>CM037789.1:18583281-18633281 GCA_021229015.1 Solen grandis
ACGTTTAGTGACTTGAATATAGGTGTGTAGTGACTTGAACATAGGTGTGTAGTGACTTGAACATAGGTGTGTAGTGACTTGAACATAGGTGTGTAGTGACTTGAACATAGGTGTGTAGTGACTTGAACATAGGTGTGCTTAGTGACTTGAACATAGATGTTTAGTGACTTGAATATAGGTGTGTAGTGACTTGAACATAGGTGTGTAGTGACTTGAACATGTGTGCTTAGTGACTTGAACAAAGGTGTGTACTGACTTGAACATAGGTGTGTAGTGACTTAACATGTGTGCTTAGTGACTTGAACATAGGTGTGTAGTGACTTGAACATAGGTGTGTAGTGACTTGAACATATAGGTGTGTAGTGATTTGAACATAGATGTTTAGTGTCTTGAACATGTGTGCCTAGTGACTTGAACATAGGTGTGTATTGACTTGAGCATAGGTGTGTATTGACTTGAGCATAGGTGTGAAGTGTCTTGAACGTGTGTAGTGACTTGAACATAGATGTTTAGTGACTTGAACGGTGACTTGAACAGTGGTGTGTAGTGACTTGAACAATGGAAGAGTTGTCTGCAGTGACAAGTGGTTTAGCTGTAGGTCCATTGTTCGAACCCTTGAGGCATTGCTGAGTTGGTCAAGACCAATTTACGGTCCTTTAAGAAATACTTTCGTTAAAAATGACAAATCTAATTGAAGTGTTTAAGTAAACTTGACTCGAACATAGTACTGCTGTTGTAGGGACGAATGCACACATTCATGTCAAAATTTGAAATCAATCCAGGAAAGGCAATGGACTTGAAGTTGCTACACGAATCATATTGCGAAGTGGCAATTATATCACCTATTTATAGCAGTAAATGGAAGAAACAAAGCAAACATAATAATGCCTCTAATGCAGTAATAAACCCATTGAAAACAAACAAGCACGGCGATAACACTGTAGCGTTACATCAGGGAGAAGGGTAAAATTGGTACTGTGACCTACACTGCTGATCAGACATTACGATCTTGCTACATGGTGCTGAACGAGACACGTAATTTGCAGGGCCCGAAGCCACAACAATGAAACTGATTTTTGTTAGATGCATTTCATGGTCTTCTGTTATTTTTTTGTCATAATGGTAAAACCAAAACTATCGCGTTGTATTGTCTACACAAATAATATACGTAGGAAGCTTCTGCGACGCCGATTAATGGCGTGATTGAGTTTGCCGCTTTGCGTTCGGGTTTGATACTTTAATTTGTACGAAAAATATGCAATCGATATTTTGAGAATGAGACAGGAAACATATCTGTAAGGCATCTGATAGGAAAAGAAGAAAGCAGTAACTCTAAAGTACTTATTTTTCGAGTTTTTGGGTCGGGAAATTATTTTTGCTGAATTCGTGTCTTTTATCCGCGAATTTTTATACTACAGATCTATTGCATTTAGAAGACTTTGCATTTTCTAGAACACAGCTTCACCAAAATATGAAATCCGTGAAATTGTCTATGATAGAGATTAAGCGAAATTTAATGGCAACAAAAAATAATGATTCTACTGTACATCAAGGAAAGCTTATATGCGCTATTAATGAGAAAGTCGATGAAGTCCACCGTATTATTTAACTTGCATACACGGATCCAGCGATTGCATTTGATCTCAAAGGCGCTTAAACTCTTTTAATATTAAGAATGTAAGGAAATCTCATGACGGAACCAACCACTTGTTTGTGTTGTTTTTAGGGTCTGGTTGCGAATGTAAACAACTTTGGGTCTTGAATTTTTTTATACCAAAACCCCAGTGTACATCTTTTGGATCCGCGCACGCCATCTATTGCTAAAATTAATGTACTTTATAATTTAAATGCGATGGACGCCTTTGAAGCACCGCACCACTATTTGCTTGTGCCTTAACTTGACTTTTCAACCAATCAATACCTGCCTTTCACTTTCATTTTGATTCTGGAGATTTAACTGGCTATTCCTTAGCTAAACAAGATAATATAAGACTTATTTCCTTATTAGTTTGCAAATGTCAGCATGACTGCTAGTGTCCAAAAAGGGAGATTTACTTAAAGAGTGCTTGATGCTTTAACATTAATTCCAAGTACAATTTTAAACACGACTATATTTTGTTACTAGGTATGTTATAGATAATTAGATATAAACTGGAAAAGAAAAAAAATCTAATGATGACCATGACAGAGAAGATTTACAAAAAGTGTGGTTAATAGGTTTTTTGAAATAGCAATGGTCGGATTTAACTGTGTTTTTTATCTTACAATAGAGATATTATACCACATGTGTATGGTATATAAAAGATAAAACATTGTTATATCATAGTTTTAACCGTATTCATTTATTATGCAACCATTAAACGAACCCCTTAGCACACCACACTAAACACATAATCACGCAATTGAGCTTCAGACGCTAGGAGGCTAGGAGCTGCTGCCGCTGCCACTTATGTAAATGACGGCCATCACGTTATACCATTTCATGTGACAATATTTGTCTCCCCCAGTCCATTAAACAACATGAAATACAGACTTACCGTTTAAGTCAGCTAAATCCGCATGACGTTTATTCCAATTACAACACTTTTAACAAGACATGTTTAAGATGTATACATTATCCGATATTTATTGGGGCAGTTTTCATACCAAGTTCATTTCCGCTACATGGACGTGAACGAGTGGTGTTTCGATCAAATCATATCAATAAAATACTGTCCTGAATTGGGAATATTTAGTGAAGCAATTCACAATATCCACTCCGTCTGTTGCTTCTACAGCAACAGCATATTTTCTTGTTATCGGTTTTCTGTTGTGGTTATTGCTGATTTTGCCATTTCGATGCCTTTTCAGCCTATGTTGTATTTTTTACTTTCGAAAAGGGATCCATTGATAAACCAATTGGTATGCTTATGGGCTTAACCGCTGTACCACGGACCCAAGGAGTAACTCCAAGGGCCTCAGTATAGCGATTTGAATAAGCTCTGTTTAAAACCACCAACAGTTGAGGGATCGGTAAAGTTTTAGCTTATGTCATTCTGAATTTAGTGTTATTTTTTTATTTTAAACTCCAACAAGTTGCAAACGGAATTGTGCACTTAGGTTTTTGTTAAATGAAATACATGTACATTCTTTATTTTGACTGGGCTGCAAACAGTGCCCTTAAAACATCAATACTTTCGAAAGAAACGCACATGATATTTGCCATCATTTGATATCAAATCACTGAAAGCAATACCTAAATTGTTTATATCAAACACACTCTAAGAAAGAAATGATACAGTTGAATTAACCAAAGCAACGCTTTCTTTTGCAACTGTGTATATGTGTCAAAAGAGAGCAAGGCTGCAAGTTCCTCGCTCTTTTATATTAATATAAAATAACATTATATTTTAACCATGTTGTTGAGCCAAGAAAACAATCAGTCTTGTTCTACGGTATCGGAGTAATACCATTCTATCGACGTATGTGACGATCTACCTTGAAAAAAGTGGATATTGGAAATCCGTATATTTGGAATACTTGTGGACTCTCAAGACGACAATTTTACATTAAATCATTGTATATCTTGGTATATTAAAGGAGTAACATTTTTAACTTGTATACGTTTGCATGAAACTCAATTCAGAAGATGAATCTCCGCCCCGGAATCGGGAGGTAGTGGGTTCGATCCCCGGCCGTGACATACCAAAGTCGTAAAAAATGGTACTGGTATACATGTAGTTCCCTTGCTTTGCGCTCAGCATATAAGGGTAGTTCCAGGACTGATTGGCCCGGTGCCAGGATAATGTGACCGGGTGTGGTATCATGCGACATGTCTACGGCGTGATACTTCAGTTTGGCAGCACTACATCTGTCTCAAGTAGACATTGTCTCCAAATCACTGAAATACTGTTGGTGGGACGTTAAACCCAACAAACAAACAGAAGATGAATCTGTATCAGCGATAGGTGGGGTCACTGACTTGAGGTTCAAACCTGCTTCATTGTAAAACATGTGACCAGACCCAGATTGACTTTTTCTGTAAGAATCAAATATTGGGAATATATGGTGGCAATTTTCTGCCAGCCACTTATCCACTTAGCTATGTCGAAATTTTTCTGAAAAATTGTCACATATTCAGTTAGTATCTGGCAAGTAGAAAACTTTCGTGTTATCATCTTAGGTATCATAACAGGAAAAAACTGCCTGTTTGTGCCCACTACTGACAGCTATATATTCACTTAAGATAAGTAGATATCTCGCCTTTTTTGTGTTATTCAGTTAAATTATGTCGATAACAGGCACTTTTTCACATAATTATCTGGAAAAAAGCATGATATCCAGTTAACCTAAGTGAATATGTGATTGGTAGTAGTGGGCATCAACAGACAGTTTATTCCTGTTAAGATACCTAAGTGGATAACTTGAACATTTTCTACTCGCTAGATACTAACTGAATATGTGACAATTTTTCAGAAACGTTTCGACATAGCTAAGTGGATAAGTGGCTGGCAGAAATATGCCACCATAGGAATAACATATATGAAATATATTGACAAAAACAACAGCAAAAACATCTGTCTACACGGCATTATTTCACGAAGCATGCCCATGCACACACATTAATCAATAATTTTGGTCATACACTAGATATCTGTATTTCTAAACTTAGATAATGTGTGCTAAGATTGTTCCTTGCATGGCCAAAAAAGAAGCATTAACATTGGCACCTGAATGAAATGTCTTGACGATATGTTTTACTCTTATTTTTCCTTAATGCAGCACGACCATCTCAAACTACGTTTGTAAGAGTAAAATGTTACTATGTAACTATTATACGTATGGGCGTGCCTGGGCTTACGCACTTACGTACTTGCGCACGTGCGTACTACTGATTTGAAAAAATCGCGTACAATTGATTAAAAAACAAACAAACGGAAATTTAAAAACGCTGTAAAAATCGTTGCCTAATTATGGTAAGACATATATTTGTCTTCATATTTAGATACAGTGAAATCTATTTTGAGCGGATTGGCCTAGAACTATGTTACAAGAATCATATCAATATTAAAGACAACGTTAAGAGCACAAACAAGCTAAATTACAGTTAATATTAAAGTATTTATCTTACGGCATGATAATTTCTTGATCAACTCATCTTTCCCCGTCTCCTAGCGTCATTTTTGTCCAGTGGCTCCTCTCAGTCATGAGTGTTTCCTTCACATCGACACAAAACGTGCAGTTTTCCTGACATGATGTGGAAAAGAATAATAGTGACAAGATAAGTTACCCGGTGCATGAGAGCCCATAACACCAGAATCATGTTGTAATTGAGACCTACGGTAAACGAGCATGGTGTTTTTTTAAGTGAAAATCAATAAGATCTAATGGAAGGAAAAATACTGTAGCATACGCCCTTAAGTTGACATACTGAATAGTTGTACATGTAAATAAAAGCCATTCGACACATAAACACTAGACAGCGAATACTTCAAGACAGCACATGTATATATGTCAGATGTCATACCAGTTATATGTGATGGGTAGTATAGACAAAACAGACAAAACAGGATTCAGTTAAAAAGTGAAATATATATATATGTGTGTGTGTGTGGTCTGTTGAGCAAGTATTATAGTAGAGCTATGTGCTTCAAAATATCCCCATATGTGCGCTGCACTTCAGGCAAACCGCAGCATGCAGCTTGCACAAGACAGTGCGCCATCAGGCATGCCATGTTGCCAAGAGGGACGCCATCAAGAAATAAGCTTCTTCAAACGTGCAAACGGTGTGTGACTTATTTTCAGGGCGATTCTTCCACAAACAACATTCGAAGCATCAATTGCGCATGTACATCTTAGATAGTGTACGACATTATCACAAATATGCGTAATCCAGTTTCTGAGAAATTATTAAAAAAAAATACCCTGGTGGACGTTTAGAAATTCCTCTGATAGAAAATTAAAACTAGCACAGAAAGTTTTCTCAAACTCTGCATGATTACAGAGATTCGCACTAGAAACAAAATAAATTTATGGAAAATATGGTATCGATAGGCTAGATTTTGAGTAATCGGCCCTTGAAAAACTCACTTTCAAGGAAAGATAACTCTTAAAAGTAGAATGGGGACCCCCATTTTTTATCATTATCTGTGAAGCAATTCATCCAAGGAGTCAAAATAAGCATAGATAAAAACTCGACATTAAAGCGTCCCCATCATCGCAATCGGCGAAATAACAAGACATTTTTTCTTTCTATTTTTCACTATATCAGAAAAAAACAACAGTTTTTCATTTTAATTATATAATTTATATTAGTATTTATTGGATAGAAAAATGCTAGATGTAATAACAAGTAAGGTTGATAGTATCACAAAGTATACTTCACGCAACATAGTCTAACATGCGTCGGCAGGAAACGTGACGTCTGTAATGTTGCAAAGATATATAATGGTATTTCTATTGACAATGATGTGCAAAATGCTGGTAAAGTAACAAATAACTGCAACTGTGTGTAGAGTTTTGGTTATTTTTATTATGCCTTGTTAATAGAGTAACTCAACTATGTCCGTAATGTATCAAAAAATTAAACATAAAGGTAAAAAATGCGCGTTTTTATCATATTTTATTGTGCTTTAGACAGTTTTGTGTGTGTGCTAAGTAACCCCCCCAAAAAAAATGCTCCTACGGCGTTCCAGCGGCATTTCCCCGGGGGAGCATGCCCCTACGTGTACCCAAAATGAGTTGAGGAACGCCCCTGACACATAATATGACAGGAAATATTTCAGCATTTGTGTTTTATAAAATATTGTAAAAATTGATTGAGTTGATATACATAGTTACTGTTATAGAATATTTATCGATATGAATAATTAACTTGTTTAAATTTATACATATTTATTTTTACGTCGATTTGGAAACAAGTTCTTACAACTTATACTAATTCCTCTCGACGGTTCCTGGGTTAGACCAGTACTTTACGCCCGGGAAGGTTACGAAGAATTCTTGCCTCAAACGGGGTTCGAACCCTCAACTTTCGGATTCATAATCTGATACGTTACCATTGTCGCCCTTGTTAATGTCGATGAAAAACCCCTCACAGTATTAAAATATTACTTAGGGCTAAGTAAAATTGGAATTGGCACTAATGGTTTCCTGACAGTTGGAATCACGATTGGTTGACATGTTATCAGTTAGGTTTATTTTACATAAAATCATTGAATGTATATTTCTTATAAAAATGTTTTCGTATATACCACCACTGACTTCCATAATATTTTACTAAAACCTTATCACGTGAACTGAATTTAAAAATAAAAATGGACAGGATTGCTCATGCCTCAACAGCGGTATTGATTCGGGTTATCCAAACATCTGCAGTATTCGAAATCAAATAATGTACCTCGTGGGCATTCGAAGAACCGAATTGGACTGTTTTTATGTTTATAAATTCAAAATGAATATAAATGGGGTTCTCGATTTTAAGAAACAACAACAACACCCCCAATAAAAAACAACAACAACAACATTAAAATGGGTTTCAGTATCAACATCTCATCTTAGCAAAGTCTTAAAATGATGAAAAGCATTCCACCAATCTTGTTCCGCAAAGTAGTCGAGTAAATGATTATTTTGAAATAATATAGTAATCTCAATTACATATATTAACTTTGTTTTTTTTAAAAAAATGGATACTTCAGTATTTGTCTTAGGGGAACACGAAGTGGGAAATACGTTCCGTTTGATTATATTAATACTAACGTTTAAGCTCTAAGGGCTATGAAAATAAAATTATTCTATCCTTAGGATGCCAAATTTCATTAGTAGACTTGTCCTTTTGTCATTTTGCACTGTACCATAAGTTGTTTTGGGGGATGCTTAATGAAAATTTATTGACTGAATAGTGAACAGTACAGACCATGATCTGACTGCACGGATATGCAGGCTTATCATAATCTGCACTGATCGCAATTCTGTGACCACAGCATTGTACGGGTGAGTAAACTTTAGTGTTCAGGTAGATTGAATACATGAAGTTGTATTTTTGTAATGACCTCAGATGTTAAACATTGTGTCACTCTTGAAACCGGACAGGGTCCGAGTGGTTAAAGCGTCCACTCCGCAACCGGGAGGTCGTAAGTTCGATCACCAGATGCACTTTACCAAATCAACAATACTTGTTGCCCCCTTGGTTGGTGCTCAGAATAAAATATAGGGTAATTTCAGGCCGGGTTGACCCGGTGCCAGTGGCACGTGATTAGATGAAGTACCACAGCACTTGTCTGCAATGTATTACTATATCAGGACATGATTGGAACACGGTTGGTGGAACGTTAAGTTTCTTATTTATCAGGACATGATTGGAATACGGTTGGTGGAACGTTAAGTTTCTTATTTATCCTTTATCATTAACTTCGCCCCTTAATGTCAGGTTTATCATTTTGTGTGGGTTAAAACAATGGATACATCACTTTCTCCAACATGAACATTTGCTGTTTTGTGAGTACAAGTACTTTCGATTTAAATAATTAGATGCAATATTAAATATATCTACTTAAAGAATAACCATGGGTTTCCTTGATAGCTTGCACATGGTGAAGGGTACACTAGCTGTTACTTATAGTCCCTGTTTGAAGATTTAAAAAAAATATGAAATGAAATAAAGAACATAAAAAAAACGTACTGGGATACCATACTTGACTGCGGTGTCTACAGCCAATGGCAATTCTGTAACAGTGCTTCGATCTAGATAGAGCGAACCTAACTGTAAAGATATGATCAAATACTGGAAAACAGAAAAACTCCGTCAATACACTCACAGCAACGCCGCAAACTTCCATTCAAATATTTGCAGAATCCAAGACTACGTATGGGTCAAGAGCACGGGTGATGGTCATCGCCGGCGACGTCGGATATCCAGTGCGAAGATGTATCCAGTTGTCAACACATCTTGCTGATAAGGTATGTTTGATTTTGACTGCATGACACGTTTAACTGACCATTGCTATGTACAATATATGCAAACGTCAGTTGAAGCAGTGAAATCTGAGCCTCCACCAGAAAGTTTCATGTAGGGTTTCACCGTAGATGAAAAAAACACAAAAAAAAACAACACACACACAACCCCCCCCCCCCCAAACAACAACAACAACAACAAACAAACATCAAACGAAACATGATCACATTTATGAGGAAATTTGCAGACAATTTCCAAATAAATTTGAAATGGGGAAACAAATATAGCCTTAAGCATGAATCAAACATTATCTTTCTATTAACAGTGATATTTGCATACTGACATTGCTGAGGTATTTAAATATTTATACAGTCAATCATAACCAGTAAAGACTTCAAAAAGCAAAGCTGACATTCACAATAACGTGCCATATAATCCATCCATCTTTACATTATAAGCATGCATATTATTATTAGCCAAGATTTAACAGCAGTTATATAGAGAAAAAAACATGGAATATAGACAATGAGGCTGATCAAAAGGTGTATTTAATGGCTTTATAGTGTGGTGTACAATATAGGTCGTTAGTTTAATTCTCATCCGGACGTTCCAAACAATCAATGGAAAATTGTATTTGTCTCCCTGCTTGGCGCTCACCATAAATATGTATTGCTTATAGTTCATTTCTTAAAAATACGGAAATTCAACCCAAGCGAGGCGAAGCCGAGCGCAGGGGTTAAGTTCCATATAAAAAAAAAAGAACAAAAAAAAAAGAACCGTAAGTGGCTTACCCTTTGTCTCACTTTTGTCACGGATTCCACAGTAGCACATTTGAAGTCAGCGATAGGAGCCCGTGGGCCACATAACCGTTCAAAACAAACTTTTTTCACATAACCTGGGCAAAAAAAAACACGAAAACACGTAATACACGTAATATATGTTTTGAATTTAGACTAAAAGAGAGCTGTTCCATTGGCTGTAAAGGTTTGACTAACGGTAAAGGTCAGTCCTAGGACAGGTTTGCCATTACCGAGATGTGACTGCATGTGGTAAAGGTCAGTCCTAGGACTGGTTTGCCATTACCGAGATGTGACTGCATGTGGTAAAGGTCAGTCCTAGGACTGGTTTGCCCTTACCGAGATGTGACTGCATGTGGTATCATGTCCTTTATTTATGACGCCATACTGAAGTGAGTTAGCACCCTTTCTGATTGAAACACTTTAGATAAGGAAATAATGTCGTTGTGACGTTAAAAACTAAGAAAACAATTACGATAATTCAGAACTATGACACTGGAGGTTTTGTGAGAGAGAATACCACAGTCAAACGGAGGATTCCGGAAAAAGGCGAAGTAACACGACTGGAACTAGGACATTATGACATCATTCCGTTTAAAATGAGATGGACGATAATTGACGCGGCCATTAGACAAGATAGTCTAGTTACATATCGTTATCTGAGATAGCAGAAAGAATATCGATCTCTCATAATTTTCGTCTGCTCATTTGTGAAGGGTGGCTTCCGGGCCGCTAAACAGACATGCACCTTATCTGCCGTAAGCTATTGTATATCTGATGTCCTGTTGCCAAAACAACATATGTAGTTGCCATAGTTGTAAAATGTTTTGATCTGGAAACCAAATTTGGTAAGACCAGTTATGATCCGAAATATTAATATCGATTGCGTCTTGGTAACAACGATGCTCGATCTTACGCCTACAGTAGCAGAAACATAAAAGCCTATTTCTGTAAATAGCCTCATTCAGCGCCAACAACAACTTTAGTAGCAACAACAACATAAATGATACAAGTAGAATGCCAATATTTTGCGGCTATAAAAGAAATAAGGACCTCAATATTTTCGCTGCGTCGCGGTTCAATAACATTCGACTTCACATCTCGGACAAATCTTGATGACGCCGAATCATTGCTACGCAATACCTCTTTTACTGGGCAACTTATATTGAGGACAATTCTTAAAAAAAATGAAGGTCGCAATCCTTTAACGAGTGATAGAAAAAGTCATGTCACGAGTGACGAGTATTTGAACTTAAGACTGACGTCATGTGATTACGTAAATACCAACAGCAAATTTACAGCATTTAATTACTTATTTACCAACAATAAATTGCAGCATTAAAATAACGTTTTTACCGCATATGATTTTGCGTATTTACCAACAGCAAATTTACAGCACATTATTACGTATTTACCACCATAACTTACATCATATAATATAATGTTGTACCACCATCAAAATTACATCATATAATAGCACTTAGCACCAGTAAATCACATCGCATAACATTTACCATCGGTAAATTACAGCACATAAGAACGTAAAAAAAGAAGGAGAAGAAAAACATAAATGATTTAAGTGTATGCAAATTTTCCAAGAACTTTCGATTATGATTCAGTTTTACATTGAAACATAGCGTGTCTAATAATTTTAAGGGAAAAGGGGCTTTCAAAATAAAACATGGAAAACAATGATACAAATAATTGTCTGAATTCTAAAACCATAAAAATCCAGTTATTATCCATTCAGCATTAAATTATAATCATGGTCCTTCAAATTGTTAAAAACACTTCAGTGCAGATGCAAGTATTCATTGACTTGGAGTAATAGGCTCTTATACTCAAAGTCTATAAAGGCTTGCATTTACTATAATATTCCCACATCACTTGATGGACCATGATCACAATTTAATGACTGATGGATTACATCAAATGATATAGTTAATGTACAATATTCTTGAACAACAACTGATTAAAGATTAAATTTGAAATACGACTTAACAAGGGTATTAACGAATTCAGTATCAAGGATAACATCAATGTTATAAATTTGGAAAAATATAAACACTTATAAGTTAAAAATGACGTATTGAGGCTGATAAACGACTTATCAAGGTTAAGTAACAACTTAGGTTTGATAGCGACATATCGAGGCTGGTTACGACCTGTTAAGGTAAAATAACAATTTATAGTCAGCGACACGTGTAGGCTGGTTTGCATTACATTTGAAAAAGAAAGCTTTTGTATGCATAACATGGTGGCTGTTTGAAAATTGTTACACCAGCCAAAAAGCGATTGAATAGTACGTGAGCGTGTTTTTGTGTGTGGAGTTAAAGTGTCTTACACTCGTAGCAAATGCAGGTGTCTCTTTTGCTGTTTTTCTTAGAATGAACTTGCCCGGGACATAAATTCAGGAGTATAAAATGTATCATATTCCAGATGGCACAGAGGAGACGGGTAATTGTTTGATCTGGTCCCGGTGCCAGTAGGCTACATTTTTCTGGAAGTCATTGGCTGGCTAATCGCCCTGTCCAGCGTATAGCCGGGCCTTAAAGAATTGAAAGGCAAGTCATTCAGTTTTGCATATAAACATTTTAATCACATGAATGTATCCATAGATATACATATCATAATGTACTTTACAGTCATCATCGAATATTATGTCTAGAATCAAGTTATTATTGTTCAAATGATTTTCATTCTACCGTGTTTATTGGGTTTAACGTCCCATCGACAGTATTCCAGTCATTTGGAGACTTGTCTATTTGAGACAGATATAGTCTGCCATTCACATGTATGTACATTCACATTATATCCTGACACAGGGTCAACCAGTCCTGATCAAGGGGGTCTGGCACGAAAGGTGGGTCATATTTTACTATATATAATAACCTTCTAACCCTATATATTATATATAGTGATATTTGACCCATCTTTCGCGCCAGACCCCTTTGTTCCCGGTATGCTGAAGGCAAAGAACCGTTTTCACGACTTTGGTATGTCGCGGTCGGGAATCGAATCCACGACCTCCGCTTCCGTGGTGAAGCATTGTGAACTGTAGGTGGAAGACGACGTAAACCTGTTTGTGAACCTTACTCTTTAACATTCGACATAATATCAAATGAAAAAGTTTCCCTTTACTTATTGAAGTCACGCAATTTATATATTAATTGAGGTAAGGAGATAAGTGTTGGTATTTGGTTTGCATTAAACTTCTTTTACTTAAAAAAGATAAAAACAATAAATAAAATAAAATAAAACGTCACTAGCATAACCATATAAGATATAACAGCAGGGACTTTATATAAACAAACATAGAGAGAGTACGCCCCGTTCAGGCAGCATGACGCTGTTTCTTGTTTTAAAGCTGACATTACAACATTAAACTACATGTACGTATGTGTATTAACACATATAAATATGCTGAAAATGTCGCATATCTACCGTCAACAATGATTTTTTGTGATATTTCGATGAAAGTGAGAGCAGTACCCGCTAATTAATCCAGTCCGTTTCATATATTCTCTTTTCGGTTATTTCATAAAGTTTGCTTAGTTATCTGTAAATGTTACACTTTTCGACCTCAAATGTCAGAGAGTTTTGGAAAGTTTTTCTGAGGGGCGATTGTTTGAAGTATGAATTTGGTGTTAATTACGGTATGGTCGGTTGAAATCTTTCTGTTTCAGTGTTAATTTATGAACGTTTATATTTTTCTTGAATTATTTAACTATGAAATATATCAATTATGTCCTCACCAACACAGGGAATCGGCTCATAGTCCATACAGTCGATATGTACTGTAGAGAGGGTGTCGGACGTTTCGTCTATCTGCCATTTAGTCTAACTGAATTTATAGTTGAAAAGGGGTAGACATTTCGTCTACATATACATTATATAGAGTTAAAAGGGAATTAATGTATTAATTTATTTTTGATAAACAAAGAGAATATTTTAAGATTATTTATTTAAAGTGCACGTGTTCAAGTTAATGAAAAGTGTGTCTTACAAGAGCGTTGTTACCTTGTAATATCATTATTTCACACCTCTTGGCTGAAGGTGATTGCAAATGTGTGAAGTGTGGACAAGATTAATCAACTACTGAATAGCTGATACTTTAAATGGTTAAAGGTGATTATTAAATGCCTGTGGACGAGGTGATAGTATTGAGGCTTGCTTAGAATATTGTAATTGTTCACAGTCACACATTTCTCTCTAGCTCTATCTACTTTCTCTCTACTTTCTCTCTGTTCTCGTTTTTGGGGACTGAGAAGAAAACACTAAAACAAAAGTATAAACAACCAATATTTATTACTGAAAAATCAAATCAAATAATTATCATAATTTATTTAAAATTTATATACAACATATATTTATAAAACATATATTTACACCACAGTATAACATAACGTCACTTTACATGTCAAGACAATGAGTCATGTACCACTTAATTTATAAAAATCAATGAGTCCAATATATCAATTTTAATAAGTCCCTTGCAAATTTTTTGAGTCCAGGATTCGGGACTCACATGTAAAAAAATTAGACTTTTGCTAAGTTCAACGTATCTACAAACACCACAAGCACAACATTCAGATTACTCCTCATCGTGGATTGGGTCCTGGCAGTCCACAGTACCCAGTCCAGCGATGCTGCTGCACCTGCGAAGGAGCTGAGTGGTGGTGATATCTTCCTCCTCGTATGCGTCCCAGGCTTCAAAGAGGCGGCCATGGACTTCCCGGTACCTCCTTCGGTGAATCCTGGTTAGGAGGTGGTCCGACACCAAACGGATCTGGATTTCTACGGTCTCGGCTTCCCGTCGAAGGAGTGGTGCCAGCAGGTACATCCCAAGATCTCCGCGTCCAGCTCGTGTGTTGATGCGACGGTGCCATCCTGTAAAATGGAATACTATGAATAATAAATCACACTAACACGCACATCTAATTCATTTTGTTATGTTTATGTTTATTTTTACAAATATGAGTTGAAAAAATTAAAAAGGTTTGTTGTTATTTAACTTCAAAATTCATTCAAATTGTGAACTCACCTTCCACATCATTGTTGGTGCGCACTGTCTCTCTGAAAACGCTCCAATTGTCTGCCTTCCAGACAGCACCGTCCACCCAGGTTCGACCCACGTACATCGTTACGTCAAGGATAGGACCGCCGACCTCTTCCGCCTGATCCAGGAGCTGCTCGTAGGCTGCAGGCACATGTTCGGGTGGATAACCCGTGGATGTGATCTCCTCTGTCGTGGTGCAGGATTGACAGCGCCAGTCCATTTCCAGTCTCCCTTCTTTCATCTCCCTATACTCAGCCGACGAAATGCCTGTCGACGCTCCTGAAGATAGAAGAATATAATATTTCATGTATTTTTATTAAAAAAAAGAAAAGAAAAAAAAACTAATTAATATTTCTTCTTATTATTATTTCTATTACACAACTATCATTTTACACAATAAGAACGATAAACCTTTGTGGCAGTAAATGATGACATGATAATACTGTTTTCTCGATTTTTTTCCTATTGTACGTGACCATATTACGTGACTATATTATAGATTTTTTTTTCTTATTATTCTTACAATTATTATAAAATAATTTATAAGAAATGTTCAATCATACTTACCTGTCTTGCAAACTCTGTGTTGCCATCCCTCACAGCCATCACAGCAGACGACATGCATCCGTGCTGACACTCTCCCCGAACAGCTGATGCAAAAGTACTCCGACATAATGCGGGTATGATGCATAGGTTGACACCACACTTCTTATATAAACATTACGGGTACAAACACGCGGTAATTAACAGTTACATTTTACCATGAGTCATCCTAATTAAAGGACATTACAGTACCGAAAAGGAAATTAAAAGAATGTAGGCTTCATTTTCACACGTGCTGCTAATTGGTTTACAATAGGTATACAGTTTCTTTAACAGATTCTTTTTTACTTTATTATTATATAAAGGACATTACAATACCGAAAAGGACATTAAAAGAATACGACACAATATACAAAAATCTTTATTTATAGCTGGGTGTTTCATAACAGAGCAAACACGTGCCGCTAATTGGTAAACAAAAGGTGAACAATTAATGCTAATCTTTTGATGAAAATTTATAATGTAAATTAATCGTTGTTTAGTTCAAACAGACGGTCCATAATTCTTTCTTTTCTTTTAACTTCTTTTAATTTTGGTATAACTATTGTTTATTAGTTCTAACAAATGTAAAACATGCCTACAATTACCTGTTAAAACATGTCCAAAAGTATAAGTATTTGATGATTATCGCTTCAATTAAATCAATTTCACGAATAAATAAATTTTATAAAATTAAACCTACTTTTTTTTTTAATTACATAGGCACATATTATTTGCATAACATATGTATACTTTCAAATTTAAACAAAATCAAACTTTTTCCATATCTTCATTAATTCTGATTATCAAATATCTTTAATATTAGATCTATAACATAATAAATAAATAAAATAAGCATCAATGTAATATTTCATCATATACTAAATTATTAGTAGACGAAACGTCCGTAATTCCTGTAGAGATAACATAATATTATCTCTCTATATCGACTGTATGGACTATGAGCCGATTCCCTGTGTATATTATGACAAGTGTGATTAATAGTTCAAATCTGCAGCCTGTCTTCTTAGTTCAAAGTAGACTATTTCGTTTTGGATTGAAAAATACGACCCCCCCCCTAAAAAAAAAGAAGACGCCCCACATTAAAATAGGAAGAATTACCATGAGAATCATCAATAATATGAAGGGCATAATTATGGCTTGCATCATTATGCGTGATTATGGGTCTGAAATGGACCCAACTTGAAATGACAGAAGGGAGAGAAGTATAGTTTCATGGGCCAAGTTGCACCTCCAAACTAGCTGATTTAGTTGGTATTTTCTGAGTCTGACACTTCTTGGATAGTATAATGGACTGACCTGTTCTTGAACCTGACCAGTTGTTGTGCCTTTCGTTCTAAAACTCAAGCTTGTTTACACATTTTTGATTACATCATAACTTTTTTGCGTATTGGTGCTTTGTTAATTTACAAGACACCTGCAGCAGTCAAGTTACAAAAATGGGTAAAAAAACAACAACGTATAATAGTATATTTTATCACTGAAATGAGTAAACTAACATATTTTCTTTGACTTATGACTTTTTAAATTATTGAAATGCAGAAACAGTCACATATGGTGTTTGCAGTGTTTCATTAGGCCACGTGACGATGGAAATCCATGTACACACTATTCTTAGTAACTTTTATGTTGATGTTCGAAATTAGGTCATATATTTTAAGCCGCCATGACAGTTTTTGTGTTTGGGTGGTGGGGAATACGGAGACATGTGGCATGATACCACACCCAGTCACATTATCCTGACACCATGCCAACCAGTCCTGGAACTACCCTTATATATATATGCTGAGCACCAAGCAAGGGAGCTATACCAGTACCATTTTCTATGACTTCGGTATGTTGCGGTCAGGGGTGGAACTCACAACCTCCTGATTCCAGGGCGGACACTCTAACCACTTGGCCATCTGTACTGGTCTCTAACAATGAACATCAGTTGATGAAAAATAATAAATTTACATATATAAGATATACATGATTTATATGTTACAATAAGTTACATTATCAAGATTATGACTCTGAACAGGGCTGTTTATCTGTCATCTTCAGATACCATGAATGCCTTTTACATTTCACTACATCTGACAGCTTGGCTTGACCTTCCTTGTTATCGGGATATTGATTAGACCTATAACCACCAATCAAAGTGTTGCTTATACAATGTGTAATTTTCAGACGAGCCAAGTAATCTTAATCAGTAATAATCGGGTAGACAATCGGGTTGAAAAGAAGACTTTGTGTCCTTGATCATAAATTCTAAAGACAAGTATTGAATTTGAAAATCCAGTAACTTGCTTATTTCAAAATCATTGTATTTCAAAATCATTTTAGGCTAACTGTATAAAGAAATCCATGTACATCACCATAAAGGAAGGTCGCAGACACTGTTAGAGTGTCAGTTTCCATTAATCAAAAACCCCCCACTACATCATGAGGAAACAAATGAGATTCAAACTTTTTAAATGATTACGTGCAAATGTAAAAAATAATATTATAATCTCAAAGGAGATATTTAGAGTGTAACCGTATGTGTAAATATTTGTATGACTTGTAAATGTGTGGTGATGTACTCATTCATTCACAAATTAAGATGATAACAGAAAGCTATCCTCTGAAAGGTTTTGGAGTGGCTTCAGCATATTCTAATTCAGGGCTAACACATTAAAAAATATGATATACCCAGTATTTTTATTTTATCAAATGTTTGGCACAAGTTATTGCTTTTACAGGTGACATACAGAGATGTAAAGACTGGGATCAATGTGAGGACCAGCTCTAAGAGCATTTCAAGTAGCAGGGTCAGCGACACTTCAGCATTGTAATCATAGTGATGGAGGGCCATGATAAAAGGATTGGTCAGAAAGCTGAATACAAGGACTTGGTGGAGAATCCTGATGGCCACGCCAGTAGGCTCAGTGGTAAGATGCTGGACTTCTTTTTATAGGTTCCATTTATTTCTTTGGATAGTACTTTCAAAGTACAAAGTTAGGTCATTTGGCCTTAAGGTACATTTATTGAAATTCAGCTCTGAATAAAAATGATACTGAATTGATATTTTACATATATGGAACTTTTTCATCAGTTTGTTAGTAAAGTCAGCTGGTGGGACTGGAACACTTTTAGTTATTACTGATAACTTTAGAATATGTTGTTTAACACTTTACTTCATGAATATTCATGTATAAATTTATGACCTTATGAATATTAATTTACTGAAGTTTAAATGGAATATAAAACAATGGATTTTCCTTTGTCATGCAGACTGTGTAAGTTCTGAGTTACATTATTGTATGAACAACAGAGTTCCTTTGAAGCTGTCTGATCTGGGTCTGCTCTGTTAGCCATGCATCAAAATGAGTCTATATGATTAGTGAAGGTTCACTAAAAGACCATGTTTTATCATCTTCCTATTTGCAGTCATTGATAATTGAAATTAAGATATTTGATAAAAACTGGGTCATAATGAACTATGTTTGGTTTGTAAGATTGCCTTCCTGCTATGGTAATTGATTATGGGAAACCCTGATGAATTACTGTCTACAAAAAAAAAGACATGAGATAGTTTGTTTTACTTGAATTGTTATTTATTTGACTAGACACTAATCAAGATCTATTTTGGAAATTAATAAAGGTTAAACTGCCCCCTCCCTCTGCCCCCCCCCCAAAGAAAGAGTTGATATTGATTATATTTAGGTGATTGGGGCATGGCAAACAAACAAACATATTTTAAAGAAGGTACTACTGTTACTTCGTACAAGCAATCTTCTTGGATTCAGTTTAAACATTTTACATTGGGCTGGATAGGGGTGTGGGAAATATTTAGGGGTTATGATAGACACCAAAAATCATTGTTAAAATCTTGCCTTCTTTTGAAAATTCCCAGAGACAAGGTATCAAAATCCCTTGCGTCATTGCATGGAGATTGTATGAATAGTTAAGATAAAATCCCTGTAATGGTTCCACTATGTCTTGGACCAATTAACCTTTACCAAGATAACCAAGGTACCCTTATGAAACATCAGGAAACCTTGATTATATCTGAGAAAGGCCATGAGGTCTGAAATGTAGTGGAACCATTACAGGGACTTTACCTTAAAAACACCTGATATACTGCATGTGTCGGTCTATTTCCAGTGTGGTGGTTTGCACAAGGTCTGTCAAAATTTCACCTTTTGTTGTCTTAAGTCCCTGTATGGCTGCCATGGGTAAAAACAGTTGTTACCTTTCTTTTCTACCATCAGTTGCAACAGCTACCATGCTGATTGCATCAGCCTTATGCTGAAGACATTGTTTCTTTTTTAGCTCACCTGAGCATGCTCAGGGTGAGCTTTTGGGATACTTGATTGTCCGTCTGCCGTCGTCCATCGTCCGTCAACAATTTGATGTTTACACACAAGAGGCCACAATTTTGATCCAATCTTCCTCAAACTTGGTCAGAATGTTTGTCTTGATGATATCTTGAACCCTTTCGAAAATGGGTCAGGTTGGATCAAAAAGTAGGTCAGTAGGTCAAATCTTAGAAAAATCTTGTTTACACACTAGAGGCCACAATTTTGATCCAATCTTCCTCAAACTTGGTCAGAATGTTTGTCTTGATGATATCTTGAACCCTTTCGAAAATGGGTCAGGTTGGATCAAAAAGTAGGTCAGTAGGTCAAATCTTAGAAAAATCTTGTTTACACACTAGAGGCAACAATTCTGATCCAATCTTCCTCAAACTTTGTCAGAATGTTTGTCTTGATGATATCTTGAACCCTTTTGAAAATGGGTCAGGTTGGATCAAAAAGTAGGTTGTAGGTCAAATCTTAGAAAAATCTTGTTTACACACTAGAGGAAAATTTGATCCAATCTTCTCAAACTTGTCAGAATGTTTGTCTTGATGATATCTTGAACCCTTTGAAAATGGGCAGGGGACAAAAGTAGGTTATAGGTCAAATCTTAGAAATATCTTGTTTACACACTAAAGGCCACAGTTTTGATGCAATCTTCCTCAAACTTGGTCAGATTGTTTGTCATGATGATATCTCGAACCAGTTTGAAAATGGGTGGGGCTGGATAGAAATGTAGGTCAGTAGGTCAAATCTTAGAAAAATCTTGTTTATACTCTGAGGGCAACATTTTTGGTCCAATCATCCTCAAACTTTGGCAGAATGTTTGTCATGATGATATCTTTTGTGGATGGGGTCAGAAAATTCCTGAACATTGTTTCACCTCATCATCTTAATTCTAAAGCAATCTGTTTTGTACAGGCAATGAATGATACTTTACTCGGGTGAGCGATCTAGGGCCATCTTGGTCCTCTTGTTTATACAGTCATGAATTACTTCTAAAAGAAATAGTTATATCATTATACCCCCTGTATCACTATCAGGGTCTCATAACATGATAAGAATTTTGTGAATTGACCGGCTCTTAAGCATCCTATTGTATAATACCAGTTAGCTCAGTTTGTACTATATAGATATAACACTGTCACATAGTATCGCACCTTGTCCCATTTAACATATTGTGGAATCAAAAGTTATATTTTCAATATTCACCATCTTCCATGATAGCTCTAGTTTGTTTTGGTTTGTTGAATAAACTGTAAAAATACTTGTGCAATAGTTTTAAAGTGCAGTTCAGATTTATGAATTAAGTATTTTTATCATTGTAGCATCTGGAAAAACCCCAGGATCACAAAATGTGCCGGTCAGTAAGAGGGGCAGCCTGAAGGACGGTGTCCACAAGTGTACGCTGTGTGGGAAGGTCTTCATGTTGCGCGCCAGTTACGTTGTAAGTGTGTACTGTTTCTTCAATCATACGTGTCTGATTCCCTGAAGGTTTACCTATATCATCAGGGGTGTAAAATTGCCATGGCGAGTGAGGTATAGGAATATTTCTTTGTAATTTATCTTGGTTTTACTATTATCAACTTCAAAAAGTATGAGAAAGAGAAAGGGCTGGTTGTAGTTATAGGAATTCTAGAACCCTGATCATTATATGCATACAGTTACACATGCAAGAAAAGATAACTCATGAAGTCAGAATAAACATGTAGATAAATCGGCTATAGGGTTATATCCCTTTGTCCTGAATTTAAGCAGCATTAATACACTGCTTTTAAGTTACATACAGGATAATTGTAATTGTGTACAATGTATTTAAGTTCTTAAAGTAGTTGGATGAAGCAGATGAATGATCATTCTTTTGATTGAATAATTTCAGTTTTTAAACTTGAAATATAAACATAAGTTTGCTTTACCTATCATAAAAACCATAATAATATATAGCAGTACACGTATTACAGAGAGACTAATATGTTACCAAGTTTCTGTATAAAGTACATGTATATCAGATGTGTTTGGGAGAAAAATACACAATAAATTAAATTAAGGCTCTGCTGGCAGAATAACCTTTGTCACTTGTGTCAATTTTGTAAGCAGGTCTTATGTGTTTATTATACCAATTTTTTTTTGCTCAGCTGTCAATTTGATCAGCTTGACTGATGTTTTACTGAGCCAATTTCTGTAGTTACTGAAAGAATTTAATAATGTTGAGTTACTTTTGTCTGACATCAGGTACACATGAACAAACACAGAGGCAAGAAATACCAGTGTGATATATGCAACAAGTCCTACACAGCCAGCTACTCATTGAAAGTCCACAAAAGAACTCACACTGGCCTCAAACCCTATTCATGTAAAGTCTGTGGTGCCAGTTTTTCTACAAGTGGACACTGTACAAGACACGAAAAGTTGCATTCAGGTATGATTTACATGTTCAGACTCTCGTGATAGTTTTCTCAGGTATCGTCCTTTGTGATAATTTTGAGGTTTTCTTAGGCCTAGAAATTTAAAAAAAAAAAAAATACTATGTATGTAAAAAAAGCCTATGTTGTGGTTATAGTGTGAACCAACAATTCTGATAGAAAACATGTGGAAAGCAAGGAGGAATCGTTAAATTGAAGAAAAAATATATATTTCCCATAAAAAGAATTTCAGATATTTGAAAAAAAAAAATTTATTGATACTTTGTTGTGTTTACTATTACTTTTACTTTGCAAAATTTGCACATGTATGACTACTATTGATTTACTTTGTGAAATGTGTACATGTATGACCTAACCATTAATGTGGAGACTCCATTTTATGCAACAAGTACAAACTTGGATATTTTATCACAGACATGTTTTAAAAAGAATTTCTTCAGATAAGTATTTGCTAAATATTTACTCAACAATACATGAATAGTGAATTGAGTTAGTAAATAAGCTGAATTAGTTGAAGGGACATAGAATCACTTGGTGTCCCATAGCATACTGTCATAACTACTATAAGGTCAGTCTCTGTCAACAGTAAACCAGAGTATTAATTGCTTTCAGTGGTAGCTCTTCTTGTATCAAAGAAGTTATGTGTATGATCACTGACTTAGTTTGTACTACAAGATTTGAGGAATATATTTTAGTACAGTAAGATATTGTATTCAGGCTTGTAAGTGAGATGTGTTAATTCCTGATAGAACTGATAAATAGTTGTTATAACCTCTCAGACAAAATTTGAGAAGGGGTATATAGGAGTTTGTTGGTTTTTCGGGAGGTCAGTTCGTCTATGGTAAAAATCTTGTGACGCAAACTACTTCTACATTACTTCACCAATTGAGATGAGATTTTGCATATGTATGACATAATTCATATGTGTGTCATCCAAAGAATGACAGAGTTATGGCCCCTGAAAGGATTTAGAAAATCTTGTGATGCAAACAGTTTGTTCAATTGTCATGAGGGGCCTCCGTAGCCAAGAGGGTAAAGTCGCTGACTTTAACACTCACTCAGCCCCTCACCGCGTGGGTTCGAATCCCGGCAGGGTCATCCGGATTTTCATGTGAGGAAGCCTTCCAGCTGGCTTGCGGTAGGTTGGTGGTTCTACCCGGATGCCTCCATGCATTCGGGGTCTTTCTCCACCTGTAATTAGCTGGACATCGCTATATGACTGAAATACTGTCAAAGCGACGGTAAACTCATATAGTCAAGTCAATTGTCATGACCCTGGGGTCAAAATTTTCCTGCCCTAGGGGTTTTTGATTTATTATAGACTTATATAGGGTTATGTCTTTTTAGTCCCCTACCGGTGTTCACACCGGAGGGGACTATAGGTTTGCCCTCCGTCTGTCCGTCCGTCCGTCTGTCCGCTCAAATCTGGATCCCACGATAACTTAATAACTAAGCAAGCTAACTTGATGAAACTTGGTATATGACTAGATGGCAATGTGTAGATTGGGACCCGCGATAACTAAGCAAGCTAACTTGATGAAACTTGGTATATGACTAGATGGCAATGTGTAGATTATGCACGTCATTTTATTTTTGTTCTTCAACTAAAATTGAGGTTGCTATGGTCACGGAAATAGTGAAAATATGGCAAAAATGGGATCTATGGTCGGAAATAGTGAAAATATGGCAAAAAAATGGGATCCCGCGATAACTAAGCAAGCTAACTTGATGAAACTTGGTATATGACTAGATGGCAATGTGTAGATTATGCACGTCATTTTATTTTTGTTCTTCGACTAAAATTGTGGTTGCTATGGTAACGGAAATAGTGAAAATATGGCAAAAATGGGATCCCGCGATAACTAAGCAAGCAAACTTGATGAAACTTGCTATATGACTAGATGGCAATGTGTAGATTATGCACGTCATTTTATTTTTGTTCTTCGACTAAAATTGTGGTTGCTATGGTAACGGAAATAGTGAAAATATGGCAAAAAATGGGATCCTGCGATAACTAAGCAAGCTAACTTGATGAAACTTGGTATATGACTAGATGGCAATGTGTAGATTATGCACGTCATTTTATTTTTGTTCTTCAACTAAAATTGAGGTTGCTATGGTAACGGAAATAGTGAAAATATGGCAAAAATGGGATCCCGCGATAACTAAGCAAGCTAACTTGATGAAACTTGCTATATGACTAGATGGCAATGTGTAGATTATGCACGTCATTTTATTTTTGTTCTTCACTAAAATTGGGTTGCTATGGTAACGGAAATAGTGAAAATATGGCAAAAAATGGGATCCCGCGATAACTAAGCAAGCAAACTTGATGAAACTTGGTATATGACTAGATGGCAATGTGTAGATGATGCACGTCATTTTATTTTTGTTCTTCGACTAAAATTGTGGTTGCTATGGTAACGGAAATAGTGAAAATATGGCAAAAAATGGGATCCCGCGATAACTAAGCAAGCTTACTTGATGAAACTTGCTATATGACTAGATGGCAATGTGTAGATTATGCACGTCATTTTATTTTTGTTCTTCAACTAAAATTGTGGTTGCTATGGTCACGGAAATAGTGAAAATATGGCGAAAATGGGATCCCGCGATAACTAAGCAAGCTTACTTGATGAAACTTGCTATATGACTAGATGGCAATGTGTAGATGATGCACGTCATTTTATTTTTGTTCTCCGACTAAAATTGTGGTTGCTATGGTAACGGAAATAGTTAAAAAAATGGGATTGATTACCATATGGAGTCAAGGTGGAGCCGGTAGGGGACTTTATGTGTTGCATACAACACCAGTTACTTGTTTAATTCAGTTTGACTTTGCTATACCAGTGATAAAATATTGTGTACAGGCAACAAACGCAAATTTTCTCAGGTGAGCAATTTCAGGGTCATCTTGGCCCTCTTATTTCACTTCACCTTGACAAGTGCAAGAGGCACAGCATCTCTAAAATTAATGTTTTCTTTTATTTTTACTGTACAAGTAACAATTAAAAATGTATCTATTTCCAGGGGAAAATACTCAAAAAGTGGATACCAGTCAGAAAATTGTAAATAAACTTGCTGCAGCTTGTAGTGAAGTGACAGTAAGAACACAGTCTGGTGTTGCCAGTGTTGAAACAGACACGCCTAGAGCCACTCTGATGTTCGTCTGTCGACTGTGTAACAAACAGTTCAGCTGCCGGAACTCCCTGCGGGTCCACAAGAACAAGCACCTGGGGCGGGGCTACACGTGCGAGGTGTGTGGGAGGGTGTTCACCACGTCCTTCACCCTTCAGTCCCACATGCTGGCCCACCAGAACCTGAAGCCTCACTCCTGTGTCACATGTGGAGCTGCCTTTAGGTGCAGACGTAATTTAGTCAGACATGAAAAAATTCATAAAGGTTTGTAGAATCTTATATTTTCTTGAATTTTAAATATTTATGTAACTTTTCTTTATGTAAGTGCTGTAAGTTTTGGGACACCTGAATTTCGAGAAAATAGTTAAACATGCTGAGTTATTTTGGGACGCTTTTCAGCTCATCTGATTTTTGAAATAAAACGAATGATGAGCTTCTGTCATCACGTTGGCTGACATCAACATTCAAATGTGGTTAAGTATTATGTTAAGGTAGCAACTCAGATCTTTTTGAGTGAAAAACTAGGCTAGATAGCAAATCATTTGTTTAATCCTAGGGTCTAGAAAAATAACTTTTTCCACTGGCCAGAAGAAAGAGTCAAACATATAGAATAAATACAAATATTTTTTTATTATTTAGGAAGTCTGGCTTCTGGTATTTTTAGGTGGACAGTTTTTCAAAGAAAAAAGTCAAATTATTGTCATCACTTCGGTGTCTACTTTAGAGCTGGGATGGGTAGAAATTTTGTACCTGGATACCCGTAGCAATATTACTGGCGGGTACCTGGGTAAAAAAATTTGAAAAGTTGTCTCTTTTTTTGCATCCTGGCACATGCATAAACATGGCCACAAACTAAACTTCTTCAAAAAGCCAAGTTTGGCAGTTTTTCTGTCTTCTGCAAGACAAACAGAAGACTATGCAACATTTGCGACCTTGAATTAAGTTTTTTTTTCAAAATCAATGACCTGCCCAGTGAAAAAAATTCCTCTGGATATTAAAGGAGTTAATAGGTCTTTGTTTCAATGGTGATGAGGGTTCCGTTATCATATGAACTACTACAATGTATTCAATTACTTGTATATATGTCACCTGTTTTTATGCAAGACCAAACAATTAAAGCTGGCACAAAATTTTGATGAAATAATTACACTTACTATAACTTGGTAAGATAAAAGTTATTAAAATTATCAATTAATAAATTATATTGCTGCTGTGTTTAAGAGGAGATAAGCGATACAACCTCATATTAAGCCAGTTGTGGTTCATGCTTTGCAATAAATGACAAGAATCTTGTAAAGTGGAATAGATGTATATAACGTAACATTTCAGTAGTCATTTATGAACAAAATCATGGAAATTAGGCGTTAATATTCTTTAAATTAGCATAAAACTGAGAACATGATAAATCAACAATATTATTGGAACTTTTTTTCATGCATATCAGTACACATATGTAAACGAAATGTGAACCTGAATATTAAAGACACTTTGTTTAAACCAGAGTTTTCGATGACGCACAAAATTGTGCGTTTTGACGCAAAATAATCTGAAATGACCCCCATGTTGAATGCTAGTGCGCCGTAAATGACGCATTTCCAAAACCAGGTAATATAAGACAAATTCGATTGATATCAAACAGCTGTCAGTTTAAACCTACTATATGTGTTTCCTTTATTCTGGAAACAACAGGTGATGTTCCAGATGCATGTTTATTTTATTTTTTCTGCTTCGCCCTGAATAACAGATCAAGATATGGGACTTTCAGTTTCTTAAATTAGAACCCGGACTGTCGGCATTTCATAAAATGATGACCTCACGTCGTTGTCGTCCCGAATATTAGGCTGTCTGTTTACATGAATGGAAGCATGTTTTTATTTATGAAAACTAGACTTACTTTGATTTTTCTCACCATATATCGCCCTTTTATATATTTGGATAAATTTTATCACAGAAAAATTCTCCCTTTATAAATTAGTCTGATGTTCCGATACGTTCTGTACAACTAAGTCCCAACCAATGATGGAGAGTTGTTGCATAGCAACGTCATTTGGATCATCACAAATGCTGCAACAATGGTATTAAGTTTTATTATTATTACCTAGCTGCAAGCATGTCCCCCTAAAATTTCAAATGACCCCTAAATCAAATATTCGAGGGGACACATGTCCCCAAAATGAAAATGTATATATTAAACCCTGTTAAACTGATAATTAGTTTTTACAGAAATGTTCTTATGTAGAATTTAACCAGTTTATACTTAAATTGGTCTTACTCTGGCGACAAAGCAAGTAAAACAATATATTTAGAAAATTTTAAACATTATGAACTTTATGGGTGAACAAAATCAGGTGGCATTTGGTGGAAAATCTGGGAGATGTTGAAATGACGGTTCAGTTGTTTATTATAGAAGTCAAACTTATTTTTATTTATCTATACATGTATTTCTTTACAAAATAGGAGTAGGTTATATGATTTTGAGAGAAAGGAATTTTTTTTTTAACATTTTGACATTTTATTTGAAGATTTGTTTTGATATAAGGTAAACTTTTCATTTGTTATTTGTGTGCTTATTCTAAATTAGCAATCATATAAATAACTGCGTGTCCCTAATCAACATGAAGGTTTCAAATGTTTTTTAATGACACATTTACCCTATATCCTGTCAACAGGAAATAATGTTTGATCGTAATTTTATTAATGTTGATATTTTGTTATAAAATTGGTGTATGAACACAGAACCACTGTAGGGTAAAGTACAAAAAAGAGAAGGAAACCAGTCAAAATCTGTCCATTTATAGCTGTAATTAAGGCAAGAATTTAATTAATATCAAGTAGTTTTGTTTAATAACTAGCTTAATTTTGACATGATGTCAGTATGACATATCTTTAATACCTTTGAATCTTTTTTCAGGTGAGAAAAACGCCATCTGTGAGCAATGTGGGAAATCATTTGTAGACAACGGAGCCCTCGGCTTACATATGAAGGTGCACAGCAAAATTGGTGGTATTGAATGTCCCATATGTAGAAGGACACTGAAGCATCGTACTTCACTAAAGGTGCATATGAAATCCCACAACACTCAAAAAGAATTCAAATGTGATGTTTGTCACAGGCAGTTCGCACAGAAACACTCCTTCCTAACCCATTTAACTCTACACTCCAATGGTAAGAGTGTTCAGAAGAAAGCTTTCTTGAAACCCCCGTCAGAGTTTTGTAGCTTGTGTAAGAAAGGCTTTGTGGATAGGGTTGGCTTGAAAAGGCACATGTTGAAACATAAAAATGGAGTTTTAAAGAGATGGAAAAATGGTATAGAGCTATCTGATGTCACTGTTAAAGAAGCTAATGCACTTGATAAAGAATCTGTTTCAAGACGTGTAAAAAAGGTGACTGTAGTACAGAATGTGGATCCTAAAGAGTTTGATAAAATGTTTGTTGTGGTTGGTACGGAAGTTCTAGATAAAGAGGTCAGAGGAGAGACCGGTGGTAAAGAACAAGATAGCAGACCAGTGTATGGAGAGGCAGGAGTAAGTGATATAGGTAATGTTGGTACTCTAATCAATCTTAAAGTGTGTCGGGAACAAAATTCTTGGAACTCAAGTATAGCTTTTCAAGATGAAAACAAAGAAGGAGCTAAATACCCTGTAATTAAGAAAACCATGGATGATATGACAGAAGGGGACACACAAGTAGTTAGAACTACAAATGTTAATAGTGATAAGAGTTATGGTGATGTCTCAAGTGGTTCAATAAATGATATACGTAATGCATATCTGAAGGAAGGAAATGAAGTTTGCGATAAAGAAAAGATAAGTGATGAGAGCTGTTAATCATGTTGAACGTGATCTTGTCCCCGGAAATGGAGATTCTTATGATAGTGATGATGGTGGTGAACTGGTTATAAACTTTGATGAAGAAGATGAGAACAATGTGAGGAAACAACCTTTGGACACTGTAACGGCAGATCCTGACAAACTTACAATACAAAACAGAGAAAATGTTCAAATTCAAAACTCATTATTACATGACCCATATTCATGTCATATAAAAGATATAGAAGATGTAATAAAGGAAAATGTCTAAATCAAATCAGGATGATGTGTTCAATAAGAATGGAAATGGTTTACTAAGTGATAAAACCGCTATTTCATTTTTGCCTGAAACATATGAGATAACGACTCAAAATGCAGCCAAGGAATCATGTAATGTTGGAAAGGGTAAATTATCTGTGATTGATGGTAAATGTCTCACAAATACAGTCATTTCTTCAATAAAAAGTACAGCAGAGATTTTAAACACTAATGGATCTGACCTTAAAAATGGAGGAGAATTACAAGATAAACTTGGAAATAGAAGTCCAGATAGTGTCGAATCTGAAATTGTTTGTAGAGACTGTGGCAAGGGCTTTAAATTGAAAGCAAATCTGAACCGGCATGTAAAGAAAAATCACCCGAACAGCCTGAAGAAAGCATTATACAAATGTAATTTTGACGATTGTCAATACAGCACAACCTCAGCTTGGACATTGGCAAAGCACCAGAGAAGTCATGGTCCTGTTCACCAGTGTTGTCAGCTCTGTCCAGCCAAATTTAGTAATAAATCAGGGCTTAAAACTCATTTAAGAAGAAAACATGGAGAGAAATTTGAAAACATTAACAGCAAAAATGAAGGTAATTCTAAAGAAAATCCCGACAAACCACTTAAGAATCATAATTCTTTATCATTTTCAAACTCTTGCTTAGATGATAAGGATGTTTTGCATAGTCTCAATGGAACTATCAGAGAAGCCAGTAAAGGTGACAATATCAAAAATAGATATAAAACAATGAATAGAATAGACAATAATTCGAACTATCAATGCCATGAAGATGCAGTTCATTCAAGTGGTGTTCAGAAAAGAAATGAATGTGCAGAATTTAACCTACCTCACATCATATCAAATAAATCAGAAGAAATACCTAAGAATGCCAAAGAGATGAATGCAGAAATAATCAATGAAGATATGACAAATCAAATATGTGAAACAACATTGGCATCTGGTGTAAATTATGGTATTTCTAAGGACTCTAGTAAGGAGCTACAAAAAGGAATAACTGTTCATGAAAATGAAATTGGTAAAGATTGTTTCACGCAATATGAAATAGGGAGAAAAGAGAACGATAGCCAGTGTTATTCAAAAAGAGAAAAAAGGATAGTTAACACAACATCCCATGAAAATCTTATCTCAAACATAAGTCGGTCAAATAAACAAATGAATGAAATATATCAGCAGTCAAATGAAGGAAAAGTACGAAGCTGTAGATACTGTTCTTTGTCTTTTAATTCTGATACCTCTCTGCAGCATCATGAAAACATGCATAGTCAAACTGGTAACTTTGTATGTAGCCTTTGTGGAAGAAAGTTTCAGCAGTCAAGTCATCTCCATCGGCACAAAGAATCAAAATGTTGCATTAAAAAGATCCATTGTAAGGACTGTGGGGCAACATTTCAGAATGAAGGGAATTTAAATGTTCATCTGAAGAAAGTGCACAACAGATTCCCATATAAGTGCCCTGTTTGTGACAAAGCATTTGCCACAACTTCTGGACGAAATCGTCACAAAAGGTTTCATGTTGATGGGACAGAAGAAGTTCATCTTGTGCGAGATCATATGTGTAGTGTATGTGGGAAAAGGTATACCTCAGCCAGCAGTTTGTCCAACCATTTGCTGCAACATTCGACGACAGCGAGACCTTTCCAGTGCGAAATGTGTGGAAATGCATTTTCACAAAGATCACATTTAAAAAGACATATTATGTCAACTCACAGGGGAATAAAAAGATTTGTTTGTGATCTTGAAGGCTGTGGGAAAAATTTTGTAGATAAAGGAGCTTGGAAGGTCCATCAGAGGTCTCATACTGGTGAAAAGCCTTTCACATGTGATGTCTGTCAGAAAAGCTTTCAACAAGCACAGTCTCTAAACATTCATCGGCGTATTCATTTTAACATCAAAGAGTTTACATGTGAATATTGCAAACAGACATTCTCCACCAAAAACTCAATGCAAAGACATGCCCAACGCCATGAAAAATCCTTGAAGATGGACCCTAATTCTTCTCAATATGATGGTAATTTTAGTGCCCGATTGAAGCAGAAAGTAGTAAAGAAAATGGCAGAAAAGAAAATAAGGTGTAAACATTGTGCCAAAGGATTTACAACACGGCGTGGTTTGGTAGCACATGTACGTAAACGGTGTACTGGAATGATCAAGGTAGATACTGCCACACCCAGTGTTGATGTAATTGGATCGAAACTTAATGTCGAAAGACCACAGCTTATTGTGAATGATAGACCTGAGACATTGCAGGCAGGGTGTGGCATCATGGTTGCTGAAGTGCCTATGAACTCTGAGACTTATACAAGTAGCAGGATGTTAGCTGAACACAGGTTGGAGTCAGGTGAACAAGAGTGGGAAAATCTGGTCCCAGTGCAACTTGTGGTGCCTGTCGTGTCAAACTCGTCTGTTGTACATTACAGGGATCCATATTCGTAAACATGTGCTAAATTTAATGCTGATTTTTCCCCTGGATAATTGAATGGTGTGTATCAGATTCAGCTTTCCTTTTTCTCTCGAAATTTATTGCTGTGTAGAATAAATGATTTGTCAAAGTGCACTTATTAGTGTTCTTTCTCTCTCTCATTTTCTCTTTTACAGCTTCCGTATTTGAAGTATCTTATACATTGACATCTTAAGTCTAAGTCTGATGGATTTTGAAGTACATACGGTACAACAAATTAACAACCTATTTTATGTGTTGTGTGTGTGAATATTTTGAGCACATCAGAGCACCACGTGCTCATGGTGATCTTTCTAACCATCATGTGCCCATTGTCTGTCATCATCATATTGCTTTATAAGACATCTCTGAACCTGAGAAAACTTGGCATAAATGATTTCAGATGGCCCTTCTTTAATTGTGCTAAAATAAACTTGATCCATGCTGATCTCTAGTTGTCATGTCAACCAACAAAATTTTAAATTTCATTTAAAATTTTAAAAATTATCTTCAAAGAAACCACTCCTCACAGTTTAATTTTATTAGGCACAGTTGGTCATCTCATGGCCCTCTACCACCATTGCTAAAACATAAAAAATGAGGCTTCCAGGGGATCGGCTGGTTTCTTTATATACTATATATAGAACATTTGGATTAACACAAATTGTTACCTCTTTTTACCATAATTGCTAAAATAAAGTGGATTCGGAACTCAGGTTGCCATGGCACTTAACATTTCTTTAAAAAAAAAAAAAAAAAAAATCTCATAGACCTCATCGCAGTTGCTTAAATAAAGTTGATTCCTTGTAAAATGAGACTCTCTTTTTAGATTCTCCTCCTCATAAACTTCTCATCATGAACCAATGTTCAGATTTATTAATTTTTGTTTGCACTGATAATAACCTCATGGCCCTCTACCTTAAAGGTGTTTCCTGAAGTTATAGTTGTTTACTATTTAGACAATAGCTGTTTATTATAAAGAAAATGAAAGAAAATAAAAACTAGCGCAGAGATTTTTCTTAAACTTTGCATGTGTATAGAGAATCACAATAGAGACAAATTTATGAAAAGAATTGGGGGTCCACATTCTACTTTTTGAGGTATATGTTCCTGCGAGTGAGTTTTTTCCCCCTTTTATGTCAGTATCAAGGGCACATAACTCAATATTACGGCATGCAACCCCATTTGATTTCAACTCATTGTTAATTCTTTATTCTCTGTGTCTGTGTAAAAAATTCAGAAATTCTATGCAACAGATTTTATACTATAGTCGCATATGCAAGTATATATAAATTACTTTTTTTCTCAAGAAAATGCAGTATGTTTATGTGCTGAAATATAGTGAAAATTCGGTGGGAAGGAGTTGTTTTAAAATTTGCATAATGAATAGAAATGAAATAACAATTAAAAATGTGAAATAAAATAAGATGTTGTTAGATTTGATTTAGATTTATTTGCCCTTGAAAATGACAGAAAGAGCATAAAATCACTTTCATGGGAAGTAAAATGGAAACCACCATTTTTGTACATGAATATGTTTCCATACATTTGTAAATTTGCAGTTAAAATGATTTTCTCTGATTTGTCAATAGTCCACATTAGTCATTTGTTTTTTTCTCTCGTTTCTCTTTCTCCATATTTCCTTATATCCAATGTGTCTTACATGTTTCACACTAACGGGAGTGAGGCAGGGCGGTATTTAACTACATTTCAAATCATATAATTAATTTCGCCCTAGCTGATGTGGGCTTGAATCATTTTGATTTTTAAATGAGGAAGCCCCCTGCATTGTTCATACCATATAAATTTTAATAATTTAACGCATTACTATGGCTATTTATTTAAAAATGCTTTTAATACATAAAAGGGTATGAAATTTTGTGAGATTGTGAAGCTACCTAAATAATAAGTAAGTGTTACGCGTTTGATTTTGGCTAAATGCTTTTAATGGTTTTCTCGGATGTTAAAATACTATCTTAGTATACATTTGTAATCGGATGACAAGTTGTAAAACTTCAGAAATGCGCACATACACTTGACCACGTGCTTAATCGAACATTTCTCAAAATTAAAGCAGTTACTCTTAAAAGTTTGTATACAGATGCCTCCTTATTTCTGTGCATAAATTAATCACATAACGAAAACAATAGAACCGTCACAGCAATCGACATGGAATTCAATAAAACAAGAAAAATATTTTTCGAAAGATTTTCGGCGTAAGAAAAAAAAAGGACCCACTTCAAATTTTATTACGTATGTTATTTAATAAAGTGTTACATATAAAATATACAATACGTATTTTTGACTTGACTTGACTATTTGAGTTACCGTCGTTTCGACAGTATTTCAGCCATATAGTGACGTCCAGCTTATTACAGGTGGAGGAAGAGGCATCCGGGTAAAACCACCGACCTACCGCAAGCCAGCTGGAAGACTTCCTCACATGAAAATCCGAAAGATCCTGCTGTGATTCGAACCCACGCGGTGAGGGGCTGAGTGAGCGTTAAAGTCAGCGACTTTACCCTCTCGACCACAGTATTTTTGAAGTCAAAGGAAAATATGAATAAAATTATATACACACAAAAAAACAAACAAAAAACAAGCATGAACACTCTGAAAGAATGACGCACAATGCACTGATAGACTGTCGGCTGGATAAACATAACGAAAAACAATACATGTAATTCTTAATCAAGCATTTAAACAGATAAAGCCAAGGTCATTTGCCGCCAAAACGCACGTTTTACTGCAAATCTATTTCATGATAAACCCATCAGCAGTCTCTTAGTTCATTGAGCGCTTTTATTTGTTCCATAATGATACGGAGTGAAGTTGATTTTATAAATCGTATACTTCAGAGATCTTGACCTTACTTCAGTATAAGTGATCTGATACATACAATTATGTTGAATTAATACGCTACTGTACTGGGCGCCGGGTGATGAAGTGCAATGAAGACGGTTGCGGTAATTATGCAAATCAACATTCCTGCTTTTGATTAACCGCTACGTAAGCCTGTCTACTGCCAGTCTAAAAATACAGTGGTATGGAGAAGGAGTAGCGACATACACACCACACGTCAAGAGTTCCAAACACATAATTAAGCGAAAAATGACAAGTAACTGTCTGATATAAACCGTCTAAGCACACTATCAACACTTTCAACGTTTCCTCATAAGTCTAGCGTTTTCGTTTTTAGAAAACACCTTTTAATCTGCTTGATTATATGTTTGGTTAAGTTTGAGACATGTGCCTGCTTGTGATATAGTGCTGTCTCACAGTGATACCACACCGTATACAAGTGGCATGATACCTCTCCCAGTCACATGGTCTGACACTGGGTCAACCAGTTTTGGAACTACTCCTATGTACTGAACGCCAAGCACATTGGAGATTTGAAAGACTTTGACATGTGGAACTTGATAATGTTTGTTACTTGGTCAGAATAAAACGTTGCAAGAAGTAAAGCTTTGTCTTGAAAATAATAATTCCACATAGATTTTTATCATTATTTGCAAATTAAATATCAAATTTAAAATTTACACCATTTTTTTAATTGACGGGCATGTAAGTATTTATGCAAGATTTATTATGGCCATAATTTGTTAAAATGTTAATGAAATTATAGTTGTAAATATCTTGACAGTTATCTTACTGTTATTTTCATTATTAGTAAAAGTACATGTACATGAAATTTGTACAAAAAATGATAGACCATTTCACCAGAGGATCGGCAATTCCCGGTATAATTCACTATTTAAATAATGAGAAAAATCTCAAATGTATGTTTATTTTTCTATGAATAAAGTGTGAAATTATACACTAGCATGTAGATTAGGTGTTCGGGAAGTTCTCGCCGATTTCTTTCTCTTTTTTGAATTTTTTTTTGGAAATAATGAAGTGTGTTACTGTGGAAACTGCAGGTCTAACACAAGTACAGTATTTTTTAATTGTGTAATAAGAAGCTTTTGTCGGCTGGGATCAAAACATAGTGACTGGGGGCCGAATAGTCCATCAGATTTGGCCAGAATCTCTCCCACTGTCTCACCGTCCTCAGATATCTGCACCACGTTGTCCGACATGTACCCACAGACAAACACATTATACCTGTCATCTAGACATACACCGCGATACCGCCGGTTATTTACATCTGTGACTGTATAACAGGATTACCCAGTCGGTCTGTACAAACCAATCCACCCTTGTCACATGCAGCGTAAATATTCTTCCCGTCCTTACTGAAAGCAATGTGCATGCATGATGACGATGTAATGTTGGTGAGTTTTCTCAACAATGACCCCTGCATGTTGTATACATATATTGTTGAATTGTTAGAAACAAACAGTTCACCGTTGTGATAAGCTATACCATAACAGTTATGATCCACATCGATTGTTCTGGACAAGGTCATCCTCCTCCCCAGGGTAACCAACTGTATCTTCTTGTCCCACAAAGTCATGGCCAACTCCTGCTGATCCACACAACAAACACCACGTGGACTATTTGGTAACTGACAAGAGTCAATCACAGAGGCAGAAGAGATGTCAATATGTTTCAGTTTATTGTTTTTGCTGTCCGTTACAACAACAGATCCGTCGGGTAGGAGACATGAACCCATTATACTACAATAACTTGAATCATCATCCATCTTAACATTGATCTCCTGCTTGTGCTGTACCTCATATTTACGTACAACTTTACTGCTTGTTCCAAGAGACTTGAGCCGGATAAATAAGGCTCAATGCTAAAGTCCGGCTTGAAAACGACCGTGTGCTTTCCAGTACCTGGTTCTCGACATTTCTTGTCTGCTTGGGCGATGGTCTGTTGCGCGGTCTTCATGGTGATGAACATCTGGTGTTCATTGCGAGAAGATGAATCGAGATGTTTCAGACACTCTGTGGTGTCTTCTTCATAATGCTTGCAATCTTCAGCAAGTTTTTTAATCCGGTCATCAATTTCTTGAAACACAGCATTTATCTCATCCTTGGCTTTCTTCTCTAAATCCTTGATGATGGATATCAGTTTCTGTGTATGTTGTTCTATCTTTGAAAGTTGAGCATTCTTTTCAACCAGGAGATTTTCCTTTTCTACATTCAGGAAATCCTGTCTCCTCTTGATGTACTCTAGGTTGCTGTTTAGTTTCTTTTTAACCGTGTCAAATTCCTCTTGCTTAAAGATGTCTTTGATATCATTCTTGATGTCCTTTACATCCTCACATGACCTGGAGAAAAACATGTATACATATAATTAATGTTGCAAGTTTTAAATGGTAATGTTATTTCATATTTTAAAAATGATTAAATAATTATACCGAATCATTAATTAAAAAAAATACAAAATAGAACGAATATTGAAGTTACTTGTACCTTAGTTTCGGCTAAAAATATGCATTTTTTTCAATATGATGTCATTTACTAAATTACCTTTGAAACCGGCCTTTTTTTAGGATACACTTACCGCAATGGATAAAATAACATTTTATCTTGTACGGTGAAATATAATCTTATTCACCGTATGGGAGCGACACCGGATATTGCTACAAAACGAAGCGAGAGAAAGTCGAGCGAAGATTTACCAAAGGGTAAGTTTTATCGAAATGATCACATTTCCAAGAATCTGAACAAGTTCCGCCGTCTAACAACATTAAAATCATTCTGAAACACTGTCATATACTTTATATCGCTCTTCAAACATTTCATCTAGTACCGGCAAAAAGTTACATCTTCACATTGGTCAAGTTTCGCTCGACTTTCTCTCGCTTCACTTAGTACCAATATCCGCTGTCGGTTCCATCCCGTGTTTTTTTGTGTTTTTTTTTAATTATGAATATTGTAAAATGAAGATAATTCAGAAAAGAATAAAAAATAGACTTTATTGATAAATGTAATGTTTAGATTTTTTCTTATTCTTGTTTAGTTAAGGATATTACATATGGCGGCATACCTGTGATTGACGAAAGCGCAGCTAACACAGAAAACGACATCATGCTGGACGCACCAAAAGTCGATCATCTTCCCGACGTGTGTTTTGCATTCTTCCGTCGGCATATTTGTCGTCTGAGGTGGAAACACGACCGACGGCTCAACAGTGTTGTGATCGTCATGAAGACTGTTGTGGACTTCCAAACAAGCAGAACAGAAGTATTTCTTACAGTCTACGCACGACCGTACTGCCTTTTTCACCAGGTTTTTCTTCAGACACAATGCAGTACATTTTGTTTCGAATATTTCTTCTGACAACGCCTCCCCGGGGTAATCTCGGGTCGCCATTTTGTCACGTGTGTAACGTAGCAATATGATGTGTAGGCCTAAATACGAAAGATAAAGAATATCACCACAACATTTTATCAAACTTTAATAAATTATAGTTTGAAGAAATTACCTATATGTTTGATGTACGAAATATTCTACAAAAAGATTAAGATAAAACGCTGATATTTCACAATGTTGTTCGTTTATCTAGATATATAGGGTTTAACGTCCAATCGACAGTATTTCAGTCATTTGGAGACGATGTCTATTTGAGACAGATTTAGTGCTGTTCCACTGCAGTATTATGCCGTAGACATGTGGCATGATACCACACCCAGTCACATTAACCAGAAACCATGCCAACCAGTCCTGGAACTAGCTTACCCTTATATGCTTAGCGTAAAGCAAGGAAGCTATACCAGTATCATTTTTACGATTTTTTGTATGTCGAGGTCGGGAATCGAACCCATGACCTCCCGCAGACGCTCTAACCACTCGGCCACCGGGGACGGTTTTTCCCAAGTAAAAATATATGAATATATGACGCGATTCTGTTCTGAACCCACAACCTCCTTGTTACGGGCGGAAAATACAACCAGCCGACAACCGGACCCTGCCAAATGAAAACAATATCACCGTAAACGTAATGTGGTATAAAATGTACGAGTATTTCGAACGAAGTTTTAAATCCATGCATTTCATCAGCTGGGATGAAATATAGTTTAAACTTTATGAGGAAGTAAGGTATTCTTTATCAGGGTAGGTAAATACACATTAGGAAAAAAATGTTTTTCCCACTAACATCGCCCCCAAAACAGGGTGGTAGGTCGGCAAAACTTTTCTTTTCCAAATTTTCTTTAATCTTTTAGATGATGTGGGGAAAACAGCGTTTTGCAATCGTGATAGCCCGAATGCTTGGAAAATAAGCTTATGGTCGGTACCAAAAAAATATGGTCGGTCGAAATAACTTTTTTTTTTTTACGCCTTATAACACAAAGCCCTGCGTGATGGACAACTCTCTCCCCGTTAAATACTCCCGGGAGGTCCTGTCACCACCCGAAATATAAACACATGGACTCGAGGGACTACTTGACCGACAGGTTATAGTTGATGTGGTCAGATTTTTATACGACGAACACCTCTATCTGGCATGTAACAGAGAAATGGGCTGAACACTCGTTTGCACTAAATCACCCATTTGCTATATGACGAAAATACTGCCGCAGCGGCGACGAACACCAAAAACAACAACGACATAAATCAAGGGAACAACATATTTAATTTTTTATCCTATCTCAATAAACGAGTCTCAAATAAAAGCTATATTTAACTATTTACCTTTTAATTGTTGGGGTCACATTCTTATCGACACATCAACGTATTCGATTATTAAACACATGGAATAGGTTAACTGTTACCTCTACCTAATATGGCGGTATGTGGGAAACTACTTCAAAACGAAACAAGGGGGCGACATGTGGGGTTCTAGTCAGCAAATCAAACCTGTCTCGTATAAAATGGGTAGAATCCAGTAAATAATAAATACATTCTTATTCGTTAATATTGTCATCAACTCAAAAACGTATCTATGATTTCAAGGGCCTGCGTGCTTCGTATTGACTGAACGTGACGCAGTCTAGTTAATCAAGACGTCACACAAGTTAACATATTGAGCTTGTGGCAGCACTATATCTGTCTCAAGTATACATCGTCTCCAAATGACTTGAATACTGTCGGTAGGACGTTAAATCCAATAAACAAACAAACAAACACATTGCGTACTATTTTAGGAGACCATGAAGTTGTTGGAGGAAGATGATAAGGTACCTTTAGCCTTAATTCGCTGAGTGACCACGGTGCACCATCCCTCCCGCCCACTTATACCCCCTCTTCCCAGTTATGAATCCTAGATACGCCACTGTGACCGTAGGATATCTTGTATCACCTCAATTTGACATGTGCACAAGGACTTGCTCTTGTATGTTTTAAAAAAAATCTCCTTTACACATAAATATTGATATTTATGTGTACTTTAGGGATTTCTAAAAACATACAGGAGCAAGTCCCTATGGTATATATGGAAAACTATTTGAAAACGAAACAAGGGGGCTCCACATGGGTTGCTAAAAATGCACACCATGCTTTGTATTATCTGAGTTTGTTTAGGTAACTTGAAATACGTCTGTGCTTTTAAAATTGGAAACGATGTCTAAGATGAATTATACAAACAAACATGTACTACATGTATTTATATACTACGTATAAAGAAAAACATAAAATAAATAATTAAAATTCATTTTCAAATTTTAAGAACACGTTTTTCGATATAAGAATTATATGAGAATAATTAAAGTAAGTCTTACATAAATAACACGTTATGACTTAAATACTAGCGCGGCCAAGATGACCGATAAAATCAGGGGACAACATATATTTAACTTATCTCAACAAAGTCAAAATATGATTCAAATAATTGCAAAATAAATACACCTACCTATTTACCATCTAAATTTGGCGGCCACATCAGAGTATTAGATAATAAATAAACAACAACATGATAGTACCCGTATATTTACACCTCTGATATGGCGCTTTATGAGAAATTATTTTAAAACGAAACAAGAGGGCTCCTTATGGGGTTCTTGTTGACAGATTAAATTCTTAAAAAGTAGAATAGGTATTATCTAAAGCGGGGAGGCGGGGGCAATGTGGGCTTCGGTAAATAATTAGGGATATTATGGACAAAATGACTGATTGAACATAACGCATTTTGGAAACTATAATATCACACATGTATATTGAGCTACTTCGAACCCCCCCCCCCCCACACACACACAATTATGAATATCAGATCCGCCACCTTGATATCATAGTAATAGATCATCTCTTATCTTAGTCAGGTTTGACGGTATGGAATGCACACCGCACATTGCATTATCTCTGTACAGGTAATTTGAAATATGTCGAGCCCTTCAAAAATGAATTCTATAATAATACAGACTTAATATTAAAAACGAACATTAACTGCATGCACTGTAAAATCATTATTTTTCGTTGACATTAAATTTCATTTAATATGTAATTATGTCGTTGGAACATAAATCGTGGATTTATGTTTCATAAATCACGAGGCCTTATTATGGACAGTTTTCGTGGGGATTAATATTCGTGGATAAAGTCATCCATGAAATCGATGAAACCCTGTCCCTCACGAAAATTGATGAGTATACATTGATTATTTACTATAAATAATCAGAAATATTAAAGAAACCGATGATATGAATTATCAAGTTAATAAATATAAGACAATAATAACTTACGTAACTCTTACACAAATAGCAAATTGTAAAAACATAGTGTTCTCCCTTTAGTCACTCAACTTCAGAGAGAAAGCAAATATTTTTTAAAAAATCACCGGCGCATTCAAAGGGGATGGGCACCCGGCGCGCACCCCTTCTAAGTACATAAATGATGTAGACACCTTCCCACCTTCCACACAAAAAGAAATCACAAGAATGCATTATTTCGCAGGTTTAAATGAAAAAAAAAAATCGTGTAGGAGTTCCCCCGGATCCCCAGTCCAACTAGAACACCCTTTTTACGACTCGGGCAAAGCGGCAAGCCGCTTGCATTGTCACTGCCTTCAATTTATTTTTATATAGCCCCATCCTGGACCCGGCATTGATTATGATCTGTATTCTTGGAATTCATAATTTATATTGGAAGATCGGATGTCAGTGTAACTTGTGTTACTTAGACTATCATACATTACAGGGAATTTTATTGACATAACATATGAATTAAATTTCGAGAGGTGAGAGCGAAACTAGGCTAAGTGCATATAAATATTTAAGCACTTAGCATAGTTTAACTCTCACCCCTCGTAATGTTATTGTGGATCGGACCCAGATTTTCAAGTTATTGTTTTTTGTGAGTGGAATTTAATATTTTGCTGTAAAATTCACTTGTATAAAAATTTATATGTTCTCACCCAATTCAATTCCCATTTCCATTTTGAGTGTATTATTTCTCATTTTATTCGATTACACTTCTTAGTCAGTCTCGATGGTAATTATGCTGGCCCGTGTGGAAATTAGCCCGTAAGAAGACTATCGTATCTAAACGGATGACATTGTCTTAAAACATCTTATTTGTAATTTGTCACTTTTGGCTCTCATTGTCAGGGGCAAAATCTGTTTCAGTTGGACACGGCTACCAAATGTATACCCCCCTTGTTGCTGTGGGTTTGTCATTGTCAGAGATAAATAAAAGGGAAAAATCCCCACCTATACGCCTACCTACCTATATAAGGTTTTAGGTCAGAGCACAGCAAACAAACCTGATATTATTGATGGCCTTACAAGGTTGCGGTAGCTTTGGAGTTACTTTCGCTGTTATAATCTGTCCTATTTAAAGTGGGTTGCTCACTCTATTCAACGGTAGCATACATTTCTGCATCGGACAACCCTGAGTGAGTGATTATTCTACCGCAAAATTCCCCTCTTTAAACTACGCGGAAATATAGTTCCAAATTTTGTTTAAATGTTATCACTCAGTGATATTCAATTATTTGTTTATTTTAATATGATTACAATATGTAAGTCAGTATTAAAATTAAATCTATTAAAAACTAATTCTGGAAATACTAGATAAACTGTAATAATAAAGTAAATGCGCATGGCTTGTAAATCGCCATTCACTCGGATACCACTCGGATATAGTTTTACCATCATCAGCACGACACACTCGTATCATCATCCCAGTTTACTCTTTACGCTATCAGTAGACCTTCAGTCCTTATAGTTTGCAAGTATTGCAAGGTTAGGGAGTGAGTTCGAAACCTGCTGGGACGTAATTTATTGTCTTGTTTAAATTTCTTTTTAAAAACATACACGAATAAAACAATGAAAGTTAACTGATAAGGTTATATTTACTCGACACACTTCGGTAACGAAGTACATGTATTACAATGTACATTTATATGCTTGTGCTAGATTAAAAGATAACATTCTAGAACTTTTTTTTGTAAATATGTTTGAAATCTAGTTTTATTTGATTTTCGCTAAATGTCATTTTAGCGTTTCCTTCCTTTGTTTTCATATGTCCGGTAGATGTACATGCATTGCAATAAAAAATGTGTAAAATCATGTATATTCGAATTGAATGGTATTCAGCTACATGGTATATCGTTTTTTAAATATTTACCAAATATTTGAAAGATCATGGACATCCGCATTAAACAACTTTGTACATCATTTAAAAAATAGTAGTACATGACGCGGCTACAAATTGATAGATGATCTTCAAGTGTAAGTGTATTTTATAAGAAAAATATATATATATTTTATTTAAATATTAAAATCATCATTGTCATTACATTCAAAAGCATGGTATATTGTGTAATATAATTATCAAGTTTGCGCCTACATAATTTAAAGATGATGGTCAACCGTATCAAAATGCACGGAACATGTTCATATGTGCAACATAATCCTGGAAAGATCATGGACATTCGCATTTAACAACTTTGTCTATCTCATGAACAATAGGTACTGGAGTTGACGGTCAACTACATTTATCGACATTGTAACAAATTGCCAGTACATGGATATTTGCATCAGACAATATTGTTTATCATACGAAAAAAACATCAAGCTAACAACTTCATTATTTTAAATTGAATTGTGACATATTATTCAAAACTGATGGATGGTCATCAGTATTCAACGACATTATTTTGGATAAATTATGTCAACTGCATTCAACATACGACTTAATATACTGAAGGACTTTAAAAAAAGCGCCATTTAGGAAAATGTCGTATATTTTTTGCGTTTCAGAAAAGATTGGTCCATGTTTTGTTTCCATCTTTTTTTATGTTATCACAAAAGCAAAACAAGTTCAGAGGAGAAGTCAACATTTATAATTTCTTTAGCACTCTAATACCGCGCGTGTCCACCCCTTTTTGTATTGCACCCCTGAATCCAGATAGCCGCCCTATGACGCGATTGGATATGCGACCCCATTTCTCCCGTAAGGCATTGCTAAGCTCACGTAACGTTTGCAGACGTCGAAGACATATACAGTGGACTTATTATGTTATCAAGTAAGAATACTGACTTTGCCGTTGAAAAAATTACTGTGTGTAGAACAGTTAGTCCCATTATTTGCTGTTGCGCGTGCCTCAAATTAAAATACATGTAGTTGTATTTCCAGGCTGCTCAGGATTAAAGATTGATGCTTTGTGCCCGTGCTTCGCGGATGCGACTCTAATTTAAATTTAAATTCTAACTTGAAATAGGAGCATCATGAGAAGGGCTACATGTACTTTAATGCACATATGAGGACCGCGTACTTATACGAGTAAACTTGAGATCCTGGTCAAGAAATTTTAAAATGTATACTTAACGCTTTGCATAAAAATGACTGTTTTCTTATAACTAAAAGATCTAATGTTCGATTGAAATGTATTTTCGGCTAGTTTACTTATATACGCTTAAAAGTAAATTCCCCAAATCTTATACTAATGGCTAGAATTCAGTTTCTTCATCATCATAATTGCTAAAATACATATGATCCCTTGAAAATGAGGCCTGCAGTGGGATCAGCTAGTTATCTTATTTTCTCAATAAAGACTAGAAATGTGTCCATAGAACACGGATGCCTCCGCCATTTTGTTTTGTTGATGATATTTTGTCAATGAATATGATGAAGGACTAAAATAAAAAAAAGATTTTAAGACAGATTTAGCGCTGTGACCCTGACTTAAACAAAGTTGTGTGACCTTGACCTTCAAGCTAGAAGCTTGGTACTTATTCGCGTGTTCGCGACACACTGTTTTGTTCTAGGGATCCATTGAGCCAAGATATTTCAAAACATGACTATACACAACACAGATACAGCCCAGACAGGACTGCTTTCACAAATTTTAAACTCAACTAACTTTGGACCTTGACTTTGAAGCTAGCAACTTAGTTTTGTTTGCGATACATCATGTCTTAGGGATCATTTGTGCCAAGATATTTTAAAACAAAACCACTCACAACAAAGTTAAAGCCGGGACACAATTTTAAGGTCAACTGAGTGCTGTTACCTTGAACATCAAGCTAGCTACCAGGTTCTTGTTTTCGAAACATTGTCTTATCCCCAGGATCACTTGTGCCAAACTATTTCAAAACACCCTTTTACAACAGAGTTAAAGTTGGGACAAGATTGTAAGGTCAACTGAGTGTTGTGACATTGGCCTTCGAGCTAGCGACCTGATTCTTGCTCGCGACACATCTTCTTGTCCTAAGGATCACTTGTGCCAAGTTGTTGAAAAATACCCCATACATAACAAAGTTACAGCCGGGACAAGCTCAACTGAGTGCTGTTACCTTGACCTTAAAACTAGCGACCGGGTCAAACGATCCAGAAGACCAAAGTTACAGCCGAGACAAGATCCCAAGCAACATTCAATATCGGCCCGACATTAGCCCATTGTTGCTTGCTACATCGAGGTCGGGTTGATATATCGGCCCTATATCATGATGATGTCGGCGCGACGTCAACTTTATATCGGCCGATTGTCATTTTTATATCGGCTGCAAAGAGGGCCGCTATCAGGTCGACATCGAGTTTATATATAGGCCCGATATCAGGATGATGTCGGCCCGACATCAACTTAATATCAACCAAATGTCGTTTCCTATGTCGGCTGCAAAGAGGGCCGCTATCAGACCGATGTCAGGTTTATATATCGGCCCGATATCATGGTGATGTCGGCCGGACGACGACTGTGTGTTGACCGATTATCGTTTCAAATATCGATTGTTAAGAGGGCCGCTATCAGGCCGACGTCGGGTCGTCGTCCCAAGGGAGATAATCAATATTTTATCTTAAAACTTTACTGGTAATAAATATTGAATATTGATTATTTCCCTTTATTGATTTTCATTTTTGAAAATTTGTAATAAATAATAATGGAAATTGTTTCAAAGTGTTTGATTTAATTGATATACGGTATAGATTCTCTTAAACATTGCAAATAGTAGCGAACCTAACAATGTTGTTTTAGTTGTTTTTTTGTTGATGTTTGTTTTGTTTTTGTTAATTTTAAACCAAGCCAAAAGATACAAATTTTTAGATAGGGTCTACATAGATTTCTCTGCTAAGTGTATATATATCACTGTTGAATGGTGGAACTGTCAATGTTTTAAAAAAATATTCTAGCCTTTGGTCCTATACTGTTTTACATGGTTTTGATCCCCTGAAAAATATGTCCTGCAGATGGTTGGCTAGTTCTTTCTTAGTCTGTATAGAAATTTTGAAATTGTTTTTTCTCTGGAATTTTAATCAAGGTTAAACTGAACTCTGATGAGCGTTTTAGGGCCATTATGGCCCTCTTGTTTTAAATTAAAAGGGGCATAACTCCTGATCTAAGTGGCCGATCTCAGCCATAATCGAACTCAATCGAGATCGAGACATTATGGTTATGGGCATTGTTTTAAAGTTTGAAAATGATAGCTCAAAAATGAAGGTGCTAGAGTGTAAACAAATGAAATCTGGCATATTTTGATGTTAAAAGGGGAATACCTCCTGACCAAATTGGCCGACCTCAGCCATAATCCAACTCAATCGAGATATTATGGTCATAAACATTGTCTTACAGTTTTAAGATGATTGTTTAAGAAATGAAGGTGCTAGAGTGTAAACACTAACATTGTTGACGACGCACACCACACGACGGACGATGGGCGCTTACGGGATCACAAAAGATCACCCTGAGCTGTGTTCAGATGAGCTTACAGTCGGGGTTGTAACTTAACAATGCCTCACTGGATTTAAAAATGGTTTGACACAAATATTCACCATATTAAGATGGAGAGTTGCGCAGAAGAATCAGAGTGCTCGATCAAAGGTCAAGGCAAAAAAAAAAAAAAAAAAAAAAAGAGGCCAACAAAAGAAAACCAGCGCCAAAATGCTGATACGGGCTGTAACTTGTCATAGGATAGCTGGATTCCCAAATAGTATGGAACAAATGTTAACAATATTAAGATTGAGTGATGACTTCAAAAAATGTGCACATACAATTAACGACATCCAAAACAGACCATATCTCAAAATTTAAAGTTTTAACTCTTTATTTTTGTGCATAAATTAATCATAAAAAGAAAACAATAGAACCGTCACTGAAATCTACTTGGAATTAAATAAAACAAGTAATAATTGTAACAGTGAACTGTTACTAAGTCTCCCAAACGAAGATTAAGAAGTAACCCAGTCATAAGTAAAAGTGAGGGATGGGGCCTGACCCCTTGGTGACCCATGTGAACATCAAAAAAGTACCATTCAATCCATCTGATCATGAAGAACAAAATATATATGGTTTATGGGTTGGGATCTCAACTGTTTTTGAAATAAAGGTCAATAGTAAAACTGACAGGGTGGGACCAGACCCCCTCGGGACACTTAAGAAGTACTATTCAATCTGTCTCATTATGAGGAACAAGAATAAATATGGTTTAGGGGTGGGATGTAAACAGTTTTTGAGATACAAGGAACAAAAAAAATGATTCGGGGTTGGAAATTTGAAATATTTAACCAAAATACATTTTTATGCAAACATCCATCTTTGAGGGGGCGGGGCCTGACTCCCAGGGACCCCCATTTACAAAATCAGGGTGGCCCCACTACTCATTGAGGACTATAGGTGTGTGATATTTTGTAAAGATAGGTCGAGCGGCCTTTGAGATATGGCCCTTACAAAGTTGCCGGCGCGGGAAAGAATAATGATAACAAGAAGAAGAAAGAGAGAAAGAAGAAGAAATGGAGTAAAAACAATAAGTCTCCAAACTTCGTTTGGGAGACTTAACAAGAAAGATCTGTAACAAAAGTTTTTCTGCGTAAGTAACAAACAACAACAGCAACTTCAAATCTTACTCGTATTTTATTTATAAAAGTGTTACATATAAGATATGCAATAAGTAATTTTGAAGTCAAAGGAAAATATGAATAAATATATACAACGACAATAAACATGCATGAACGCTCAATACGCAGCAGTCAAAAATTACAGCAAAAATTGTGTTATAGTTCGCAGAGCTATGTATTTGTAACCAAAGCGCAAAATGCACTGAAAGACTATCGTCAGGATAAGCATAATGAAATAACAATACACGCAATTCTAAATCCAGCGTATAAGCATAGATAGAGCCAAGATTATATGGTGCCGAAAACTCCACGTGTTTTAATGCAACTCTGATTATTAATAGTATGTTAGCTGAACTAGCTCCTTATTTCATGATAAACCCGCCAGCAGCACTTTTATTTGTTTCATAATGATCCGGAGTGAAGTTATTCTATAAATTGTATACCCAAGGAGGTAATGACCTTACTTCAGTACTAGTGAACCTGACATATACAATAGTATAGAATTAAAACGCTACCGTACTGGGCACGCCTTGATAAAGTGCAGTGGAGACGGCTGTGGTAATTATGCAAATCAACATTCCTGCTTTTGATTTACCGCTACGCAAACCTGTCTACTGCCAGTCTAAAAATACAGTGGTATGGAGAAGGAGTAGCGACACACACACAATTTCGACAAAAAATGTTTTTTTTTTTTGTTTTGTTTTTTAGAAAACACCGTTTAATCTGCTTGATTATTATTATTTTTTTTTATTTAGTTTGAGACATGCGCCAACTTGTGATATAGTGCTACCCTCACAGTAGCATGATCCCTTTCTCAATCACATGATCTGACATTGGGTCAACCTCTCATGTACAGAGTGCCAAGCACAATTTTGAACGACTGACATGTGACGGTCTGGCACTGAACCTACAACCTCCCGCTTAAAGGGTTGTCACCGGGATTAGTAATTTCGAAATTATGTTAATCTTAACTATAGGTCGTACATATTTGATACCTAGAGAAATGATAAGATAAGTCACTTATTTGCTATTTGGTCAGAATAAATCATCGCAAGAAAGAAAGCCTTCCACATAATAAGTCTTTCATCTTTACTTACAAAGTAAAGATCAAATTAAAAAACTTAAATGAGTTTTGTTTCCTTTCCTAAAAATGACGGGTTTTAAATATTTATGCAACATTTATTTTTATTATACTTTGTAAAAATGTTAATGAAATTATAGTATTACAAATTTTGAGAGTTATTTTTACTCTTATTTTCATTATTAGTATAGTAAACGTACATGTCATTTGTATAAAAATGAATTGATTAGAATGTATATCCACGTTAAGCAATGTTTTTTCATAATATAAATATTTTATTAGGTTAAACTGATGATACATACCGGCTAATTATACATATTGAAACTGTTAACTATATTTAGACACTGATAATTATACATACAGAGACTTTTAAAATACAGACACAGTTAGTTAAAATTAAGATTGTGTGAAGTGTGTTACTGTGGAAACTGCAGTTCTAACACAAGTACAGTATTGTTCCATTGTGTCATAATAAGCCTCTGTCGACTGGGATCAAAGCACAATGACTTTGGACCGTCTACACCATCAGAGTTGGTCAGAATTTCTCCCACTGTCTCACCGTCCTCAGGCATCTGTACAACGCTGTCCGACATGTACCCACAGACAAACAGACTGGACATGTCATCTTGACACACACCGCGATACTGCCGGTTACTTTCATCTGTGACAATATCTACAGGATTACCCAGTCGGTCTGTGCATACCAATCCACCCTCGTTACATGCAGCGTAAATATTCTTCCCGTTCTTACTGAAAGCAATGTGCATGCATGATGACGATGTTATGTTGGTCAGTTTTCTCAACAATGACCCCTGCAAGTTGTATACATATATTGTTGAGCCGTTATCAGAAACAAATAGTTCATCGTTGTGATAAGTTATACCATAACAATTATGATCCACATCGATTGTTCTGGACAAGGTCATCTTCCTCCCCAGGGTAACA
>CM037789.1:18633381-18683381 GCA_021229015.1 Solen grandis
CTATGTTCAAGTCACTAAGCACACCTATGTTCAAGTCACTAAGCACATCTATGTTCAAGTCACTACACATCTATGTTCAAGTCACTAAGAACATCTATGTTCAAGTCACTACACACTTATGTTCAAGTCACTTAGTACACATGTTCAAACAAAACTCTATTTCAAGCAGCACCATATTTAGTAACAAGTCACTACAGACAACTTAAAGCAATGTTCAGGTCACTACAGACCATTGTTCAAGTCATAGCAGATCGGTCCCTGTGACTGAGTGGTAAGAGCACATCTAAGCATACAGGAGTAGTTGCAGGACTGGTTGGTCCGGTGTCGGGATAATGTGACTGGGTGTAGTATCATGATACTTGTCTGTGGTGTGATACCGTAGTGTGACAGCACTTTAACTGTCTCAAGTAGACAGTCTCCAAACGACTGAAATACTGTCGGTGGGACGTTAAACCCACTCAAACAAGTCATTACATACCACCAAGTCATTAATGGCCTCTATTTGAGCCATTTTTCAAGTCACTACAGGCCACTGTTCAAGTCAATTTTCAGGTCACTATATACATCTTTTCAAGTCAGTACATACAACTGTGCATTTCACTATTCAAGTAACTATGAACATGCAACTTCAAGCAGTAACCTATAATACACCACTACAGACAACTGCAAAAAGTTCGTGTCACTACAGACAACGATTCAAGAACTGTTCAAGTCACTATAGGCAAATGTTAAAGCAGCCTACAATATCATACATTATACCAATTGCAAAACAATTCTTCACAAATTACAGAAACTAATCTCAATGACACGGATATATTTGTTACCCTGGAAAACAACAAGTGACCACCATGTCCTCTTATTGCTCCAGACGTCATTGGGACTCCCTGGTAGCAAGCATTAGTTCTGTGTCAGTCATTTCACTTTTATATTGACCACAAGGCTAGGGTAAACTTACATGACATCAAAAAATAGCCTTAAAAATCTATATCATTTTCGTATTTTCCATTATTCTGTAAGTTGCATGCTTTACAAAGCGTGGGCATGTTGGCATTTACATATGAGTGCTATTTGCCTGCAACTTTAATAGGGTTTGCATAATGCAAAGCTATGTACAGAACTGAACAGTTCGCTTAACTCGTGTGTGGCATTATGTCGGACTATTTGGTAAATGCTGGATGTTGCTGTCTTAAATGTCACTGTAGATCCTGAAAATTCCCTTGACCATATACTGTATAGATATTATACACAATACATTTACATTTATTTGATACTCTGCCAAACACCAGTGTTTGCTTGTATTAACAATGTATAAAGTGATTTTGTTTCGATATGGCCTGGGTAATAACTGGTAGCTATATCATGAAATCTTCGACTGCACAATTTGCCATTACTGTGAAAAATTCAGCCATAAAACATATTCGTAATAGCTGAATGTTGAGATTAAATAACTCCCTTAACTTTGGGCATTATGTGTTAAACTTTTCTTAAAGCCAAGATAGTCCAGGTCCGAGGCTTGTGGACTGGATACCTAGGGTTAGGGCGTGCGGGTGGGGTGTAGATTGGGGATCCCTAGGGTTAGGGCGTGTGGTGGGGTGTAGATTGGGGCAAGATGCTTTCACAACATTCCCAGTCGCAACTTTTGGACAAAACTCAACAATCACAGAAAGAGGCTAACAAGAATTGTGGTATTAACTTAGAATATTTATTATGATCTTATATAGCAAACATTAGTTTGTTTATTAGGTTTAACGTCCCGTCGACAGTATTTCAATCATTTGGAGACATTGTCTACTTGAGACGGATATAGTGCTGCCACACTGCAGAATCACGCAGTAGACATGTGGCATAATACCACGCCCAGGTCTATGAAGACGCTCTAAACACTCGGCCAAAGGGGACGGTGCACGAATTAGTAACTACGTGTATATTCAAAGCAATGTATGTGTTAGGGTCATTTTAATTAGATTCGACTAGTTTGTTATTGTTTAAATTTGTATTGAACAGCACATCGCAACGATCTATACTTATGTTGTAAGATCTTGAGTTCAGATACTTTTACCTATTTTGAAAAATAAAGAATAGTATTCATATGGCGTTAAAATGTGTTTCATCTTTATTTAAAAGCGCAATGAAAGACCAGAAGTCTGTGTTGCTTATATCATATTTACAGGAAGTCGAACTAGGCTTGCGCATGTCGCCCCTTTTGTTTAATCAAATATTCACGTACATTACTATGTGGGCATAAATTATAATCTTAATAATTAACAGTATGTGTAAAGAAATGGTATATCTGGGTATATTTATGAGAGAAACAAGAATGATGAAATTCTCCCCAAGTATGTCAGCACTATTTAGCGCTAAATAGCTTGAATTCGAGCCAGGACGCGTAATTAATGCTAATTAGTATTTAAATTCTTAAAAAAGTTAGAAACGAATTGAGCCATTCCGGTTTTTTCCGATGTAATCAATGACATATATTAACAATATTGATATTGTTTAAAAAAAAACAAGTATAGGATTATTTTTATCAGAGAACGATGATGATGGAATTTACCCCTAAGTATTGATGTATTATCTAGCCCTAAATATTGTTGGTGGGATATTTATTTTAAACTCATATATTTTACGTCGATAGAGAAGTTTTACCTACCTCTCGAAGGTTCCTGGGTTGGACCAGTACTTTGTATCTGGGAAGGTCATGAAAAATCCTTGTTCCAGCCCACAATCGTCGGTTCCACAGGCCAAACCACGGTGCCTTTAAGGTGGAATTTGAGCGATGCATATGAAAAGTAAGTGTTATTTACATAATCTATAGACACGCCCATTATATATTATACCTGTTTCTTACACACCATGAGTGTTTATAACATTTATCGTTTTATGTCGTCTTGAAATAACTAAATTAATCAAATTTTCACCCGAAAGTTTTACCCTTTTCATTTTATTTTTAACAGAGTACAGATAGCAAATATGCAGATAATACAAAAAAGATTCATGCATGCACATGGTTGGCACATTGGCACACGAAAAGGCGTCTGTTATCCAAGGCAATTTAATAAAAGAGACAGTATGGATTTTTTTTTTTTTTGCACAGACCTATCATTGTGTGGATGACAATGACTTAAAATTAAAAATACTGTTGGGCGATTTGGCAACACAAAACGCTCTAAAGTATGGAACAAACGTTTTATTGGTGCATGGAGCCCCTTTGATGTAACAGCGTTCACATTTTTTCCCGAAAATTACGTAAATCATTTTTTAAAAATTACCGTATTTCGCTCTCTGTTTTATTTTAAAGTAACTAAAGTCATTTTATACCGTGTGTAGGTCCACCGACGTTGAAGCTTTAAGCCCTAGTCGTCTAGCTACTACTTTCTCGTAGTATTCATCTATAGTTTTTTCGCAGCTCACATTATATCGCCCTTACAGGTACCCATTTATACTTGGGTGAGGTGAAACAATGCGGGGAAAGTCTTGCTCAAGGAAATAACAGTGTCCCTGGCAAGACACGAACCCGGGACCTCTCGATCCCGAAGCGCGTGTCCTACCATTGAACCACTGCTCCCCACATTTTCGCAAAATTAAGTAGCAAATACTTAACTCTACCATTTTATTTCACGAATTACGAGTATATTAGGTTTATATATCAAGCGAAATGACAGTGTTCAAGGACAGTGACAAATATGTTCATTTATCATGACGAAGAAATTAGTTCGTGAGCCCTTAAATTTGTAAATAGAATACGTTAAGAAACATTTTAACATTGACAAAATCCATTAAAAGAAAGTCTGGATGGAAAATCTCTTGCTGAACATGGATAGGACCGCGGGATTCTGACACGAGACGGAAATATGATGCTGCAGGACGTTAATTGATTCAATCATTTCTCGAACTCCCCTCGGGGACTAAACATCGCTTAGTATTACAGTATGGAACAGCTTGCATATGGTCCGGAGTCAAACTACCGGACTATCTGCCGACGGCGATTGAACGACGCGTTTTTTTTCTTTTTCCTAATCGTGTCATTTCGCCTATCATCGGAATCCCCATTGACACAGAATCTTCCTTTAATATCTTGAATTTCTGTTCTCATATTCATATTTTAGATAGCAGTAATAATTTTCAAAAGTTAACTACTTAATACTTTACTTATATATTTATTTATTATTTTTATTTATTTACTCTTTTTTTTGTTTTATTTTTCTTAATTATTTCTGAATACATAGATTTTTATCTTATTTGTGCCATGTTCTTTCCGAAGATTCTACTTCACGAAATATGGATCACATCAATTCATACGAAATGACAACTGTTCCAACAATATCTAGTTAAATAAACAAGAAATATATTAAAATGATCTTTTAAAATGTCAAGTTTTGACAGATTTCAAGAAGTCTGTAAACCTGGTTGACCCATGTCTTCAAACCGCAGGCGCGGACATAAGATTTTGGGGGGTTGGGGACGCAAAAAAGATGTGTGTGTGTGTGGGGGGGGGGTGCCGGCCAACTATTATATTCCCGACGGTAGGGAGTCGAATTTATATTTATGGGGTTACGCCGCTTCCTCTCCCCACCCCTGGTCCATCCCCTTGGATCCGCCCATGAACTCTGAGACAGGGGCCTATTGATCAGTTAAACATGCCGTCTAGTTTAACCGCCGCTCAGTATCAAATTAGATCAAACCTGTTTATTTTCAAGAATGATTTATGGTAATGCTTGTGATCAGAGTCAGAAAACTCTGGTTATTCCTGTCTATATATATACACAAATACAGTTTTCGCGAGTGACAGTATACAAACCATGATTGAACTTAATATTTCATCATAATTTAGAAATGTGTTGTCTGTCGGAAAGATTAAAAAAAAATGAGTCCACTGTTAGTGATAGTCTGTCAAGTTTGTCTATTCTTTCCCATCATCCCACTTAGCATACATCACCTGGGGTGCTTAAGGCTTAAGTCTTAGAGAGATACATCTGGGGATCAATCAGGTTCTCAAAGCTTTTCCTCATAAACCTTATGTCCATAACCTACAAGTAGATACAACTATTAAAATACCAAAATATCTTGTTTGTGATTAGTGGGACGCAAAGCGTAAACAAACAAACAACCTTCTCACTGGATTACAGAGAACAAAACACTGCATTCAAAAAAATAAATAAACACTGCAATGCAAAGAACTGAACACTCATTTCAAAGCACTGAAAAAACTGAAACAATAAATGCAAAGATCACTGCACTGCAATAAACTGCATTGCATAGAACTGAACTTAACATTACATTACTGAACCACTGCAAAACAAAGAACTGGACATTGCATTACGAAGAACATAACATTGCATCGCAAGGAATCACTGCATTAGATCTGAATATTACAATGCAAGAAACCACTACATGACAAAGACCTGAAAATTGCAATATAAGAAACCACTACATTACAAAGAACTGAACATTACAATGAACTCACTGGATTACAAAGAATGAACACTGTATTGCAAAGAACAGCAGTGTATTGCAAAGAGTAACAAACAAACATACATGCACGTATACATATACATAGTTTCATAACTGTAGGCATTAAAATCCACTTAATTAAAACCCAGTTGACATATCTCATGAAGATAACACAAATATGCTTTATAAATAATTTCAGCGATGAAGCCGTTTATATCTTTGTGTATTTAATTCAATTTTGATATCAACAGAACAAAACATTCGATTAGCAGATGATTATAAAACCGTTCAAAAGGAATCCAGTTTTCACCGTATTTATGATGCTGCCTATAGACGTTGGTCCCACAGGGAGACCTGACCATCATTTTCTGATAATTACCCAAATATGAGAATATATTATTGATGGTAGCCGGAAATATGCTGATTAAGTACAGTAGAGCGTTCTTATGGCGTTGGCAACGTATCACAACTTTCCCGTTCATGGCAACTGCGCAATATTGGAACTTTTTAATACTTTTTATTGAAGAGTTCATGACTACATTTGTGTCCGTATGCCTAATTCAGAAATGGTTAAGACACGTGAATTTGAATTTTATAAAAATGCTGTGAGATATTTCTAGAGTTTCAGGTGGTCGAGTGACCAGAGCGTCTGCCTCAAGACGAGTGGAGGCCATGGGTTTGAACCCCGGACGTGACTTTTCAAAGTTCTGAAAACGGTTTTGGTAAATAAAGGGAAATTCCAAAACTGATTGCCAAGTTTTTCAGGATAATGTGATTGGTGTGGTATAATGTCACTGTCTACGGCGTGATACTAGTGTTGCTGCACATTTTGGTGTGACGTAAAAACTAACAATCAAAACAAACCTGACCTATCTACGTGATTGATACATCTATGAACAGTTCGGGTAGCTGAATTACGGGATACGAGCATTTGAGTAGATGAGCGATAACGCAACTTGATACAATACACAAAATACCATCCCAAGCTACTTACCAATACGTATACCGGTAGTTTTTGCATCAGTTGCTTTAACCATGATCCAAATGCAATCCCAGTGCACCTCAAAATAACGATATCTCAAAATGCTTTTAGCTTTATTGCATTGGAAACATATTTTTCTTTAGATGCATACCTTTGTGACCATATTGTTAAAATCATAGACGTTATAAACCATACTCATACATAGCTTTGAATATCACATTGGTCTGGTCTTACTGTTCGTTAATTATGTATTAAATGTATGTACATGCACTAGACTCTGAGATTGGTTCATAAGCCGCCATGTCAATAGTTATTTCCACAGTGTTGTTGTTGTTCTTCTTCTTCTTCAAACGTCATCAGCAATTATCATCGAAAATCTCATAATTTAATGGCGGCTCAACAAATTGATGCTATTTATCACCTGCATTTAAAAATCGCAAATTAAAATGAAATCAATTTGCTTAATTCAAGTCATCCAAGAACCATAACGGCCACGGAGGCTCCTTTTCCCTCATTTATGACAAAAGATGGAACTTGAGATCTATATGAATACAGACTTTACGGAAATAGTTTACATCTATGAAAGAATGAAAATTGAATATCTACAATTATGTTCATACCGCCTTCATCTTAAAGCTAACTGTAAGAGCTTAGATAAGAAATATCTTAACCAGAACGGCTTGATCACATACCATAGAAGCTTACTCCCATGCAAGCGTCATCAAATGATATTTACAAACCCTTCTCATTAGCATCGTCAAGGCGGTAAATCAATACTGGCAGACGACACTTTTATCATATTAGCACGTGCCTTAAAGCGTTGAATGAAATTCATCATTTGGATTGTTTAAATACTGAATAAACCACATTGAATAAAGATAAAGTACCCCTACGTCGTTTGAGACAAAATTACCGCTTGTTTTATTGTGAGGACTAATAAATGGCGGCATTATTGACGGACTGATTGATTTAGAAATAGATCTATTTTTATCTCATTTGCATAGAACAATCAGGTAATATGAGATATATTAAGTGCAATTCAAATAATGTATTATTGTCTAATTGCAAATGATCTAGTTGCGTTTTGTTTATGTTTGTCCGCTGTTTTAAAATTCAATTATTATAGGCAGAAACAAGGGGGATAACAAAGCACAATCTGTTTGTTTTTCTTCATTTAAATTCAAAACACTCATGCACAACATTTCTCCTGTCTCCTGTCAGTTTACATTTAGAAGCATTGCAATACTTTTAGTCGATTTTCCCTTTCACATTCGTTTTTATACACTTAAAATGGGTAGTTATAAATAATGACTCGATCACTAATTAAAAACAAAAGAATAGTGCCTGCTTTTTAGTTCAAACGTCCAGTTAGTCACATGGACATTTCATATACTGATGTCTCGCTGCGATGTATCTCCGTAGACGAGTGGCATGATTCCATTTACATTATTCTGACACCGGACCAACTAGTCCCTCTACTTATCCATATCTTACAAGAAATAACAATCTGACTCTCAAAAAGGGTTGATTATTTTATCATTGTACTGAATGTATCATGATATTTAACATTTGTTCAGGAATATAGGAAATAAATCATTTAATCCATACTTTCCGTGAAAAGAATGAGAAATATTCAAGAATGATAATAGTTTTCACCGTAGAAGATACGATGTTATCATATCCATTGCGTCGGATGTATCCTCCTTCTTGTCCATGAGCTAAAATATTGATAAATGACGTCAAATGACGTCAAATCGATGAAAACGACGCCACTTGGTAATATTGAGACCCTCCAGTTGAATTTCAAAGACACAAAGAAAAAGAATGCGTTAGAACTGCATATAATGAAAAAGATATTTGTTGATTTCATTGCAATATTGTATTTCCCTCCAGTTGTGGTCATATAAGATATATATTTTCTATGAACACGGGTGAAGAAGATGGACTGAGCCGGGTCAATCGTTCAAAATGACGTCACGTCGTACACTTGAGGCTTTCATTAATAATTCCAAAGTTACGAAAGAAACAAAGATGAAAAAGATTTATCAGAATAAGATGAAAAATGAGAAAATTTTCTTTCATAAAATTGTGTTTCTTTCACTTTAGACCAAAGAAAATTTGTAAAAGTAAATCTAGTGTTTTCAAATAGATTTGGATCTAATCGTAGAAGATAATTCGCAATACGAGATCTAACCCTTTCTAATTGTTGTTAGGCGTAAAAACTGTTTGTTTCCGCTAACGCGACTTACCCCTTTATTTTTAGTTTCTCCTCTAAACAAAATTTAAAAAAAACAGATGATTAAAAAAAAAAAAAAAAAAAAAAAAAAATGTTATAGATGACCGCCACACTTACGTCATGTGAACGTTACACCAATGGTATCATTGTATATTATTCAATCCCTGGGAAACAACACTTGTCTCTGATTTATGCCGATGTTTGGGAAACACTGTAAGTGCTCTATATGATTGATCTAGCCGAGACTTTAGAAAATCGGGAGTCAACAGAAATCTATAAAATGCAAAATATTTTCATTCATACTAGACTGGTACAAATCAAATATTTCCTCAGTGTTTTCCCGAGGCCGATCTAAACATGAAAGATTGGCATAAAAATATCGATTCAACAAAACTTGTTTGGCTTTTTTATTCGGCCGTTTCAACACAATGTTGTTTGGGATACATTTCGTGCAATTATTTTTATTTTATTGACAGCAGGGTGAAATGGAACGATTTGATAGTGGAATATGATATTTATATCCTCAGTCTCAAAAAGAAACAAACAAACAATTTGACCAATTAGTTAATGATACCTCTCTGCATTCATCTCTTTCTACAAATCATAAACGTTGTCCCCTGTAAGTCAAGCGGTTAGAGCATCCGTCCCGGATTCGACCCCCCCCCCCCCACCCCCCCCCCCCATCCGACAACCTCTAATCCTACGCTCAGTATTACACGAGTATAGAATAGTTCTAGGACTGGTTGGCCCGGTGTCTGAATCCGGGTAATAATGACTTTGTGTAGTGGTGCCATACCACTTATCCAAAGGGTCAATGGACAAACCCCCGGAAAAAATTTATCCATTTCCATAAAATCACTAAAACAAATACATATATTTGGAAAAGATCTTTTATGACAAATTGTTTTGCATGTACTCAACCCAAAACTATGTCTAGGCGATTAAGACTATTCATGACATGCCTATCTATCCCAAAATACCACCACACTACATTATGGTGATGAAGGAAATTGGCATGCATACGGCATAAACACTTAATGATTATCTTCAGATATAAAACGTCATCAAATGCAAAGCAACGGTTTAATATGATATGGTCATGTCATATTACGTACCTATATATATATATAAAATTATATACTGTTTATGATACCCATGAATCGCGAATCATCTTGCAATAGGCAGCCCTACCGTCTGACGTCACAAGACGCAGTCACTGCATTTAAGGTTCAAACTAATACAAATATAATGACAGGTCTACATTGTTACACAGACTAAAATACATTTTAACACACACATAGTCATGTATTTTTATCTTAGCGAGGTGTCCCATTTGTGACGTACGGTTTGTACCTCCATTTGGTTTGCAAAGTGTTTTGATGGCGAGGTATGGTTTTCTGAGGAAAACCTCGGTATGTAATTCAACATCGAAACTAACCATTATTTCAGCCCCAAGACCAAACCAAATACAAACAAAGTGTAACCTACCCTAACCCAAACACTGAAATAAGCAAACATAGGTACAAGATTTGTACCTTACAACGTGATGATATAAAAGAGCACACACACACACACATACACAGTGAGTACATAATTTTTTCTACTGCTAGCCCATCTTGGTAAAACAATTTGTCTCAGGGTTAAGTCGGTTCCCTAAACGCACGAGAACTCGTCCTTTCGTCAATAAGCGGAAGTTGTAGATTCATTATTCACGTAAGACGATATGTTGAACCATCATTACCGGGATCATCTCTGGCACAGCTCGTGATTGACATACACTTCCACATTGGCGCTAACTCCATCAATGTATTTACATTTCCTCGAGGTCGGATAACGCCCGTACCTCCTTAAGGAGAGTCTCGTGTTCGCGCTTAATTTTTTGTGAACTTCTTGGAAAGTAAGAAGAGCGACGTTTTTGAACTGGAAAGGATATCTGGAACACACATTTCATCCGCACTCTACAAAATATGCAAGTCATGGAGCCGCTATCTCTATAATCATTACACCCAACAAAGTCAAGCGGGGCTATAAAAGAATAACACGCGTTGTCCCGTCTTGCCGCGTCGCGTTTCATCCATTCTCTCTATCGCATCGCGTTGAGTCATGCCTTGCAATGTAGTGCTTTTACTTTAAACTTTAACAGAGGCTCGCTTAATAACGTTTTGTAAAAGTTGATATGAAATGGCAAACTCATGCCAGATTCTTTTTATCAATATGACCTAAACTCAGCAAACTGTGATTACAAAAATAACAAAATCAAATCACTGAAGGCACTGAAGTTGTGTGTGTGTCTCAAAGAAAGGGAGTTTGACGAGCTGCAGAACTGCTGGGTAACTTAATTTTTTTGGACATAGTTGCTTTCCAGATACCGTTTTGAAATAAAATAACGAAAGTTTGTTGTCTTTGATTTGTTTCCTTTTGATTTAGATGTGCATATTGATATGAATCGGCAAGAGAAACAGAAAGAGTTAACACTCAATCACTCACTTCAAACACTTGTTGAAAATATTAACGATTTAATGTGTGTGTTTCTCATAAGTTATCAAATGCATTTATATATTTTCCATTAATGTTGGTTGCATCAAATACTTTTAGCTCATCTGTTCGAGTTCAACACAATATGCGTGAGTCCCTGTAATGGTTCCGCTACATTTCGGACCTCGTGGCCTTTCATGGAGATAACTAAGTTTTCCTAATGTTTCATTAGGGTACCTTGGTTATCTTGGTAGAGGTTAAGTGGTCCAAAATATAGCGGAACCATCATAGGGACTTTAAATATAAGCAAAAATGTGATGACTATACGAAACCTAAAACATCTGTATAAGCATATTGTCATGATATTTTTTATATTGTCGAGGCAAGATAGTACATCGGTGGTGTCTTAATCACCATCGGTGATAGCTTTATTAGCTCTATATAATCTCAAATTCCTTCCGGTAAATGGTACGTTATTCTCCATCATGTTTGAACATAAAACATAAAAAGTTATCATTATCTTCAATTCCTGGACGAACCAGTACGGGAGACAAAGCTATTCAAAAGAGGAGGAAGACCTCGGGCACACAGAGCCTCTATCCTACCGTAAGCCAGACAGGAGGCTTCCTCATATTAAAAATCCAAATGACGTTGCAGAAATTCGAACCCACTGTGGTGATGTGAGATCAGTAACTTAATCCACTCGGGCCCGAGGCCGGTCCTGTAAACTACACTTTCGGTAATCCGAGGACTAACGAGTGTATGAAATGTTCGAAAAATCGCGAGGTTCGAAAAACAGAGAGTGCACATGATCATACACGTAACTTAACGAGACCCTCTCGTGATTTGCTCTATACCTATATCAGAGTTGCGGGTCTCTGTTAGGTTATTAGGTATTTTCAAATACTTATGTGTTTCGATAATGGTTATTGATATTTTCGAAGTAACATATTCCTGAAATATACCTACACTCATCTTGCTCTTATGAAATAATTCTTTACTGCAATGAAATAGTGCGAATTTCATATGACGGAATGCCATGTGTTTCAAATTCGTTGTAGTGCAATCATAAAAACCTTGTTATTTATTTTCTAGAAAGTTTTTTTTTTAAGTTTTAGAATGTCCATGATATTTAACGACAGTAGCAGATGGGCCATAGGCGACTTAAGTCTGAAGCAATATCCAATAAAAGGCAAAAAATAAAAAAGAAGCATTTCAAGGCTGGCGAGTAATGCCTGTCTTTTGTCCTTTTTCTATCTTTTTTTTTTTTTTTTTTTTGGTTTGGGAAATCTTGACTTTGTTTTGTTTGTTTAATTCAATTTCAATGTACAATTTTAAAACTTGTTGGAGAAGCTCTTTATCGTCGCTACGACATTATTTCAATCATGCAATAGTATCAAGCTATCCGAGAGCATAACGTGCATAACGGGCTTCCTCAAATGGAATAACAGGTGATCCGACCAAGACTCGAACCCATGAATACCAGTCTTTTCCTACCATAACCAGTTCGTACCAGTCATTTCCTACCATAACCAGTTCGTACCAGTCATTTCGTACCATAACCAGTTCTACCAGCCATTTCGTACCATGGGGTCTGCAATTACTTGCCATAGCTCTCTGGGTCTGCACTTTTTTACCATAGATATGCCATTTCTTATTATGGGACCTGCATTTTTACTCCAAAGATTCTGCAATTTCGTAGCATGGGGTCTGCAATTTCTCTCCAAAGATTCTGAAATTATGCCATTTCGTACAATGGGTTCAAAAATTTTGTACCACTTTTTGCTTATGTCGTTAACAAAATTATGAGCAATTGGTAAAATGATGTGCATTATTTAATTATTTTTTACTTCCGCTCGCTGTCTCTTTCAAACGAAAAAAGGCGGTGGTAAAAGATACTTAATTTCTGTTTGTTTCTAATGATAAGTTTCCACGTTAAACATGTTTAACATATTTATGACTCACTTTAAAATACGTAAGTGTCTACACAGAGGGATGACAGAGAGCCTCTAGCGCTGCATAAATTACTTAGATCAATGGATGGAATTGCGGTTTTTTAAAAAGTAAATAAATACATGTTAATAAATAAATAAATAAATTGGCGTGAACATATCTATCAAAAAAAAAAAAAAAAATTCACCTCTAAATTTCGTATGAATGACCGAACGATTGAACAGAATCTACAATACAGATATGCTGAGATTCAGCCAAAGTAGGGAAAACTCAGTTTTGAGTAAAAAAATAAATAAATATTTACGGGACACAATAATTGTATCTAGTATAAAAACATAGAAGAACTATTTTCCCTAGGATGTTACGTAACTCACTTTACCACCCGGAGGAGTATAGTTTCTTTCGAATGCAAAGGTGGATCATGCCTGAATTTGGATGGTTTCAGTTATTTAATTTGTGATGTATCAATGGTCCATATAGAAAGCTTGAATTACGATAAAAATCCGTATAACCCCCTTATAATCACATCTAGCTGTCTCAGATACATCAGAGATATTTCCAGGGGTTATTAGTTGCTCTATAGAATGGCTGATTCAGGCACTGGGGCTCGAAGTTGTATGGGGCGAATCACTTCGTACTTAATGATAGCATTAAAAATAAGAAGGGAGGATACTGTATTAGGCTATTTTATGAATATCGCATGTTCGGCAAATAACGATCAATAAAATGGTTCATATGCATTTGAAATGAATAGAAATATGTTGTTGTAAACGACTAATAAGTGTTTTTAATGTCCCAATCGAGCTTGACAACAGCCGGGACCGGCTACTTCCGGTTTCTTTTGCAGTGAATAAAATGTAAGCGCTCATTGGTCAATATATTTAAATTAAATATTGTGTAAGCAGGTATGACTTCCCTGTACCTTCTTGTCCGACAATGATTACATTGCGCCAATTTTCGATCGCGTTGTTTATGCTATTCTGGACCTCCGTAACTCAATGAAGTTTTCCAGGGAAATGTCAGTTTCGTTTACATTTTGATTGACCAATAAAACTTACCTTTATATTTACTGCTAAAGAAATCGGAAATAGGTTTCCCTGGCTGTTGTCAAGCTCGATTGGAACAATAAATTCACGATATTATCGTTACAAGAGAAAAACTACCTCAATTACGTTTAGGATTTTCTGAATTTATTCATTTTAAACACAACCTGGTCCATTTTCAATGATGAATTTCATTATCAACGCGTTTTTCCAAATTTGGTCTCAAAACAGTGTCTTCCCTTCCTATTTTTAATGTTAAGTACGAAATGATTCGCCCCATGCAACTTCGAGTCCCTGTGGATATAGGTGTATTTATGCCATCCGAAGTTACTAAAGACAGTAGGGAGCCACTGATTTGCATCTATAAATAGAAACTGTGCCGTCGCTCAGTAGTACAAATCAAAGCGCCGATAGTGCTAAGAGAACAGTATTGTCTCATTTCTTTTGTTCATCACAGTAAATTTCATAAACTGAGGTCAAATTTTCGCACAATGCCAATAAACCCGCTTTAACGTTGCGTTAACATGGTCATTAGATTTACGCACCATTTGCTTCAACAGACTGATTTAATATAGCTTCGTGCTTATAACAATTAGCACATTGTCACTCTTACTCCCCCTATATTTCTATAGTCTTCAATGAACAATCGTTTATTATTTTAATATAAGTTTAATATTTGGAAGAACTAAATTACCCTGAATGTTTGCAGCTTGTCAAACCCTCTTCCACTTGAGACACACACAGCTTCAGTGCCTTCAGCGCTTTGATATATATACTCGGTATGAGTATAAATAAAATAGTTAACGCTGCGCCAACGATCCCCTTTTTACAGCGGCTTATTGACCTCTCAATCCCCATTCCGTTTTATTTTTTTTTTTTTTTTTTTTTTTTTATTGTTGTTGTAAAACTGTACATACTGCGTGATGCAGCCATAGCTGTATATATGTGATCAAAACTTCATCACAATTCATTAAAAAATATATATCATTTTTCTATCATTCCGCAATTGATGATTATCTTAAAGTCGCGTCATCAGCTTGAACAATACCGGATTTTGATTGATTGATTGATTGATTGATTGATTGATTGATTGATTGATTGATTGATTACACTGCGTCATACTTGACCAACTAATACGCATTGATCAAGAGATACTGAATTGCAAAAACGATTATAGATATTAATAATATTACTCTTTGTTAGCTCGACTATTCTAAGAACAGGGAGAGCTATTCTACTCACCCAAGAGTCGGCGTCGGCTTCTGCGTCGCCGTAACGATTAAGTTTTTTGTACCACCTCACTTAATTACTGAACCCCTTAAGGTATTATTTTGATACTTTGAATACTTGTAAATGACCACCACCCTAACCTGTAGGCAAGAAGGGATAACTCTGTTATGGATTTTAACCAAATTATAGCTCTTTTTCGACTTAAAATCTTGGTTAAGTTTTCTGTCCAACCTCACTTTTTCACTTACCCCTTAAGGTATTGTTTTGATACTTGGAATACTTGTATATGACCACCACCCCAACCAGTAGGCAAGAGGGGATAACTCTGTCATGGAGTTTGACCAAATAATGGCCCTTTTTCGACTTAGAATCTTGGTTAAGTTTTCCTTACCACCTCACTTTTATACTGAACCTCTTAAGGTATTATTTTGATACTTGGAATACTTGTATATGACCACCACCCTAACCAGTAGGCAAGAGGGGATAACTTTGTCATGGTTTCCAAAGGTATTATTTTGATACTTGGAATACTTGTATATGACCACCACCCCAACCTGTTGGCAAAAGGGGATAACTCTGTCATGGATTTTGACCAAACTATGGCCCTTTTGGTTAAGTTTTCTGTTCCACCTCACCTTTTCACTGAACCCCTTAAGGTATTGCTTTGATACTTGGAATACTTGTATATGACCACCACCCCAACCTGTAAGCAAGAAGGGATAACTCTGCCATGGATTTTGACCATATTATACCCCTGTTTCGAGTTAGAATCTCAGTTTAAAGTTTTGTACGACAATTTGAAGTCCCTCAAAGGATGTTTGGAGACTTATTGTTATTACTCAGTTTTTTTTTCTTCTTCTTCTTTCTTCTTCTTCTTTTTTTCTCCGGCAACTTTGTAGGGGCAATATTTCGGAGACCGCTCGACCTATCTTTACAAAACTTTACACACTTATAGTCCTCAATGAGTAGTGATGCCTTCCTAATTTTTGTAAATGGGGGTCTCTGGGGGTTAGGCCTCATCCCCTCAAAGATGAATTTCCAACCCTGAATCATATGCAGGTTTTGTTCCTTGAAATGAGAAGATTCAATAGTACTACTTTGGTGTCACCCGAGGTCACCCAGGGGTCAGCCCTCGCCCTCTCAATTCTACTTATGACCTTATATCTTAAAAATTGTTCAGATCCCCATCCCTAATCCATATATATTCTTGTTCCTCGTGGTGAATGGATTGAATGGTACTTTTTTACCGGAAAGGGGGGCCCCCCCAACCCATAAATCATATATATACTTATTCCTCATGATGAAACAGATTGAATTGTACTTTTTTAGTGTCCTGGAGGGGTCACAAAGGGGTCTGGCCCCACCCTATCAGTTTTATTTCTGACCTTTATTTAAAAAAAAAAAAAAAAACATTCAGATTCCCATCCATTAGCCATATATATTCTTGTTCCTCATGATCAAATGGACCGAATTATAGTCTGTATGATTGTCTTAGAGAGAACATTCGTAAACTTTTTATACTTGCTCACTTTTTCACTGAACCCTTTTAGATCTTGCCTTAAAACTTGACATACATGTTTATATCCTTTGTTTGCTTTTTGATAATACAGTGATTCTTATTTTGCCTTTTACAGCAATATTTTTCTATATTGACAAACTTTAGAATAGTCGAGCGCGCTGTCTTGCGGACAGCTCTTGTTTTGTTTAACAATCACGGTATTATATATACACCTCATATCTGTCACACATGTCACAAAAATGTATATCAAAATCAATAATAATTATTGAACTACAGTACTTATGTTAGTTTTACAATATAGCAACAATTGAAAATGAATATGCATGGTTGTTCAAATCACTGTGCTTGTGTGCTAAAATAAAAAGCTGGCTCAAATTTAGAAAAAAAATGCGGGGAGGGGGAGACACCCATAATACATTTATTCAAATATGTTATATACAGTATAGAATCATAAACATCTAAAAAGACGAAATATATTACAGAAATGTTACAGAATGCATAGTTAAACAACATAAGAACATGGTACAACATTGTTCTGATATGATAGGAAATGACAGAGCCTTTAAATCCAGGTACGATTTGACATCTCGTAACGAATGGCAAGAAATGGTAAAATCCGGAACTTTATGAAAAAGTATGGTTCGCCGTAACGATTTCAAGTTACCCCCCCCCCCCCCCCCGGGAAATGAAAACGTTTTCAAATACCCGCAAGGCAATTGAAAACGTTTTCATGTTCTCGGGGGGAACTTGAATTTGGGGGTCACTTGAAATCGTTACAACTAATGATTTCAAGTGACCTCCGATGTCAAGTTCCCCCGGGAACATAAAACACGTTTTCAAATTCCCCCATCCGAGAAAGTGAAAACGTATTAAGACCCCACATTAAAAACTTAAAGATATATTAATGGGCTCTAAGTATAAATTAAACGAAGAAACATAAAAGGGAGGGGGTTATATGAAAACGTTTGTTCCCGGGGCGGGGGAGCTTCACCAGCCTTATCTTAACCTCATATGAATTCAATTTAGGAGAATGAAAAATCAATAATTTACGTATTATATTTTTATATGATAAGTGTTACAGTTTTACGTTTTCACGACGTAAAGGGAGGGGGTCATTTGAAAATGTTTTTAAGTTCCCATGGGAGGAAAGCTAAATCGTGGGAGGGCAATTGGAAACGTTTTTATGTTCCCGGGCAGGGGAAGTTACAGGGGGGCGGGGGGGTGAAATGGGGGGAAGTTGAAAACGTTACAACGGTACAATGACTTTTAGCTATTATAACCATCTGACTACAGAGTTTCTCTGTTGGTTGTAATGTCTTAGCATTAATGACCAAGTCACAGACAATGTTTTAAGCACAACAATCAGAAGTTTCTTGGGAATAATTAAACCTGTCTAGTATCCACTGTGCTCAATAACTGTTTGAACAAACCCAATGATTTCTGTGCATATGGGGAAAATGATGAAATGGCATGAAATATAATATTGATATGTTGCTTATTTCCTTATATTGTCGTATTTATTTTACCCGTGGTCATGGTAACTTGATTTAATTCACTGTGAAATAACTCACTCACCATTCCTGAAATAAATAATAAATATAATGTTACATTGAAATTTATTAACATTTTATTTTTATAATAAACATTACCGGTACACCCTCAAAATTTATATATTTTACATTATGTGCGTGTGTAATATAGCTTTTATTTTATATTTCCAGGCAATTTGGACCAGGAGTGTTGCTATGGCAACGTGCGACGGGGATTATATAATGACTTGAGTAACGCAGTTGTGTTGGTATCGATGGAATGAATGACAGCTCTGTAGAAATGGCGTCACAATACCCTCTACCTCAAACGGCAGCTTTGTCGCGCGGGTATGTAAATATGAATTATCCCCCAACTATGCAAACCTACGTCAACGGAAGCGGGAGTGTGAGCCTTGTGGGTGAGTCATGTAGTGACAGTGCCTTGAATCGAGGACACACGCATACGTTGCCTCACCGCCCCAAACCTACGGCACACCACACAGGCACGCGGAGTGCGGAGCTACGTAGAAAAAGTGACACAAGTGCCCTTCAAAACAACCCGCTGTACATTTCCGGCGCATATACCCGACGAAGTGCCTCTATTCCAAGAGACAATCCTGTTGTATCGCATGCGCGAAGAAGCGTTGTCCACGTTTCCGGCGGAAGATTAAATACGCCACGAACTGGCAATGTGACGTCAGTTCCAGCTGGTGCACCTGTAGTTACGAAACAACCACGTGCTAGAAGTACCATTGTTGGTCCGTCGTTTAAACGGGATCTGTCCACATTAGGGGAAAGCGAATATGAAGACAGTGCTCGTGAAAATGGATACACAACTTCCGGCGTGACTTCACCGATAGAGGGAGTTAAAGGGCTGGTAAAACTGTTGTATGTTCCCTTCCACTGCTGTAGAAAGAAGGTGAGGACCTGGTTGTTGTGCTGCATGTTTAGGTGAAAATATATCGTTATTTCTTCTAATTATATTCTTATATATCGTGATGGAATAATACATATATTCTAATGTTTATGTCTAATGTTCTACATTATATGACTGATATTACTTATAGAATCCAGTCTTCGGATACCCACGCCCATCTTTAACGCCTGTATTTCGTTGTGTTGCCTTGTGAATCAAATAACGCCATTGGTTCCATAGCGGTTTTACCATGTAACCTAATTATAGTGGTCATATTTATGCACCTGTTCATGAGTTTATATGACTTTCAAGTCTTCAATATGAAGAATATTTCATTCATAAGGCGATTTTAATCAACAGCTTGTGACTTCCTTTTTTCCACAATTTGATTCGGGAGTTTCCGATGATGGTAAAATCCCTAATACATCCACAATCCCATAATCAAGCAGCAGTGCCGAAAGAAAATAACCGTTGCTTTGTATGAACTAGAAAAAAAAATCTTGCTCAATATATTGTAAAATTTGTCGCGTCTCGTCAACCATCGTTAAATATCTAGATATAAATAGACAAAGAGTAAAGTAATGAGTTGCACGTGGGTTTCCGACGATTATTGCCAACAGGCCCAGAAAATTTTAATCAGCTGAAACTGTTTAAGAACTGCGACACAAAATATAACCGAGCTTACCAGAGATCGTTTTATACCAATTACACCATTTGTTAAATTGGTGTTTAATCATTTACAAATATTAACATGCGTGTTAAAGTCAATGCATTGCTCGATAATTCTGATTGCATTGTAGAAATGCAGTAACCAAGTGCGTTTTAATTTGATTGATAAGTACCAGTATTGTATGCTTGCTTTATTTCAAATTTCAAATTGATTATCAAAATATCAAAGAAAATAAAACTAGTATTGTTATATCATTTCGTTGACATTAAATTTCATGATTATGTACCTAAGGGAATTTCATGGTTACAATTATTCGTTGATCTATGTTCGAAAAACGTGAGCTCTATACAAGAGACAAGTTTTCGTGGGGATTAATATTCGTGGATAAAACCCTCCACGAAATCGACGAAAATTAGTGTCCCACTAAACTTAATGATTTCACAGTACATAGAGAATTACAATTTTACATTACGAAGCAGTATTTATTTCAATTTGCAATGTCCAGTATTAGAACACAGTTTCGCGGTCAGCCCTCGACGTGTGAATTGTGCTTGTGTTTATCATTAACGATGAACTTGTACAGGTACACCTGTATTAGCAGCCACATGTATGTTTACTTTATGGTCAATAAACGTATGTTCTGTTCATTCAATAATGCCTGACCATAGGATCAGCGAGGACAATATCATGACCTTAAGCTACAGACAATTACCAAATATAAATAAGATCTGAAACAAGCACAGTTTAGTCACACACGCGTATTATTGTCTTGAATAACAAATAAATTCACAAACACACAAAACTAGTATGTGTCAAATTTATATAATAGTAAATATAATTACAGTAACTGAAATATGTTTAGGTAGTAAAACATGTAATTTAATATTTGCACGTTTTGGGTCTGGGTTTAAAATTCAGATTCAAGAGATTGCTGAATTTAGGCTCTAGTGAAAGTAACGTCTATAAAGCAATCCATAACCCTTGTTCTTGTAACAATATTACTTCATTGATTCTGTGCAATGAAAAAGAAAACGTTCCGTGTATAATACCAATATACGTTTTTCTTTTGTAAAACAATCTATAATTTTGGTTGAATATTTTTGTCTTTGATTTGTAATTTACATAGAGATAAAAAAATAAAACAGTTTGTTTATTGAGTTTAACGTCCCACCGACAGTATTCAATCATTTGGTGACTACGGTATGTCTACTTGAGACAGATAATAGAGCTGTCACATTGCAGTATCACGCCGTAGGCATGTGGCATGATACCCGCACCCAGTCAACCAGTTCTGGAACTACCATTATATGCTGAGCGTCAAGCAAGGGAGCTATACCAGAACCATTTTCACGACTTTGGTTTGTCACGAACAGGGATCAAACCCACACTTTCCCACACCCGAGGCGAACGCTCTAACAACTCGGGACGATGCACGAATAAGTAACTACGAAAAAAAAGTCGAACAATAACTATCGGTTTTTCTGCAAGCAAAGCATATAAACGCATGACCCGCCTGTTCCCTATAGCAAAGTTTTCGGAAAATATCAACTCGATATTATACACGTTCTGTGCTATTATGACAATAATTTATTGATATCGCTAGCTTTGTGTTATTTCGTAACATTTATGGACCTTGATTCCAACTTTCATGTGCAACACCCAGGACGGCTAGTTGTCCGATAAGTTCACCAGCCTGTGGCACGATCTGCACCAGATCGTATCGCAATAGCACAAAGTACGTTTATCTCGAAATACTACAGTCGAATGTAGGAAGTATGATATCAGTGTTCTCTTGTACTTTTTTTGTTTCTCTTGATCGTTTTTAAACAGATATTGATTTTTAAGTTTTAAGTTTTATGAAGAGGGGATAAGATTGTCAGCTAAAGCCAGAACATTAAATAAAATTATCTACCCCGTCGTTCTTGGGGACATTGATTTAGTGCTGCCTCACAGCGATCTCACGTCGTAGACAAGTAGCATGATACCACACCCAGTCACATTATTCTGACACATGGCTGACCTGGAATTACCCTTACGGAGCGACAAGCATAAGCGACATTCGTATTTCGCGGCCAGATATCGGATCCGTGACCTCTCGGATATAGAGTGGACGCCCTAATCGCTAGATCATTCATGACCGGTAATAGTGCATTAACAGGGTAGGCGATCGTATTTACGCCATCCCCCCCCCCTCTCTCTCCACCCACCTCTCTCTCTCTCTCTCTCTCTCAAGCACAAGCGCGATGATTTATTCGCTGATCCTAAAATAAAGATCCTAGAAAATGGAAGAAAGGCCAAGATAAAAATAAAACCCGTTTCCAGAAACACAAAAAGCTGCAGAGATATTGACTTGAGATCAACCATGTGCATGAACACAAGCCATTCGTTCCAGAAATAAAACTTGCCCCGTGGTTGGAAGCAGCGACCATTTTATGTATGCATGTAAGTACAGAAAGACCGGCCAGGACAGTACTGGGGATCGATATGTATGAATATATTACTGAGGCTAAGCAATTACTCTCCCAAGATACTGATAGTTATTGACTTTACAATTAATTTGGACTTTGACCGATTGCTTTTCCGAAAACTGGCCCAAACTTCTTATGTACTTCTGTCATTATATGACAAAATATACGTAGAGAGATTACCGGATTCTAATGTAGACAATTTGGATGAAATGGTAATCAGGGTTGTTAAGTTTTACGATATCTAGGATTTGCATCAGTAGAACTGGTACAAAATGTAGTTGCAACAGTAGTAATAGTAGCAGTAGCAGCAGCAGCAAATAGCAAGTAGAAGTAGATGATTCCAATGTTGCTGTTGATGTTGTTGTTGTGATGATGATGATGACATGTTGCTGTTGTTATATTTGTTGTAAATGATGATAACGACGACAATGATGATGATGATGATGATGGTGATGATGAACAAACCACGAGAGGGTTTAGATGGGTGGTCACTTGATTGCTGCTACACTGTAGTTGATGTATATCGTAGTACCGAGGTAAGGTAGTGTCGAATTCCTTGGCAGTAAAATTATACATATGTCACAAAGTTGACAGGGCAATGTACGCCAATGTACGGCACGAAGTCAGATTTTATTTAGTAATAGTTATTTATTTATTATTTTTATTTATTTTGTGAAGTAATAAAAACGTATCACTGTAACAAAGAATATGGTATGATTATTGATTTTTTCTATACATTGTTGGGCTACTTGTATTCCTTAGTGCATAAATTAAACATATTATGTTATTATATTGTATTTCCTATTAAATTCTTTATATGAAGTGTATTTTTGCGTTTATTGAAATAAATATCAAAACTTCCTTTTCTCATTTTAAGTTTTATCATGCATTAAAGTTTTTTTATTCATTTTTTAATCAATACTTCTCGAAATTGATTTTTTCTTGAATGTCCTACATATATTACTTTAAGACCAATTGTCTAAAACGGAAAACCCTTTTTAGGATTTAATGGCTTCTGTTTTATAAACATAATTAGTCATTGTTGACTGCTAAATTATTGTTTGGTCCAGAAGTCTAAAAGACCGCATATTTAAAGTATTTCCCGACATTTGCTTTACATGAATGTTTGATTTCGTTTATTAGTATTTAAGGTTACTATACTAATTATATCTGATATAATTTGAAATCGTTTGAGTTTTCCTTTGTTCCACTAAATTTGACCAAAAAGTTGAAATTCTAGACTGGTTCTACACCGGGCATAACATAAGGTGGTTATTATTATTATTTTTTTAAACTACAAGAATAAGTTCAAGTGGACTTTTTCAATGGTATTTATGTTCCAAAACCTCCAAACTTCGCTGCCATAGAGAAGAATAAATATGTTTTACTTAACTTATTTAATATTATTATTTGAAGATCCAGTTTTTTAATAAGAGTGTACATAGTTGTTGTCCTTTGTTTTTCATTTTGTAACGTTGCCTCTGAAAACGAACTTTAATGTTTAACCAGGTCAACCAAACACTTAATGTATACGCCCCATAATAGCTATAAACTCCATCAAAGCCATGCATATAACTTCACCATATAAGCTTTTAAAATGTCAAACAATGTAAATCTTAGGGGTAAAATGACATGTTATGACATGTGACTTAAGTTCTTTTATTACATCCCTTGATAATTTGTTGTCATGAGTTATCTCCCCTAACAACTATAAAATGTGACTTTCTTCATTTTCCTACGGTAGATTTCAGATTTTTTTTTCATAAATTTTGAAACAGAATCATGTAATGCATCGTTCTATCGTAAGTTTTTCTCGAGAATCAAATTCAGTTTGTTTGTTTTGTTTTTTTCAAATTCACAGAAAGTGTACATTTCCTATAAATTTCAATGCTTACTTAAAAACCGATTTTCTCCCCCACATGAACTTGCAAAAACTCTCGGTGAAACATATTTATTTTTGGATGTTTTCAAAGTGACAAAGTTTCATAGAAATATTACCATCCAGTGACAAGATATGGAATCTGGTTATTATGGGGCTTAGACCTGAAGTATAAAAAAACATGACCAATGGTAGAATATCCTTCCCTAAATCCTCTCTGAAATTTATTAATTAATTTCGTTCGGATGCAAATTTCTACAATCACAGTAAAAAGTTTTCCTCGGCAAGAAACATAAAATAATATCTGGTCTGTAATTTTATTAGGAACCCTTTATTTTTATAGACTGGACGAATAGGACCTTATGCCCATTGCTCTAGAATAAACCGGTTTAAAAATAGGATTAATAATTTTGATCTGATATCCTTTATTATAGGGAAAGACGTCTTGATATATTCATTATATTCAGTCTAAAGTTATTATTTTCGTACAATAAATGGTATTAACATCTGGCCTAATTTGAGACTAGAAATCACAAACAATACAAAGACCGTTATAACATCAACCATACAGAACGGAAAGGAAACGGAAGAAACTGACCTGAAACTCTGAGAGTTATACAGAAACAATGACAGCAAATATTTTGTCGGAAAATACCCCTGAGCTAATATTTTAACCGAATGTTACATGTCCGATATAGGGTTTGTAACTCTTAAAATTGTATTTAGAGGATTTGTATGAGTTGCGCCCCTTTATTATAATGTCATACGGTAGCGAAATTACTCCAAATGAAAAGGACAATTTCGCGGTCCAGGCTTCAATGAACAATCAAACATCAATTATATGATATATTTAAAGCAAAAGAACAACGCGAAGGTTTCATTAATTTAAACTGAAATAGTTTGTATCAATATTTTGCTTTTGAGATTAAATGTTAATTTGCGATGGTCACGTGCATAGAATCCCTGCGTGCGTAAAGACCCGCGCTAATGTAAGTTATAATTGCTTACAGAATAATAAAACCCTTACGATTAGTCAGAGATTTGAATTCGTGTATATACAAAGTCACTTTGAAACGACATCACCGCAGCAATACAACACAGATATATAAAATGAAGTGAAATTATTGAGTATGACGAATTGCGAAAATGGCCTATGGAGCTTGAAGGGATTATCGCATATAATCTGCAGGTAATTTATGGGGTAAAACTTCTTTTTTCTTTTCCAAAGGTCCATTCATAAGTAATAATAAATAAGTTCAAAGTGTCCATGATTTGTTACAATCTGTAGTATTGCGTCTGTCTCAATTTTGTTAATTTTGTATCGAAGCCATGTTATTTGGAATAAGACGAATCGGATTTAGATGCATCCATGAAATTGACTCATGTCAAGGAAAATGGCCTGATTGTTTCATTAACTGGCAAGTGAAATCAGAATTTCAAGAAAAACATAGGTTTATTTGCTAATAAATTTTTGACTAAAGCAAAAATTTTTAGAGCTCGAAGCAATTCTTTGGAGGACCAAAGTAACTATTCTTCTATTGAAACTATAAGGGATACAAAAATCAATTTTAAGTTGTAGTAAGGTGTAACTATAATTATGACATGTAGGCTGTTAATTTCATGCATATCTGTGGGTATTGTTTACCATTTAATGGCATATGGTAGTTGTATTTCTGGTTGTCTGACAGACTGTAAAAACAGTGAAATTATCAGGATATAATCCACTGTTATTTCTAGGTAACCCATCCAAAAGCATTAAATAAAGCATGATATTGTTTTCTGACTTGATATAATTGTTTCAGTTACAGTAAACTGCCAAGCAACAAACACAACTACACATGTACTACTTAAAAAAGTATGTAGTAACATTCTTCAACATTGAAAGAACTCAGATCTTTCCAAAATTATGCCAGAAGTGACCAAAATGATGAGAAAAAATGATGATTAAAACAGTAATAATGTTGCTGATTTCTGGAATTATTGGTCCAAGGAGGCACATTTTTTTCTCTTCCTGAGGGGTTATTAGTGATCCGTGAAAGGCAGATATACTGGAAATATGGTGAGAAATTATAAAGCCATTTCCCAACAGAGGGTCGCTATATATCAGACCTGACAAGTAGGTCATAGGCCAGTCACCCTTGACCTCTTGCCCCTGACCCCTGCTGGCAGGGTTATTGTTTCTAATTATAAACCAATTTGAGAGAACATATGCAGGTTGGTGATAAGGATATTCCACAGATTTATGGATTTCTTTTTCATCTTTGAGTATGAAAGTATTTACTTATACATAAATAAAAAAAAGTTTTAAACACAGTTTGTAGTAAAAACAAGATCTAGACATGAAATCCTGTCTTTGAAATGGTCCAGTCAAAGTACATGTAGTCAAACTGTTTTTATTCCTGCTGAAAATGTTTTATGTCTTTTTTATCATCTTTCTGGGTCACATGGAAGTGTTTCAGGTAACATCTCCTCAACTAAGACTTTAGAACACATAATATAAAAAATCAAATATTTGTTGACTTAAAAGGTAGAAATAAACATTTAGTAGCAAAAAAAAAAAAAATGGTATGAGATTTTCATAAAAACATATATTTGATGATAAAGAATTTGAAATTTTTCTCCTTTTCAGATAGTTCATGAAGCATAGACCTGTCCACGAGTTCTCAATTATAAAAACTGTATCTGGCTAGGATTTTCATACTCAGACTCTTTTGTGTGGTATTTGATTCTGTAGGGATTTGAGCAGGATATCTAAGTTTGAGTCTCTGAGATCATACTTAAGTTTTTTGAGAACTTGGTGTCTGGTGTTTCATGACACTTTATATAACATTTTTTCTGAGCACAGGTTGTTGATCATATTGTCAGTATTTATATTGTAATGGTGACCTTTAGTAACACTGACCTTTGACTGCGTTGGATCAATTAACCTATCTTCTTAATAGAAAGACAGCTTAATTAGGTTGTTTAGATACTTGGAATGTTCACATGGGTTGCCTAATAAGCCTTCATCACAGTATCCCATACAGAGATTTTATGTATCCTGTAGAATCATTCATTTTCGTGTAGGGCTAATTTTTCGTTGATTTCGTGGACGGCCATTGTGTAGCCATGAATATTAATTACCACAAAAAATTTTATTTTGGCAGACCTCACATTTTCTAGAGCATGAATTCACAATATTTAAATGTATAATCAAAACTTGACATTATTATACAGATTCTAGAGCATGAATCCACAATATTCAAATGTATAATCAAAACTTGACATTATTATACAGATTCTAGAGCATGAATCCACAATATTCAAATGTATAATCAAAACTTGACATTATTATACAGATTCTAGAGCATGAATCCACAATATTCAAATGTATAATCAAAACTTGACATTATTATACAGATTCTAGAGCATGAATCCACAATATTCAAATGTATAATCAAAACTTGACATTATTATACAGATTCAAAGAATTTAATGCCAACAAAAATTAATGATTTTACTGTAAATGACTTGTCCCCTAATTTACCTAGCTGTGATCTTATTGCAACATTGCATCTAGGATACAAATGTATATGAAAACTAAATCTGGAGACTTTGTCTTGAGTGAACCTGAAAATTAAACATAATGTATAAGTATGTTGCCATGGCAACCAATATTCTCCAATTTTCTCAGCATTGTCTTGTATCAATATATAGTTAAGTTTTATTATTCTGTTTAATCATGAAAGCAATTCACTAGAAGATACTGATGTTTATCCATTTTTAAGATATTGGATGTTCTTAAGATACAGTTATTTATCATATGACATTTAAATGCTTTTGCAAACATCTGTTTCCAGTTTCGTATAACTATCATATATTTTCTTATATATTTAACAAATTAAATATAACTTTAAGGCCGAATTAGGTCACTCCGCGTCACGTGCATGTGATCTATATATATATGCATAGTGTGTTGAACTCAAACAGCTGGATTAAATGTGTTTGATAAAAAAAGATGCATTATTCATATGATGTTGAAAGTGTATGAGAAATACACACATTAAATCGTTATTTTCAGTTATTATTTGGAATTTTCGTGTATTTCATATAATATTTACTAAATGAGTTCATGAAAATGTTAATTATTAATAAATATTTCATGTCAGATCCTATATATATATATATCAGATATATATCAGTAGTTTAGTCAAGACAACATGTAATCAGTTCTTCATTGCATATGCTTGAACAAAAATTAAATCAAATTTTATTACAAAGATAACTTATAGTTAATGTGCAAATTTGACAATGAGAAAGAAAACGACAGAGAATTTAATTAGAAAGTAAATTATTGTGCTCTGTAAATTTAATTTACATTTACCATAGATGTGTATTTTGAATAATAAGGAAAATTAATAGTGTTTTGTTCTCTGTATTTTAAGACAAGCAGTATCAGATTCATAGAGAAAAACTTGAGTCATAGTTGAAATAGATTTAAAAGATCAAAAAAGGAAAAAGTGCCAGCAATGAGATTAGTGCTTATAGAGATGAAGAAACAAGATGTAAGATAGAAGCCAAACCATACACTGTATTTCAAATTTGACAGCAGGCTAACTACAATACTGTAAGCACAGCATTTATGACTTGCCATGGCTTATCAGTCAGAAACAGGAGTTTTGCATCGAGCTGTCTGAGTTAAAAGTCTTGACCAGAAAGGTGTTACCTTTTGTCTAGATAAATGAGCCTAACAAAACGAGAGAGTGAAAAATGGTTGTGTATTATAGATAGGTCGGAAGAAACAGGAGAACAGCTGTTCTAATTCTGGAGATGGAGTTGAGGATTATTGTCCAGAAATTTGTATCTATCTACAGTAGGGCTGTTTTGATGTGGACTTTGAATGTGTAGCCTTATCAGTAGGGGATATACAATGTATCGGCTTAATTGGGTCATGTGATACTGGGTGGGTAGATGCTAATTAAAAGCGGCTAGTTATTGTTATCCAGTAAAATGTACTCCGTAAGTTTGGTTGGTGGGCCCTGTGGTGCAGTGGTTGGGTTCTTTGACTACAGACCAGAAGGTTACAAGTTTGATATCCACTGTGAGAAATTTTAAATACCTTTCCCGACGCAATGTACTGGTCCAATCAGGGAACTGTCAAGAGAAATTAGTATTTTTATTCAAAGGACAGGGAGTCCTAATGTTGCGTTAAGCATAAAGAAAGTCAAGCGGCTTGTAATTGAACTGTTTTACTGATTTTCCACATCAAATGGGTCTTGTATTTAGTAATAAAAATATTATAATTTTTATCATTTTATTGTGAGGGCCAAACATATTTGAATGAACAACATAATTTTATTTGTCATAATTGTATCTATTAGACTAACCAAGGATAAATTACATGCCAGATGTGCGAATTTCTGGATAAAATAATTATGTTTTTTTGTTTTTTTATATTGATAAAATGTAAAGAATTCTAAACATAACTTCAAAATGCAGTGTTAAAATAATTGGTTATCTGTAATGACTGTTTGATACAATCACTGACCTGTCAAATTGTTAACAAGATATTTTGTATATACATCTACTTCCTGGCTGAGTGTGTGAATGAGCATAAAGAGAATGGCGCTAAACTTCAAATGAATTCTTGAGAAATGTCAAAAGTTGTGGCAGTTCAAGGGGGTGCCGCTGTTTACTTTTAACGTTTGTACTGCAGATTAGAGGGAAGATAAACCCAGGAACTCTCTTTCCCTCTTAGTTAATGTTATTGCCTGGACAAACTGTACATGGTCGGACATCAGATAAGATAATTTGCATGTAAACACTACAGTTTAAATTTGAACAGTGCCTCTACCCACCTGTTGGGTATGACCGCTGGAGAGTTGGGCCGGAGAGAGTGGGTCAGTTCTCCTGTATGACTTGACCAGTACATACAGTGGACAGTGGTCAGTGCAGCCCAGCAACAGGTTGTGCTAATGAATGAATAATTAAGTTGAAATCCTATGAAGAGCCCGAGTTGTTTGTTTATGAACTGTAGCTTGGATAATCTGCTCACTAAAGGCTACAGTAGGGTTTGTGAGTCAAACTGTGATATTGTTGGATTTAACATCTCATTCGTAAAAAAAGGAATGTTAATATATTACAGTTTTCTAGGAAAACAATTCCAGGAATTAACGGATATTTCCACACAAATGGTTTTGTGACATTTTGAAAACATACAGGATTATAATGAATTATGACTTGGTCTTATCAGATATGGGTTTACCGTACCTTCAAATATACTGTAATATTCAATGTGTGTATTGATGCTGGCATGTATGGTTTTCAAACTTCTAATGATACATGTTTGTCCACACACATATGTGTATAGTTACTGGTTCTTCTCATATTTACATGAACAATATTTGCAATAATGGCTTGAGTTATTGCTGTGTTATGTTATTTTGAATGCTTTATCAATGTATACATTTTAAGCACCGTCTGTTTAAAGTATCTGTTGAATAATTCATTAACCAGGACACGCACAGTCTGAGATTAGACATAGTGAAAACTTGACCAGTCAATTGTGAATGTTTGAAGTCCTTAGTTCATATTTCTTAATCATTCTATACGTTAAAAAAAAAGTTCATGTTATGCAGATGTTACATTTCTTGCAAGAATTTGACTTATAAACATTTTTTAAAGTTTAAAAGGTCCTGAGTTTGATGAAAGAAGAGATTGTGTCATTACGTCTGAAAAAATGCAATTTGAGATCGTGCTTCAGAGATTATAAGGAAATTTGATATCACCAACAGAATTCATAGGTTAAACAAGAAAGTCATTACATCTAAAGCAAGTTCAGGATGCTACTTCGAAAACCATTCATGAAGACATATGTTGAGTTTTTTTTGTGTGTTTTGTGAATTTCACTGGATTTATGATCACAGTATGGAACCGTCTGTCTTAAAGTGCCATAAGATTAGTGATACTTTAGGATAACCCTGATCTCTTGATCTCATGTTGGATTAGTGTCTGTGTTTATAAACATTTGTATCACATGTTAGAAGGACCAGTTAATTGGATTATAATTGGATAATTCCTCAGGAAAGATGGGCAAGCCATTTTCAAAATGCATCATCTCGGTAAGTGAAATCTGTAAAAGTATGTCAAAAGTAGATATTGTATGTGTGCATGTCTGATTTTAAACATAATAGTATAATAATGTTTGATTGTAAAAACGAAAATTATCTCGTTATTTAAATAAAAATATATTGTTAAAGGTTGAATGTTTGAATTCCAGCATAAGTACCTCATACAAAATCAACTTGGATTAAAAGTGTCTAAAAAGTTATTTCACTATCTTTCACAAGACCTATATGGAAGCAACCTATAGAACCAGTTCAACACCAGATCAGCCTGCATGTATCTTGTTGTTACCTTGTTTGCTACTCCACATGTACCCTGGAGTTCAGGCAAACATTTGGTCTGATCTGGCTTTACTATGGTATTCTTAAGTATAAATGGTGTAATTTATTAGCAATAAGTTGGATTAACTTTAAATCTGACTCATGATTAACTTTAAAACTGACTCACTGCTCAGATGAGGATTTATAAAGCTCATTTTTTTAATCCTCCGCCGCGAAGCGGGAGGGGGGTTATAGGAATGGCCTTCGTCTGTCTGTCTGTCCATCCGTAACGTTTTCGTGTCCGCTCCATATCTCCTATACCGCTTGAAGGATTTTCGTGAAACCTCAAATGTAAACCTAGTTGAGACGATGTGCAGAACACAGGTGTCAGCCATGTAGGCTCAAGGTCAAGGTCACACTAGAAGGTTATGTGTTTGAACCTTCAATTTCCATTTCAATTTTGTGTCTGCTCCATATCTCCTATACCCCTTTTAGTTTTTTCATGAATCTTGCCTCAAATATATATCTAATTGAGACGATGTGCAGAACATAGGTTGCAGTCATGTCAGCTCAAGGTCAAGGTCACACTTGAGGGTCATGTGTTTGAACCTTCTATTTCCTTACAATTTCATGTCCGCTCCATATCTCCTATACCCCTTGAAGGATTTTAATGAAACTTGCCTCAAATATAAATATAATTGAGATGATGTGCAGAACACAGGTTGCAGCCATGTCAGCTCAAGGTCAAGGTCACACTTGAAGGTCAAGTGTTTGAACCTTCAATTTCAATTTACAATTTTGTATCCACTACATAACTCCTATACTCCTCGAAGGATTTTAATGAAACTTGCCTCAATTATAAACCAAATTGAGGTGATGTTCAGAACACAGGTGACAGTCATGTTGGCTCAAGTTCAAGGTCATATTTGATGGTTCAGTGTTCATTCCTGGATATTTTTTGTTTCCATGCTATATTTTCTGAACATAAAATGCAGTTTTAAACCCAACTACAACAGTAGTGCTGGAAAGGTTTTTATTAAGGCAGCGGCGGTGGATATAGCTGTCCTTTGGACTGCCTTTTTTTTTATGAAAATAGATTTCATCTCAAACATTAAGCAAAGTTTCACCTGGGATGATCTCCCATAGTTATAAATAGTATAGTGTTTCTTGACTATGTTCTGAATATCAGGATTTTTCCTCAAATGACCAAAATGCTGTTGGTGGAACGTTAAACTTGTATATATGCTAGGAGGATAATACCAGGTGTTGCTGTGTTTGCTTTCCTTGCCATTTAACAATAAGTTCTATGCCCGTGCTTTATATGGCATAAGAAAGTCTGTGTTAATAAGCAAAGTATTCCAACACTTTCTGTTAATGTTTGCTTGTTTGTTTACTACAGTGTTACAGGTCAGTTGGTTTAAAATTTCATTATTGTGACTTAAAAATGAATAGCTATGTCCAGTTTACAGAGCAGTTAACGTGAGATCAAAGCTGATGAGTGGATCCAGTATGGCAGCAGACACCTCTCCAAGACAAAGTTTGTTTCTAGATACTAATGATGGCTTTAGTGAAGCCCACATGTTTCAAGGGTCAAGTTTCACTGACCAGAGTCTGTAAACACACAATGTCCACTCGGCTGGGTCCGAAATAAATTGGTTTAAGTTTGGACAGGAAGTTTTAAGGATTGGAACCAGTCATAAAAAACAAACATTTCTGAGGATGCAAAGTAACTTGATCTGAAAATATGTTTCCTCTCTTCAGGATGATTTGTTGCCATCTGCGACTTGACCTTGACCTTTTTGTATCCAAGGGCTGATCTGCTTTCGATGTAGTTTAAGATGATAACTTCAGCATTGGGGATTCCAGAAAAAAAAATTCAGAACACACATTTCGTTGACATATCTTGCATACTTTGTGAACACACTAAAAAACTTCCTGTGATATTCAGTACTAATTTCTGAGCACATCCTCTCTATGGTTGCCATTAGTGTTGATTTTGGTTGCCATTAGTGTTGATTTTGATGATTGGAAATATTTATTTTAGCCAATGAAATGTTGAAATCAAACTGCTTGAATGGATTTGTTGAAAAAGCATGTTAGATAAAAAAAAAAAGATACACTATTGTGCCAGGACTCAGTTCTCTTAAATGGCAATTAGCAAATCAGTTATTGGCTATTCTTGTATGTTTGACTATTACTTCATGCTTTGGGAAAGTTTTAAAAATTACCACCTCCCCCTCCCACACACCCTGCAAGATAGAACTTGTAATCCTTGGATCAATTATAGTTAATGAAAAGTACCATATTGGACGTCTGTGCCAGACATTCAGTGCTATGAAAATTATGTCTATGGCATTTATGTGAGGATAAAACTTGCACACATGGCAGTATATGATTTCTTTCTATTCAGTCTTAAATCCATAGTCTAAGATGTTCAGATTTTTTCGGCATATGCAGCTGTCTATAATCTCACATTTGACCTATTTAAAGAGGATGACACAAGACAGTGCTGAATGTTTCATTGGTAGATATTCCTATACTCCTGGAAAAAAAAGTTGCGCACCATTGTTTGTTGAGATTACAACTAGCTGAAACATACATCCTTTTCATGAAATTTTGATAAAGTATTCTGACTGAATTACAGTTTCTTTGATGCATATTTAGACTTGTTTCAGGAAGAACGTTATATATGATGTTTACTCCACTGATATTGCAGTGGAGGGGACACTAAATAAATATGCTTATTTTGATTTTCTAGGTTGAAATGCTTCACAGATAATGATTCATACGTCATATAACCATTCTACATCCTCTATTACATTATCCCAATCAAAAACATACTCTTTGTTATTTATCTTTTGATAGCATATTATTTCAATAAGTTGTTGGATATTCTTGATGCTTAGTTTAAACTTAGAGTAGAATTAATCTGAAATGTAAGATCCAACAATTATCAGTATGTCGTTGATGAATTGAACAGACAAAGTGCTGTCTAAATCTTATGTCAAAAAAAAAAATCAAATAAAGACAAAAAACGTTTCTAATCTATTTTTAAAAGTCAATAGAATCTCTTTGATATCAGTAAATGATCTCAATTCAAAGAATGATTTAAACCTCAATTAGTTTTTACTGAAAGCTACCTGTAGATTGTGGATAATCATCTTCAAGCACAGATATATACCCAGCCCAGCTGACAGGTGATAAGCCCAGGAAAGATCGGGGAGGATTTCTATTGTGGGGTTATCAGACTGATTCTAACAGAGCATGGTGCAGTTTCAAATTCTTCCGAGGCCTCATCAGTAACGGCCACCTGAGGATCTTCTCCCAGTTTCACTGTCAGAGTAGACCGAGGTTGGAAGCCTTTGTGCACCTTCATCAGGCTGGGCTTTTGCAACCTTTTGATATTTACACCTGTTTTATTCCCCAGTAAAATGCTGATTTAAAGGAGTTAAATGTAGAAAGCAACACAAATTGGTTAAAATTACCTGATCTTTCTAAAGCATCATTTATCAAGTGGTAATATGTGATGTATTTTGTGGTACTTGGAAAACTTTGGTGCTATCTTCAAGTGTGTTATATCTCAAGGAATTTAGTTGATGTAGTAACTAAGTTGTATGTGGTATTTTGTATAACTATGATGGCTTGCAGTATGTGGTATCTTGAGGTATATTTTGTGGTAGGTTTATACAATGCAAATGTTCAGTTCCATTTATCGGTCACACTGAAAAAGGCTCTGTTTTATCAAGAAAAATGAATAAGCAGGGGCGTATTGAGGTAATTGATCAAGAAAAATAAAAAAAATAAAAAATGCTAAGGGAAGTCCAGATATCCACATTTTATCCTGATGGTGGGATGGCTGCTCATATTTTTACCTTTTACCTTAGATGTCTCAACATTAAGTATTATACTTTATGATGCATAAAGTATAATTGAAGAATTTTTGTATGCCAGAGAGTTTGTAGTAACAGGAGTCATGATTGCATAGACTGGATATGTAAGTGACAACAGTAGCGGCGTCCAAATTGTTGAAGTCTGAGCTCCCCCGGCCACCCCCTTCTTTATATAAGTATACCAGCAGACATAAGTATTGGCTATCTCAATTATAGAGTACCTCAGTGTTTGTTTATTTCTTGTGTTTAAATAATAAAATACAATCATGCTGTTTAAGTTTCTCAAATGTTTAATAATTATTTGGTTACTAGCACTTCAGTCAGTACAATAGGCTGAATAAAATACTGAATAGAAATTGTTGTAAAGATCAAACAGAGAATAAAAAAAATTGTTTGCTTCACAGTGAGGTCTCAAATACTAATGAATTTTAAATGAATGGTTTCTCATTATATCATGTATTAACTAAAACAGCAACCTTTAGCTTTACTGTTACAGTGTTTCTTCGGTTTAATGCTCAACTAGCATATTTCCAGTCTTTTTGAGACTTAAAGTCTAGTACATAAATGAGATGCGTAGCACTACCATTTTGCAGCATCACGCCTTAGAGATGTGATATATAAAGGACATTTGTTTTGAGTTGATATGGAATATATCTCACTCATATTTTTTCAAGCACTGTGCATAATGAAAAAGTCAAAGTTGTAACAATGTGAGAAGGGCAAGCCCTGATGGATAGTAAGGGAGTTTAGAGAGTACTGGTTATTTCTACTGGATGGTGTAGGGGTCCAGATTAATTGGCCGGAGGTCATGTTCCAGCATCATCAGGTAATGTTTGTATCATGTTGTCCACGTTGATTGGATAACATTTTGGCAGATCTAGGCCACTCTAGAGTAACATTGGTGATAAGCTGTGTGGCTGTTGTCCAAGCTGAAGTTCAGTTATAAAGAATTAACATGACGCCAAAACGCCCGGAAATAAATATGCATATCGGTTTAACCAGTGAAAAGCTGTACAATCCTTGGGCAAACAAATGCACGTGAATCTTGCTTTCAATAGTTACCTTAATTCAACAACCTCCGAAAAACATTCAGGGCATGACTATACCTTTTTTGGCGTCAAGTTAATTAGTCAAGCCTGTTTAAGTGGTGGGATTTCTGAATCCAACCTTTGAACAAGGACCCAGGGATAATTTTTGCCTGCTTAACCATTGGGAAAAAAATCCCTATTGTTCAAAACTAATGAGATTTTTACTGAAATGTATGAGATTTTTACATAAATCAGATGGGATTTTAAAAAGTCGTAGAAACAAGAATCAAGTATGAAAATAAACAGTGTATTTTAATAATATGTAACATATTCACTTTATAAACAATGAGACCATGATGAAAATTAAAAATAAACTAAGTGACTAGTCTTTTTGGCAATTTAAAAAACAAACAAACAAACAAACCCTAACAGATATCTCTAATATCATGAACTTTAAATCTTTAACTTTCTGGCCCTTGCACTCTTCCAGCTTTCGAGTGCTGGCCTAAAATCAAAGTTCTCTATTGAACCACCTTCGAGAATAATTCTCATTATACTGTCAATATGCTCTGATGACAGTCTATTTCTCAAAGGGGTTGTTACAGCATTCTGTGTAGAAAATGCTCTCTCACAATCTGCTGTGTGCACCGGGTGTTGTTGTTTTAAAATTGTCTGTTCCTATAGCCATAGAGTTTTTAAAACCCAAATTTCTACATATCTGGCAAAACATCGAGTTTTTTTCTTCTTCGTATCGAAGCCATTTGTGCTCGCTGAGCCATTTAGACTGAAATTTCAGCGTAACTTTAGTTTTGCCTACCGTAGATTCATTTACGGTTGATGGATTGGGCGGATTGTTATTTGTGTCGGTCCCTGTCTCCTTTGGAAGAAAAAACTGATTGAGTGATTCGCCTCCCAATGCTTTAAGTTTTTTCTTCAGGGGCATCTTTACCGATTTGCAACAGCCGACATATCAGTGCTACACTGGTATCTTACTCCATATGCATAAACTCGGAACGAGAACCATGCATTGTGTACAAGGGTTGTTACTCTCGGAGCCAAATTGGTACCCATTCCAGTGCGCGCCGTCGCTAATATATAAAGAAACGAGAACCATGCTTCACGGTAACAAGGGACGGAACTTTTCACTTTTTAGCAGTCCCAATCGGCGAACCGAATGCCTACGATGATTTTTTTTTTTACATGCGATTTTTTTATCGCTATTAGAGAAAAGTAATGCAATTTTTTGGAAAATGATGAGAGAATATCGCGATATCACGGCCAAAAATTATCCCTGAGGACCAATGACAAGATTCCCAGGACTGAAGTTATTGAGACTTCAACCTCTAAATAGCAGCCACCTACAGATAAAGGCCAGGTTTTAGTTGCCCTATTTGATCTTCCTTCACAGGTCTGACTGTTCATGTATTCCTTTTCATTTCCAGAATAATTAGTAACAACAAAGAACTGTATGTTTGACAAAGCAGAGTTTCAGCGATACCCGATAAAAGATTTAAGTGACAACTAACCATAATCTATTTTACTGGACTTCAGTCCTCAGGTCAAGGTCACCATTTCCCCGATGTCTCCAGACATAACTACAACTTACTCACATTTTGTAGGAAAAACTTTAAACTCAATTACAGTCACTATTCATAACAAAGTGTATTCAGCTTTTATTAGGATGAGGTTTATGACCTTTCCCCATAATATTTCTTCAAAGGACATCACCCATGTGTGCGGTCTTATCAAACTTATGCCTTTATTACTAAGAATGGTAAAAAAGCCCTTGACAGTATCATCATATAGTGTAGTTTTAAAGCCAAGTAAATGGACACTTGACTTTATCATACCATCTCCTGGGCCAAGGTAACCTCTCTACAGGTCTTCTGAGGCACTCCAGCGCCACCTGGTGTGTGGAAGGGTGGGGGAAGAGTGAAGGTGGGGGGTCTGCCCTGCTGGTACCTGTCTGTCAATAGTGGACTTGCACCTGCCACCTGGACTGTCTCAGCACTTACTTCTTTGAAAATCTCTGAAGAATTGCAAATATACACACCTGCAAATAGAGCCCTTCCGGATATAAGATATAGAAATTATCCAGGGGTGAGATTTTGAGAGATTTGTTTCCTTTTTTGCTTAAAATCTCATTGAAATCTGCTTAATGGGAGAAAATCCCTTTTAAACATGTAAACAGTTATATTACATCACAGGGCTTAAGTCTCTCACTGGTTATGGACAATGGTCAAATGAGATGTTTATTCTCGTTATGATCTATTCAGGCATGACTATCTCTGAAGATAGCAAGATCTCTAGAAACTTCAGAAATTGTAAGTGCACTGAAAGGGTCCTAAACATATTGTGATTAAGATTTATGAAAAAAATCTAAGGAAAAAAAAATGGGGGTCTCCATCTTAAATTTTGAGTCTCTGCTCCTGAAAATCAGTTTTTTGCTCTTTTCTGTCATTTTCAAGGGCAGATAACTCGATATTATGAGTATTTCCCCCTAGATAATAATGGTATAGTAAACAAATTATGTTTTATCAAGGTGGTTGCTCTAACTAATTGCCATTTTTGGACATTTTAATTGTTATTTAAAATGAATTCCAGAATTCTGGAAGACATCAGTGTTGTTATGCAGTATCAGACTTACTATCTAGTACACACAAGCTGGTACCAACAGGATGCCCAGTTTAAGACTCAGGTCCAAATGTTAGGTCAACAAAAAGTGATATGTAAATATAACAATAATCAAGATTCAGGCTTTGTTTTGATTTTAAAGGTTTGAATATTTGGTTGATTAAAGTCTTTTTTGGTTATCACTTCTTTTGTCATGCTGTTCATAATTTTATTGTTTTATAATTGATAAGACATCAGGAATTGTCATGGTTGCATGAATTGTAAAATAATATTTACTCCATTATAATAAAGGCTTATTTTAAGAATACCATCGTCTGACAAATGATGGAATTAAGACTGAACTTTGGAAAACAATTTAAATGCAATGTCAGTAACTGATGTAGTTAATTTATATCAAGCTACATTTTGAGCTTGTTTGATAATCTCTTAGTGTGTCAAACTATGGCAGGTTTCAGGTGAGGTTAATCAGGCATGCTGACCACAGCCTTGAAACAATGGTCAGTCAATGGCCCTCCTGTCAGTTTAGAGGCTGCCCTGTCCGACAGGCCAGATAAGGCAGGGCCGTCTGCTAATATATGGCCAGTTTTAATTAATTATAGATGACCGCTGATGACCAGTAAGGTTATCAGGACTTTATGGTCAAATCTGGATCCCCTTCTGACCACTTCAAGTGCCACTGAAGTGGACATTGGTCAGCAAATGCGGGTGGTGATAGGCCAATATTGATCAACTGACCGGTTTCTGCCTTTGTCTTTTGACAGTTCTGATAGTGTAGGGATTCAGAACTTAATATCAGACTGAATATTTTCCACATTTACTCAATTGTTTATGCTGAAGTTGTCACTCTAAAATAACTTTTGGTGATTTGATTTGAATGTTTTGGATGAATTAACATTTTTTTAAGCATTTATTTGTTTGAAGTTTTCTAATATCTTAATGACTTCTCTTCCACCATCTGTGACATTGAGAGAGTAATAACAAATATGCTGACAATTAGTCATTAAAAAAAAGTAAGCAATATGAAAATCAACTGTTAAATTCTGTTGTATGCTGAAAAGATGTTGTACATGCACATTAAATGCCAGACAATAAATAAATGCATTTTTAACAAGGTTTTCAACAAAAATCTGGTTATAAGAAAGGGTATGTCAGTGGGCAGGCAGGCGGATGGGCGTATACAGTTTTCATACTTGGTAGGTAGATACCTTATGGGAGAGGAAGATTGAATTGATTTTCAAGTTGATAGGGTCAAGGTCACTATTACTAAAAATAGATTTTTGTTTCCATCAAATAACTGTTTAGGAGTGATGTATGATGATCAAATTTAGTAGATAGATACCTTATGGGAAAAGGAAGATTGGGATTGATTATCAGGCCATTAGACTGAAGGATAAGGTCAATGTTACTAAAATAGTTTTTTTTCCATAACTTCCTTTTCATCAAACATATTATGATGTCATCAATGAATTATGATGTCATATATCTTTTATGATGTCAGTTTGTCATTGTTTGCTTCTACAGCAGAGCTGGACATAAACAGTCGTCTGGTTGCCTAGGGTGACCCTTGAAATCTGGTTTTGTGTCATTCGATGTGTTTCTTGTTTTAGAAATAAAAATGTTATGTCAGTGTATGTTTTTTAATAAACAAAAAATTAATTATATCCGGTAATGTAAGGTTGAGATTTCACTTTGTGACTGTATGATCTGTTTCTAAGACTTTGTAAGAAAAGAAATCTTCATAAGCATGAATTCACTTCAGATGGTTCTGTATATATCATTACTCATGAATTAAAGCCTTTATTACAGCCATTTTAATTGTTTCAATTTTAAATGCTGACTGGACATTATTTTAATCAAAATTTCTGTTATGCCTGTGGTTGCTCTATATCAACCTATTTTACAACTTTTTTTTCAAATGAAGTTCAGTTTTACTGTATTATTGTCATATACATGAAACCTAGAAAAATATGAATATAATTAATATAGACATGGTTTTGACACCGTCACACCTCTTTCTATCTGATAAATGAGTTTGAAAGTTAATTGATGTATTTGCTTTGTATTGAAGATAATTGATATAAATGTTCTGTTTTTCTTTTGTTTCATAACAGAAAATTTTTAAACAAAAAGAACAATGATAGATTGTTTTTCATTCAACTGTCAATCAATCGCAGGGTTACATAGACATGATGGCTTTCTATTGTCCAACTAATGGTGGCTCGACAGTGTGCTAATTGGACAATTAATTACTTTTTTTTTTTTTTTTAAAAGGAAAACTGTATTGAATTTTAGATGAATTTCTAATAATCAATTCATGAAATCTTTTATCATATGGTGGGAAACAGACATTTTTTAACATTTAAAATGGCGTAACTGCTACCAAACTATCAGTTACAATTTTAAAATGTTATCTGAAAATACAAATTTATTGCCACATTGTCAGAAATCATTAAAATTATTTTTTTTTTGTGTGTGTAAAAGGTGATATATATAGTTGGGCTGGATTAAGTATAGTGGCGTATAGCAGTTATAATGGGATTGGAGAGAATTTCTTTCCATCATAATTTGGAAATATCAATGAGAATCAGTGAATATATTTTCCCAAAATTGGTGAGAAATATTCCAAGCTAAACAACAGTGGATGACTGTGTTTCATAGAAAATGAGAGGCAGTGTGAAAAGTGATAAAAATATGATATTAAATGCGTGAAAAATTTAACTTAAGATTCTATGTGAAAAATAAAGCTCAAAATGCTATGTAAATTGTGAAAGTTGAATGTTTGAATGTGAATATTAAGTCGTCCATTGGTCAGTAGGACAGAAATCACCAAGTGACACAGTGATTGATTTCAAGTCCGTTTTGAAACATTTCTTGTGTGATTTACATAGGGCTCAGATTGATCAATACCAGATCATTCAATACTGCTTTATGGCGATCCCTGTTTTGAATGTGGACCAATCACTGCATGTGACCTTTGCTTTAGATTACTGGATGAAAGCCGGTCCTGCCTTAGTACAGCAATTTACTCTGCTTGAAATTATTTCATTCCTGTTAAGTTATATTGAGTCTTGATCATTAAACTACATGAGATGAAAAAGAGGGGCAATTTTATGCTTGCAATTAAGGTTTCATATTTGGAGGGAGACAGTTTGTAGACTGATTCAGCGTATTCTATAGAGTGCAGATCTATTATATAACACTGTATTTGGGGACCTGACCTAGATACCTTTTAAATTGTATGTGTATGGTGAAAAACTATGAAAAAACAAAGGAAAGAAATATCATCTAATCGTGGGTATTTTTATTAGGGATATTCTCCCCATAAATATATAAATATTACTTAGTGCTAAGTAATGTCGATGGAATTCAAAGCTGGTTATATAAGTATTGCTGCTAAGCAGTAATGTTTCTATCACACACAGTGACATACCTTGTGTTTGGTACCATACTGCAGTAATGTTACTACCACACATGCAAATATTTGGTTTTGACCATATGACGATGGGGCATTAGTCTCACAGAGACACACTTCCTTGTTGTATCCTGACTTAAGACAAGACCTCAGTAACTTTCAGTGTGAAAGAAGGGCTTAAAAAAATTAAATGTCACTTTAATGGTCATTAATGTCTGCAATGTTTGTACAGCTAAAACTGTTCATCATAAATTAATTGGATATCAATCATGACTGTGCCTCAGCTGCAGTAATTTGACCTCTTTGTAAGCTCCCAATTTAACCAGTTTCATATTTCATGGAAGGAAAAAGTAAACTTTGAAAGGGCAAATGACCATTACCCAAGCTGGTGGTCATCCGGTCATTTGTTCCACAGATTTACCCATCATCAGCCCAGTGGTCAAGCTTTCTCTTCTGAATGATGACCAGGATGATATTTTGCAGGAAGGCATTATACCCAACCCAGGCTATTGTTAAGGTATCACCACTCTATTAAAACGGTCATTTTCAGCTCAGCTTGAGCCCAATATTAACAAAATCTGTCAATTACTCCCGTCCTTTTAACTAGTTAAACCCTTGACATGTCTTTATAATGTGTGTATTGTCAATATTTTAGCCCAAGTGCTCTTGGTCAGCATTGGTTAGTGGATGTTATTGACCAATAAGTTTGATCAAAATTTAATAATCTGGCAGGGCGGGGGTGATAAGTCGCCCCTGGGTGTCAGGATACGGCTCTACCGCTCTGGTATTTCCTGCAATATTGAGACTGTGGCATGATTTAATGGAGCTGTCCTTAGATGGTTGTGGTAATTTAATAGATTAATACAAATTAACTTTAATGTAATGGAAATTATCCTATAAAACCATATAGGTATAAAGCAGAATGGGATTATCAAAAATATACTTGACTATATTATTATTCTGAAAGAGTTAAGGACTGCTTTGAGAAAAATTAAGCATCCCAACAGTGGCAAAACAGTAATATAATGCTCTCTTTAAGCTTATAACTTTTCATTGTGTTCTTTCACCTATCAGACGTCTTTTTGTTTTTGTTTTGAATTTATTGTTGTTGTGACAGCATTTCAGTCAAAAAGCGACATCTAAGTAAATAGGAGGTCCTATCCACAGAGACAACTGGATAGAATCACCTTACTACTGCAGCTTGAAGGCTTTTACAAATGAAAGAAAAAAAAATTGAACAACAAGACTTGGATCCGAACCCACAACAGTCAGGGTCTTAGTGATAACAAATCAACAACTTTATCCACTCAGCCGCAAAGGGCTCATGACTTTTTGTATTTTCATCATTCCTTTTAAAGATTTTCTCATAGTAAATGATTTTGATGAAAATAAAGTATGATTATAGATTGAATTTTTCACTTAATTAACTTATTGTGTTACCTTCTTTATTCAGAGATGACACTTAGGGATTCTGTCTGTTCATTTGTCTATCTGTCACACTTTTCCCATCACGCTTCTTTCAGCGGGTGACACACTATGTGTTCCAAGGAACACTTTTTGTTTTGTAACAAAATCAACCCGACCCAGGATCGAGCCTGGTCTGCCAACATGCAAGTCCAATGCTCTAACCACTGAGCCAAAGAGTTGACTCCCTGACATAGTTGTCAGAGGTTGTATTTATACCTGTGACGACACATCATCACATTTATTATATGACAGACTATACTTAGGGGGGTAAAATTATTCTTACCCTGGTGAGTGAACAATAAGTGCAGGGCCACTGAAAATTTAGAACATTTCTCCATATTTTTCTTGTTTTTGGTCAGTGCAAGGAAGAACAATTGATAATTTTGCACCCCTGAATTGAATATTTGATATTCTGTTTAATTTGTTTCATGGTTTAGATATTTGGCAACCACCATATCTCCACAATCATGACAGGAAAACTCTTCAAATCAGGAGATATGAAGGTGTTTGTATCAGAAGTAAGCTCTCCACTTCTGAAGATATGAAAAGTGTGTGAGTTTGTTGCTATTGACATTACATCACCAGGTTAGATAACCCAATTGGATTAAATACACTAGCTCTTATCTGACTTATCTCCCTGCCTTATCTATAGGGGGCATCCATGATGACAGGTCCACAAGATTAGCTTCTGGTTTAAACATACCATCAATATCTCATGGTTACTCTCTCCCTACCTCTCTCTGATTAACAGCTTTATCCTTGTATAAATAGACCGTTTATTAATGGTCAAATTTAAGTCAGATGTATTTTAAATTTATGTCACATGTTCTCTCACTTTACACAGTCTGCTGCAAATAGTACTTGTTCATAATTTTTATATGCAAATTATACTTCATGAATTAAGATTATGAATGATACCTGAACATACTCGCACACTTTTCACTAAACTTCGCATGTAAAAAATGTTTGTAAGGTTAATTGTGATTGATCTATCTCTGAATATAATGACTGGTTGGTTCGAATGCTTGAGTGTGGAAAGTATCTGCCCAGTAACCAGAGGGTTGTGGGTTCAATCCCTGGCAACAACATACTTAAAAAGTTGAAAAAAAAAAAATATACTGGGACCCTTTTCACTAAACTCGCATGTAAAAAAATGTTTGTAAGGTTAAATTCACTGAAGTAAAATAGTATTTTTCCTGTGATTTTTTTTGTCAGTGCTTAGTTTATTTAAGGAAAGAAATGGATCATATTCTTTCTGTTTAATTAAGCAAATATGAAATCAATAGACAATATTCTTACAAATAAGATGAAATATGTTGGTACAAAATTAAGTAAAATAGGTCTAAGGTATATGTCCTTTGCATATAATTATACAGGGTAGTTCCAGGACTAGTTGGCCCAGTATCAGGATAATATGGCTGGGTGTGGTAATTCATACCACTTGTCTCTGGCATGATTTAATCAGCACTACACCTATTTTGTGCTAGCTAAGTTCCCAAATGACATCAATGCTGATGAGGGGCTGTTAAACCCAATCAAATAAAACCAGAACAAAAATATTTTTATTCAGTGATATCCAATGATACTTTGGTCAACAATTAACAAATTAGTTGCATTTGTCAAATGAATAGAGTGGGATTAAAGGAGAGAAAAGATGCAAGATCAATACTGTAAAGTGTAGTTAATAAATTGACACACTGTACGCCAGTTGCCACAGATGTTGTCATGACGATGACTCAGCAGCTGTCCACATGTATGTACCTGTATCACATGATTACAGTTTCAATAATGGCATCTAATTAGCTGTCCCGGAACAAGTGTGACACCTTGTGGTGACTGTAACTGTCCTGTATACTGCAGCTATTGGTTTGTTGTTGAATTTTTTAAGCCTTCAATAATATTCCAATCATTAGATTAAGCATAATTATTTATTTGTGTTAAATCTGAAAAGGATTTTTGATGGGGAAACAAGTTCTTATAACTAATACACTAATCCCAGTACTTTCCACCAGGAAGTTCATGAAAAATCTTTACTTCTAATGGGGTTCAAACTCACTACCAGTCATTGCAGCTAAAGTATATTAAGGCTGTAATACATACAACCCCCAATGCAGATCTTTGCCACAGTGAGTGGAGAATAGCTGAGTTTCAGCTAAATCACAGGTAACCAGTAGTGTGACTTTTGGTATACACCATAGCCATGGTAACTTAGTGTGTCAGGGATTGATGTGGAGCTAATCTACTGCGCCAGAGTTTGATATGTGCATCGAGCTACTAACTTTATCTCAGCATGGTCTCAGCTGGGGGTCTTAAATTAGACTTCTGCTCCTGGGACATATGAAGACCAGTATCACTTTACATCTCTGTGTCCTCAGATTGAAAGAAAAAATAAATTGCTATCAGGTGGTGATTTGCTGTTTTTGTTATGCTCCAGTGGTATTGTATCCGACTGTGGATCCAAAGGGTGTGGGTTCAAACCTGTAGTGGGAAAGGATTTTTCATGGCTTTCCCAGGCACAAAGTACTGGTCAAACCCAGGAACCATTGAGAGGGATTAGTATAAGTTGTAAAAACGTATTTCCCAATCAATGTAAAATAGTAAATTTTTAAAAACTTATTGAGTAAAATATGTTTTCTTAGGTGGACATTCGTTTCTGTCTCAGTCAGTGCCATTTGATATCAAAGACTTCATAACAACTATGTGCAGTATCCAGCAATAGATCTAGGAGAGGGTCAAGTTAATGAAGCAAATGAAAGGAAGCCTCCAGCTGAAACCCTCATTTGTTTGTCTGATATTTCTTTTGCGAAAATGGAACCACATTTGTATATTAGATTAAATATGGAAAAAGTCTGTTTTACCAAAATCTCAGAAGGCAATTTTCAAGGGACCTGGGTCCCCCCTGGATTTGTACATGGAGAAATCATGATAATAAAAAATAGAAAAACAGTCCCAAAGGGATCTATACCAAGAATAACCAACAAGAACTTAAACAGTAATTTACTGTTATACCTCTGTCAGTAAGAAAGAGTGAGAAACAAAAATATTTTGTGTAGATAAAACATGATCAAAATTTCAAATAACAACCAACTTCTCAGCAGGCTGATGGTTGAAAAAACATTTTATAGTATTTACATCAACCAATGGTCCACTTACAGTTGCATGCAGACTCCATGACAATTTATACTGCCTTTAAATTGTTTTGATGTAGATTTTTTTTGCCGATAGAAGACAATTACGTTTAACATAACAAATTTAACCTTTTATGTATGACATTTTGCAAAAGGACGATGTTAAAAATCTCTGCAACTCGAGTCAGCACTGTGTTTACCACCACTCTGCCTACAGTTGGTCTGTCCAAAACAGTCAGTTGACCATTAGTACTGAGGCATTATGGGAAAATAACACCAGGCCGTGGTCAGTCACTCTGTGGCCCAAGTTTATGTCAGTGTCAGCTTTAATAACCATGTCACAGTGGATATGTGAGAGAAATCAAGTTAAAGCTCAGTGTTTGAAATTTATAAAATAACAAGAATATTGTTTGTGTATTATTTGATTTTACGACAAACTGTGATACATGAAATATAATATTGTGATTTTTTAGTGTACTTGGAATATTTGATTTTAACAGAATCATGAAATATGTTAATGTGATTTGCGAGTTAATTCGGAATATTTCATTTTAATGTGATTTGAAATTGAGGTGTTAAGAAAAGTAAAAAAAGGACTGTGATCATTCAGAAAGGGTGAGGTACTGGAAATATGATAATTTTATAATTTATTAGACTATAAGAAACCAGTGGTTTGTATTACTTTTTGTCCACACTATTTATAACACAGTACAGCAGTCGATCCAGTGAATGAATGATGAAAGTTATCGTATTTATATGTATTTTAGATGGGAAAATGATTTGTGAGATTTGAATATCAATCAATCATCTGTATTTGAAATGGATTTTCAATGGTTTTTTAGAGATTTGATTTTCTCTTGGATGGAGAATCAATGATGTTGATTGCAAATAGATAGGACTGGATGGAATGTGATTGATTTGTAACTTGATGTGATTACTGTTGTGTCAGAATGTGAGAGGTCCTTTGGTCAGTGGTGGGCAGTTAGGAGTGGTATCTGATAGTTTGGGTGTGGCATGAGAGGGGTGGGGGATTTATCCATATACAGTGCATACCCATGATGGTTCTGACCTGACTACTCTACCTTACATTCCATGCTTGTAGTGAAACTACAGTGTAATATTCATGTCACACTGATGAAATTATATCATACACTGTAAGAGATCAGATCTTATCATTTTTATAGGGATATTGTTCCTGCATGCCAGATTTAAGGTTGTGTTGCAAAGTCGTGGCCAGGTTAAAAAAGGTGTGATGTCAAATTGATAAATATTATGTGATACTATGTTATTGAGTCTCCCCACAGAGATTCAAATACACTAAAGAAGGAATTAAATGAAAAGATGAAGATAAAAAAAATAATAAGAATAGTATTATATTAATTAATCATATTTTTATGGAAAGAATGCATTTTCTTTCACTCACAGTCATGATTTTCTTTACTTATTTGTGGCTTTACCACTTGTGGAACTCACAGTATTTCTATGACTTCTCATTATATAAAGTATGATCTTGCAATGAAACAAACAAATATTCTCTGTATAATGGATTGCTTAAACTGTAACCATAAAACAAATGAATAAATAGAGGGTTTAAACCAAGTTTTACAGATATTTTTGTTGCAACAGATGGTGTACTATTACTTAACCCTCACTGCTATGAGTTTGAGCCCCTATCAGGTCTCTTTTATGTGAGGAAGTCTTTTAGCTGGCTTGGTAGGTGGGTGGTTTTACCCAGGTGCCTCTGTGCATTCAGGGTCTTCTTCCATCTGTTATTAGCTGGATGTTGGTATATAATATATGGCAGCCACAGTTAATTCCAATATACAACTATAACAATTAATCTGCACTGTTTCTGTTTGATCCAGGGAAAGAATATACTTTTAGCAGAAAAATAGACAGGGAATGGAGAGAAAGATAGAGGAAGGGAGACAGAGAGAGGGAGAGTTTCTTTCAGCTATCCTAGCTTCATTGCTGTATATAGAAAAGGAAATATTGATTGTGGTTCATTCTTTATTTCAATGATGATGTTGCTGCTGCTGCTGCTACTGCTTATTCTACTGATGATGAATATAGAACATTGTTCATAATTAAGTAGTACAAATTGAAGTAGAATTTCTTCAAATAGCTGGTCCGCAGTGTAATTACACGATATATACACCAAAAGCATAGGTGAATTAAGGTTTTGCTACATTGGTAGGTTTATACCTGATATACTGATTTATACTTTTAATTAGATCTGTTTTAAATTGAATGCTGTTTTGTCATGTAACCAGCAACTAGTGTGACAGCTGAATTGATGTCCACATATCCCAGGGATCTGGTGATACAGTATATGTAGATATATGTATATCTGTCAGGAACAGATGGTGACATGACAAGGGACACAATGTTCTCTGCATGGGAAAGGGTATATTTACTCTCCATGTGTTGACAGAGATCATGTAGTTCATATTATGTATTATTTGGGAAACAAGTTCTTACAACTTATAGAAACCCCTCTCAACAGTTCCTGGGCTGGACTAGTATTTAGCTCCCACTGAAAGTCATAAAACCTTCTTGCCCTTTACTGGATTCAAACCCACAACCTTCAGATCTAAACCATGTATGCTAACTTCTGGCCAGTAGCACTTTTCATTCCTAAACCAATATTCATGTTCATTTTCTCAATAACTGTTTCTCTCCTGTGTATCATAGAGTCAATCTCCTGAGTCAATATATATTTCAAA
>CM037789.1:18683481-18733481 GCA_021229015.1 Solen grandis
CTCAGACACAGGATTATAGGTTTTAAAATAGTCATGCATTGTTGTCTTTCATGGTGAATGAATTTATAGAATTCTGATGTAGTGATGATATTCTTTTCATATTTCAAGAAAAATAATCAGGATCGTTGAAATATTTATAGATTTAGTAAAATATCATTTTGAAAATTTGAACTTCTTGCGTGTATGTCAATGGACTTGGGAGACTACTGAATCAGGACCCTGGACGTGTATCGAAGACAGTGGTTATTCATCCAGACACCAAAGTATTTTCCACACACACCGGTTTCCTTCAGCAAATTTGATATTCCTGATCTATCAGCATTGTCAAGTTTTAAATACAGAAGTGGTTGAAATTGTTTTACAATAATTGAGGTATACAATAAATAAAAATTACACTGAAATAGGGGATGAAAAGAAATGATTAAAGTATAGGTGATAAAGAGGTACAGAGTGAATGTCTTGAGGGTTTGAAGAATTGAATTACTGTAACGTGTGGCGTATTTACATTTTCATTCAAATGAAACGATCCGTATTTATTATAATTTTTATTAAATATTCTTCATCTAATTCTTCTAAATTACAGCTCATTAAAAAGTGTTTGGAGTTAAAAATAATGAGATGCAATTCAGAATCATGTCTGTTTTTTTTTTTCATAAATCATCAAAAAATGTGTTGAATTTTTCATGGATTTTGACAACAGATTTTATCTTCCCTTTGTCATGAGGTTGACATAGCAAGGAATCAAAGCATACAAAGTGAAGTACAAAGTCACCATGTGACTATTGTCTGGAAAAGTGGGCTGTCACACGACCATGGTTGAATAAAATAGCCATATAGGACTTTTAATGTGCAAGTTTAATGTGATATTTCTTTGCAGGCCATTTGTGGAAAGGGTTTTATGAGGTGTCCACTCAGAGTGGGGGCAGATAAAGGGCTCCCAGAGGGTTGTCTGTCCACTGGGATGGGGCGTGATCAAATGTCCGGTGTTAGAGTGAGTGTTAATTAAGTTTGGGGGGTTTTTATTAGTTTTTCATGGACTTAGTGATAAAGGAGAAATTGCTCGGGTCCATTGGTCACTAATGTTTGATTGGAAAATGAACCAGTTGTGTATAGAACTGGACAAACCATGCACAGTTGCAAAGAGGTTAATTTGATTGATAGAATTAAGATTGTTTGGCCAGATGAAAATCTTTGAGATGAAATGCACTGGGTTTGTTTTATGTCTCTCTATATTCAGAACTGATGGTTCTTTATCATACTGCTGACAGTGAAGTCTGAAGGTCTCTCCATTTGATTTGATTGTTTGCTTGGTCTTGAATTATTTCAATGTCTATAAGTGATGTTTAAATTATTTCTGTATCACACCCTAAGGCAAGTGGCATGATACCTCGGTCATTTTCTTTTGCTAACCAGTCCTAGTTATGTGTCTAATCATGTTAATTTGGAATTGAAATTGGGACCTTCGATATGTAAATCATAAATTTACCGACAGGGAATTGTGACTGAGGTGCATTCAGCAACAAAGCGTTTGTCAACCATGGTCCTTGTTTGTCTGTGCCCATTCCTCTCGCATCAAAACGATACAGACACCTGAGTCCCACGTTCAGTTACCCATAAAAGATCATAACGTTAGCGTTTGTATCCCTGTTGTATCACAGCATATAGAGTGTAAGCTGGGGACCAAATCCATAATAGTTGCAATTATGGTGAACTGAACGCAGCCCTAGATGCTCTTCTACTACATATACTGAGCACTTAACATGGAAGATTTATCAGTAAGCCATGTTTGATATGGAGCTGGGAGTCGAACCCATGACATACCTTGATGCTGTAACCACTCAGCCATCTCAGCAGTTTGAACAGTTTTGCATCTTTTGTATTTACCATAATGAAGACTTGCACAAACAGAGAAAGTTTGATTTTTCAGATCTTATTGAATTAAGCCTCGTTTAACTTTCTTCAGAATTTCAGAGATTACGAAAGGAAACCAGTGAACTTATGATTACTATATTGACAATAGCAATGATTTCCATGTGTTTGGTTTAAAAAATGCATTCATGGCATATTAGTCAGTCATTTTAAGTCAAAGACACCAGATGTGTTTCCAAAACTTCTGGACCACTTGTTATACACAATGTGATATTTGACATTCTATCGAGGGTAGGACAAGGGACCTGTTGGACAAAGAAAGACACGGCAGCTGCTTAAGTCTGATTGGATCAAGGATTAATTACTGTTATCTCCCTATTTATTCATACATGAAATGTAAATACGATTTATCTGATGGCACAGATGCTTGGTCAAGCTGCTGATGGACATAGAATGGCGGAATTGATTTTTGCATAAGGAGATCATTTAGTTTTAGCTCTTTTGAAGTTGTTCTTGCTTTTATTTAAACATTTACTTTGTTTTCTGTTTCAAATCAATATGTGCAAGATGGTGTAGCTTTCCACTTAGCTATAAGTGTGACCTCCTGTTATTTTAGGCTTCTGTGGCCAATTGGTTATAGTCTTGGCAAAGTGGTTGTAGTCTTGGTCGAGTGGTGGTTCAAGTCTTGGCTGAGTGGTGGTTCAAGTCTTGGTCGAGTGGTGGTTCAAGTCTTGGTTGAGTGGTGGTTCAAGTCTTGGTTGAGTGGTGGTTCAAGTCTTGGCTGAGTGGTTGTAGTCTTGGTCGAGTGGTGGTTCAAGTCTTGGCTGAGTGGTTGTAGTCTTGGTCGAGTGGTTGTTCAAGTCTTGGTTGAGTGGTGGTTCAAGTCTTGGCTGAGTGGTGGTTCAAGTCTTGGTCGAGTGATGGTTCGAGTCTTGGTCAAGTGGTGGTTCAAGTCTTGGTCGAGTGGTGGTTCAAGTCTTGGCTGAGTTGTTATAGATGTTGCATAAAAGCCCCAGCCTGTTCACATGGATTTTTCATGTGTGAAAGTCTTCCAGCTGGCTTTCAGGAGGTCATTGGTTCTACCAGGGTGTCCCCTTGCTCCTTATGTAATTTAAGTTTGATGCCACTATGTAACTGAGATACTCTTATAGAGATAACTCCAATATAATATTCCGTCTTCATAGCTCTTAATAACTTTCGGTCTTAAGTGTGAAACTTTGATCTGTGACCCATGTGTGGAAGACTTGTATTCAGGAGAATAACCTTAATAAAGCAGGATTGTCATGGAGAACTCAGGTTACTGGTGCCATTATAGTCTTCTACAGACATCTGTGTGGTAGGACACTTTAACAGCTTAATATGCTCTGCTGTGCATTATAAGTTCAATATCAAAGTATAAAAATAGCCAAATATCTCATCCTGGTCCTCCAGTTTTTCCCCACAATAATAAACCCATAGCCTGCATTGCAAGGGATTTAAGTTGTAAGAATTTGTTTCATACCTTATAATTTAAAATGGATTATTTTTATTCTAATATTACAGAATATATTGATTAAAGAGTAAAAGAAATTGGTCCATTTATTTGTGATCAACCTGATTGAAACCTTGTCTGTTATTATTTACTAACAAAGCAAAATAATCAGTAGAATGTTCTTATTCAGATAGCTGACCTTGATACACTGATGAAGAATGATTTGTGTTTTATGCCAAGCTCCCTGCAGTCAATTTTGGTCACTTGGAAGTCAGTGATGCCCGTTGGCCAACCAGACCAATTGTCCTGTAGCATCATTTGTGCTACACTGATCTATCTGATGTCAGATGAGGTTCAGTTTTGATAATGATAGTCACAGATTGGAACATATTCAGAACGGAAAATTTGGAAAAATCACTAATTGTATCACAAGTGGAAGTACACTGTCAGTAATTGCACTGGTTCCCAGATTGGTGCTGGTCTCCTGTATGTGATACTGGCCCCTGCATTGTCCATTGTATAACCCTGTGATTTCTCAAGGGTCCTCCAGGGTTGACTAGAAAAACATTGTAAGGAGAGGACGCTGACTGATTTCTTTTGAAGTTATAACACTAATGACTTAATGGGTTCTGCCTCAGTTTGAAGCACATAAATCTGGCCCAACTGGAGATTCAGGCCATCTAGACTGGTGTGGTGGATACAAGTACACATGTTACTGAGGCAAAAGAGATTGATGGAGAGAAAGGGTGTGAAAGAGAAAGGAGGCTGGGGAAAGAAAGGGATTTGACGGAGAGGAGGGGTTGGGAGAGAGTGAGAGGGTAGAGAGATAGGTGGATGGAAAGAAAGGGAGATTGAGAGAGGGAGAGAGAGAAAGTTACTCTGTCAGAGTAAGATGGCATAGAAGTAGGGACTGTGTTTTATTTTCTAAAGCCTTTTATTTTTAATTCTTTGTTTTACAGACTTAAGAATCCAACCCAACCCTAGTTGTCAGTTTTGTACTACTGATAATCGTGTTTTTCCAATCAGGACTAAATGACTTTAGTGCTCTATCGCCTGTTTGTTCTTTCGCCTGATGACATACATATGTAACAAACTCGACCCAGTCCAGGATTGAACCCGGTCCACCGGCGTGCAAGTCCAGTGCTCTAACCACCGAGCCAAAGAGTCGACTCCCTGACGCAGTCGTCAGAGATTGTATTTATACCTGTGACAATGCATCGTCACATTACTTTCCCCTCCGAGAAGTCTCGACCCAAGACTTGGCCTGGGAAACACATGGGTAAGGCATCTCCGGTCTGGCAGTTGATGTTATCCCATCGCTGCCACCAATGTAACAAACTCGACCTGGCCCAGGATCAAACCCAGTCCGCCAGCATGTGAGTCCAATGCTCTAACCACTGAGTCCAACTCCCTGACGCATTTGTCCGAGATTGTATTTATACCTGTGACGAGTATTTAATGTCATGTTTTTCACTGATATTAGCATCATAATAACAAAACGCATGTAGAGTAGATTAATTAATTGGGTGTTAATTTATTGAGAGTGAAAGGAATGATAGATGACTTAGAAAAAATACATGTACATGATCAAACTTCAGCTGAATTGTTCAGGTGATGCATTATATTGATGTACATGATCAAACTTCAGCTGAAATGTTCAAGTGATGCATTATATTGATGTACATGATCAAACTTTAGCTGAATTGTTCAAGTGATGCATTATATTGATGTACATGATCAAACTTCAGCTGAATTGTTCATGTGATGCATTATATTGATGTACATGATCAAACTTCAGCTGAATTGTTCAAGTGATGCATTATATTGATGTACATGATCAAACTTCAGCTGAATTGTTCAAGTGATGCATTATATTGATGTACATGATCAAACTTCAGCTGAATTGTTCAAGTGATGCATTATATTGATGTACATGATCAAACTTCAGCTGAATTGTTCAAGTGATGCATTATATTGATGTACATGATCAAACTTCAGCTGAATTGTTCAAGTGATGCATTATATTGAGGTACATGATCAAACTTCAGCTGAATTGTTCAAGTGATGCATTATATTGATGTACATGATCAAACTTCAGCTGAATTGTTCAGGTGATGCATTATATTGATGTACATGATCAAACTTCAGCTGAATTGTTCAGGTGATGCATTATATTGATGTACATGATCAAACTTCAGCTGAATTGTTCAGGTGATGCATTATATTGATGTACATGATCAAACTTCAGCTGAATTGTTCAGGTGATGCATTATATTGATGTACATGATCAAACTTCAGCTGAATTGTTCAGGTGATGCATTATATTGATGTACATGATCAAACATCAGCTGAATTGTTCAGGTGATGCATTATATTGATGTACATGATCAAACTTCAGCTGAATTGTTCAGGTGATGCATTATATTGATGTACATGATCAAACTTCAGCTGAATTGTTCATGTGATGCATTATATTGATGTACATGATCAAACTTCAGCTGAATTGCACAAGTGATGCATTATATTGATGTACATGATCAAACTTCAGCTGAATTGTTCATGTGATGCATTATATTGATGTACATGATCAAACTTCAGCTGAATTGTTCAAGTGATGCATTATATTGATGTACATGATCAAACTTCAGCTGAATTGTTCAAGTGATGCATTATATTGATGTACATGATCAAACATCAGCTGAATTGTTCAAGTGATGCATTATATTGATGTACATGATCAAACATCAGCTGAATTGTTCAAGTGATGCATTATATTGATGTACATGATCAAACATCAGCTGAATTGTTCAAGTGATGCATTATATTGATGTACATGATCAAACTTCAGCTGAATTGTTCAAGTGATGCATTATATTGATGTACATGATCAAACTTCAGCTGAATTGTTCAAGTGATGCATTATATTGATGTACATGATCAAACATCAGCTGAATTGTTCAAGTGATGCATTATATTGATGTACATGATCAAACTTCAGCTGAATTGTTCAAGTGATGCATTATATTGATGTACATGATCAAACATCAGCTGAATTGTTCATGTGATGCATTATATTGATGTACATGATCAAACTTCAGCTGAAATGTTCAAGTGATGCATTATATTGATGTACATGATCAAACTTCAGCTGAAATGTTCAAGTGATGCATTATATTGATGTACATGTCTGTAAATATAAAAGTTACTGAGAATATAATATACATGTAGATTTTCTACATGTATACACTTCTAAGTGTTAGTATGTGAATATACATGGCTCTTAGTATACCCCTGCCTTACATCATGAAGTGAGAACTAAACTGAAATCATGCATGTCGGCTAGGTTTGACAATCTAGGTCCTTAGTGTTACATGCTTCTTTCCATTAAAATCTTGTACTGGTAATACAGTACTTTGTTTGAAACCCATGAGAAACACATTAAGTTGATATATCACCTGTAGATTCTTTTGGACCAATGGAAACTGCTGCTCTAACAGTGACCTAAATTCTATTTAGTGATTTGCATGGCCAGATTTCTATTTTTAGTAAGCCTATGATGATTTTGAAATACAATAATTTTGAAATAAACAAATAACTGGATTTTAAAATTCAAAAAAAATCTTTAGAATATATGAGAAAATGATGTGTTTTTGTCCACCCAATTTTACCCATTTAGATATGTATCTCAACTGAAAAGTACTTCCAAATATTCTTTTAAAAACAGAGTGCTATAGCTAACAGATACAGTTAAACTTGATAGACAGTAACTATTTTCTGTATCAAATGATAGCACACTTCATGAACAGTTCTTCATTGTCACATAAGTTGGCACTTAGGGTTTTTATATGAGATGCTTGGGGTCAAGGCAACTGTTATTAAAGATGAAGAATTGAATTTATAAAACATTTTCAGTGATAATAGCTCCTGATGATCTTTCCAAAATAATTCTTATGCCACCGCCATTCAAAGAATGGTGAATAGGCATTAAGAGTTATCACTGTCCATTCCTATATAATTTTATTTTCTGATCAGTAACTTTTGAAGCACTCAAACTATTTAATTTATATTTGACTTACACGTATATGATATTGAAATACAGGTCAAGTTTGAATTTTGGTAATTATTCACCTTATATTATGGGCGTAATGACCTTTCTGGATAATCATCTCCAGTATCAATAGGTATTGAAAGACTCAGTGGATATAATTCATATTCTGGTATATTTAGTGTTAAATATTAAATCACAGACTTATAATTCATGTTACTATCAACTAATTATTTGCAGACTTATTGCCTTTTTTGAGATATTTTACTGTCAGAATTCATTTTCCACTCTATAAGGTTTGAAGGATTTGATTTTGGGTTGTAGGTGTATTATAATATAAAGTCTAATTTAGCTTTCAATTCAACCAGTCTTGATTGAGTTATAGCCCTTTTTAACCATAATTTAATGTAAACCCTTTGTTTCTGTTTATTTGTTAAGTTCAGCTTATAAAGTTTGGTTAATGTTTCTGTTTGTACACTACTTTGGTAGTCAGAATAATATTGCCATTAAACCTTGCATGTCATGCAGTTTTCTTCTTTCGTAATTCCAGTTTTTGATCATTTTAAGGTGTCTAAAATATCAAATTCATAAAACTTAACAGTTGAAGCATCTGTTTCCTATGGACACATTTCTAGTTTAAAAAAAAAAAAGAGAAAAAAAAGTATACTCAAACTGACAAAAAAAACAACTCTTTAATAAAACAAACTTGCTTTTAAACATATAGAAGAGCTCCTGAAGGAGCAGGCTTTCCTTAGGATGCACCACACAGCATGTTAGAGGGTTGAGGTATCCAGTTAATGGCAGGTTTACTGCCTCCAAGGGTCTTATTAGGGGCCTATAAAATGGTGGAGGCAATTTGTTTTCTCTGGTCCTTGTCCCATTTTTTTGGTGGATATTTCTGGTATTCATTAAATGTTTATGTATAGTATGTTGTGTAGATGTTGTGTTTTCATGCATTTCTTTGACAGTGTTTTCTTGAGATTTTTGGCATTACAAAATGGTGTGTCAGTGTTGGAATTTTGATCCATGTTGTAATTATTTACTGTGAGTGACAATAATTGTGCTTCTCTGACAAAGAGGTTGTGTTTTTACTCAGTTTGTCAAAAAGATTTTTTTGAGAAAAGTTACAGATGGATTTTCCTTAGATTGGATATGGATGTTGAAGACAACCATGGCTAATAGTTCCTGGATGTTTCAGGTTGTGTTAATTGTATGGTAATATTTACTTTGGTTTGATACTTCATTATGTAAGTGAGCACCAAGTCTTTGGAAGGAAATAATTGTGAAAATGGGAGGAAAATGCACTATTTTCAGTAAAACTTGGTTATGATGTCACAGTACATGATCTGCACTAACTCTTGTAAGTATTGTTTCCAAATTTACCCCTTGCTGTGACAAGAGAACATCCAGCTATTTAGATGTAGCGACAGATCCCAAGTGCACAAGGGGCATTTTGATAGAACAGTCAACTGGCTGGAAGTCTTCGGGTTCCTTCATGGCCAGGGAGAAAGTAATTCAGTGGCTATCACTACTTGGCAACAGGGACCCAGCCTTAAATGTGTCTATAACTACTTGGCAACAGGGACCCAGCCTTAAATGTGTCTATAACTACTTGGCAACAGGGACCCAGCCTTAAATGTGTCTATAACTACTTGGCAACAGGGACCCAGCCTTAAATGTGTCTATAACTACTTGGCAACAGGGACCCAGCCATAAGTGTTTCTATCACTACTTGGCAACAGGGACCCAGCCTTAAATGTGTCTATAACTACTTGGCAACAGGGACCCAGCCTTAAATGTGTCTATAACTACTTGGCAACAGGGACCCAGCCATAAGTGTTTCTATCACTACTTGGCAACAGGGACCCAGCCTTAAATGTGTCTATAACTACTTGGCAACAGGGACCCAGCCTTAAATGTGTCTATAACTACTTGGCAACAGGGACCCAGCCATAAGTGTTTCTATCACTACTTGGCAACAGGGACCCAGCCTTAAATGTGTCTATAACTACTTGGCAACAGGGACCCAGCCATAAGTGTTTCTATCACTACTTGGCAACAGGGACCCAGCCTTAAATGTGTCTATAACTACTTGGCAACAGGGACCCAGCCTTAAATGTGTCTATAACTACTTGGCAACAGGGACCCAGCCTTAAATGTTTCTATAACTACTTGGCAACAGGGACCCAGCCTTAAGTGTTTCTATACTTACTTGGCAACAAGGACCCAGCCTTAAATTGTCTATAACTACTTGGCAACAGGGACCCAGCCTTAAATGTTTCTATAACTACTTGGCAACAAGGACCCAGCCTTAAATATGTCTATAACTACTTGGCAACAGGGACCCAGCCTTAAATGTTTCTATAACTACTTGGCAACAAGGACCCAGCCTTAAATATGTCTATAACTACTTGGCAACAGGGACCCAGCCTTAAATGTGTCTATAACTACTTGGCAACAAGGACCCAGCCTTAAATGTGTCTATAACTACTTGGCAACAGGGACCCAGCCTTAAATGTTTCTATAACTACTTGGCAACAAGGACCCAGCCTTAAATGTGTCTATAACTACTTGGCAACAAGGACCCAGCCTTAAATGTGTCTATAACTACTTGGCAACAAGGACCCAGCCTTAAATGTGTCTATAACTACTTGGCAACAAGGACCCAGCCTTAAATGTGTCTATAACTACTTGGCAACAAGGACCCAGCCTTAAATGTGTCTATAACTACTTGGCAACAGGGACCCAGCCTTAAATGTGTCTATAACTACTTGGCAACAGGGACCCAGCCTTAAATGTGTCTATACCTACTTGGCAACAAGGACCCAGCCTTAAATGTGTCTATACCTACTTGGCAACAGGGACCCAGCCTTAAATGTGTCTATACCTACTTGGCAACAAGGACCCAGCCTTAAATGTGTCTATAACTACTTGGCAACAAGGACCCAGCCTTAAATGTGTCTATAACTACTTGGCAACAGGGACCCAGCCTTAAGTGTTTCTATAACTACTTGGCAACAGGGACCCAGCCTTAAATGTGTCTATAACTACTTGGCAACAGGGACCCAGCCTTAAATGTGTCTATAACTACTTGGCAACAAGGACCCAGCCATAAGTGTTTCTATCACTACTTGGCAACAGGCACCCAGCCTTAAATGTGTCTATAACTACTTGGCAACAGGGACCCAGCCTTAAGTGTTTCTATAACTACTTGGCAACAGGGACCCAGCCTTAAGTGTTTCTATAACTACTTGGCAAGAGGCACCCAGCCTTAAGTGTTTCTATACCTACTTGGCAACAGGCACCCAGCCTTAAGTGTGTCTATAACTACTTGGCAACAGGGACCCAGCCTTAAGTGTTTCTATACTACTTGGCAACAGGCACCCAGCCTTAAGTGTTTCTATACCTACTTGGCAACAGGCATCCAGCCTTAAGTGTTTCTATAACTACTTGGCAACAGGCATCCAGCCTTAAGTGTTTCTATACCTACTTGGCAACAGGCACCCAGCCTTAAGTGTTTCTATACCTACTTGGCAACAGGCACCCAGCCATAAGTGTTTCTATCACTACTAATGGCAACAGGGACCAAGCCTTAAGTGTTTTATACCTACTTGGCAACAGGCACCAGCCATAAGTGTTTCTATCACTACTTGGCAACAGGGACCAAGCCTTAATTGTGTCTTAACTACTTGGCATCAGGGACCCAGCCTTTATTGTGTCTTACAACAAGAGTCTTAGAAAGATGATCATTTTGTATATAGAATTTCATCTTAATGGCCTTTCTGTGAAGTGATGCCATGTAAGTTGACTGCATGATTGCTGTTTAAAAATTCTCAGACAGTTTTCCTAAAGCTGAGGGATAATGGTGTTTTGCACATGTTGGTATCAGGACAACTAAAACCAGGGATGTGGCTCTTCTTGAGTATGGCTTATGTACCACCAGATTCCCAGCAGGTTCTCTCAACAGGGAATTAATGTAGAAACTCGGGAAAAAGGAATTTGAAAGGCATAGTGAAATAGATAAGATTGGGTCAAAAGTTGTCTCTTGCTAAGTAATTACTAAGAAAAAACATAATGTTAATTTTAATGTCAGGGATTACGTCTGCTAGGTCCATATTTATTTGGATGATGTGAACCAATTTGTGCAAGTGATATAGTTCTATTTGTGCATATTAAAACTATTTCATGGGATATTATGTTTCACATTCAATAGAGGTTTTTAAAGTTGGAATTAAAAAAAAAGCATGTGAAAGTGATCTGAAGTTAAAGTCCATGCATGGTGTGGAACTGAAAAATGAAATGTAAAATTTCGTGTTTGTGTGAAATTTTTAACCTTTTACTTTATGAATATTCATGTACAAATTTATGAGTTCTTATTAAAATTAATTTCCGTGTCTTAATATGGTATATGAATATTCTAGCAGATTTTGTATGACCTGTCAGTTACGGGATTGTATGAGCAAACAGGATAGACCTTGATTAGACAGCACCTGAAAGAAGCTGATGGGCTTGAATTCCACCATCAATACATCAAAACAATAGTGCTAAGTAATACTTGAATTCTTAAACTAGGTAGATGTGCATTTTCCACCATTACTATTTTATGAAATATTCAAGTACACAGCTAAGCAGAAATGAATTGTTGCCTTAATAACTAACAATAATTATTAATAATTGAAATATTTGGGTATTCTTTTAGAGAAACAAGATGAATGAAATTCAGCCCAAGGTATTTAAGTTTTACCTAGCCTTAAGAATTGTTGGTAGAATTTGACCCAGATCTAGTTTGAGGTAAAAGGGTATTTTTATCTAGATAAAGAGGGGAGAGCTAGACATGGAGGGGTTATAATATGGACATGAGTGGGGGGCAATAGCTGCGGTGTCATTTCCTGTCATCCCGTCTGCTGTTGCTGCTGCTGATGTTGATGGTTTAACATGAGACTCATGGGGTTATGTAGTGTTAGGTCTCTGTGTCACACCCTTTTGTATGGTTCATTTGAAGGAATGTTGTTTCAGAAAGGCAACAAAATTTGATCAATAAGATATAAGTGATGGAAAATATCGTAGCTGGAAGGACAGGAGTCTGAGGAGGAAACTTAGTGCATTGATTCTTAAAAGAAAACACATCCTGAATATGACTTTTAAAAAAAAATCAAAAAATCAAATATATATTGAAATAAACAGAAATGTTTTTTCAATGATACTGCAACTGAACTTACATGTGTATGTGGTAAAGCAGCTGAGAGTAGACAAACAGATAACTCATCTGATGGCTGTAACTCAGGGGCCATATACATGGAGCAACTGAAAAAAAGTGACTTTTTAAACATTTTATATTTTCTGAAATACTTTAAAATCTAGTTTATGAGACGAAGGTAACATATATCCACAATTATAGGTTTTTTTTGTTGTTTATTTAATAAAAATTTAGGAATGATAAAGCAAAAAAAAAACATGAAACAGATTAGAAATAGAAGAGAAAAGTCAGAGAAAAAGGAAGAGAGATAGTGAAAAGAGAGAGGTTTCTAGAAGAGAAAGAAAAAAAAAAAAAAATTTTTTTTAAAAAAATTTGTGTGAGAAACAAAGTGAAAGAGAGCTGGAGATAGAAAGAAGAAGAGGGTATGTGTTACAGGGACAGACAGATAGATTTGACCATAGTGGGAGAGGAACTCCAGGTGTATGATGTACTGTACAGAGAGTACAGGATGAAAGGGATAAATAAAGGATAGACATGATGATGATTATCATTAGACAAATATTGGGGGATTAGGAAGAGATTAGTCAGGAACCCGGGTATCTGGGCTATATCTCTTTACGGAGATATTGAGCCCTTTGCCAGCCAGCTGTCATGATGGCCTGGACTGGACATGGGTGTCACTGTCCAGCTTTAAGTACTCATATGACATGTGAGATCGCCACGACTACCATGGAATTCCCTGCCTGATATACTGTCTTTGTCTCATCTTCAGCCTTAAATTATTTAGGCCAAAATATCTTTTGGGGAGAATTGGGAAAATAAGTTTACACAACTTAATACTTGTTTATTATCAACAGTACCTGGGTTGGACTAGTACTATGCACCTTTACTAAGCTAATTAACCTCATGAATATTCATATACAAAATAAGGGCCGAACTTTCAATAGTATATAAAACAATGGATTTTTCTTCATTGTGCATACTGTGTTTATTGTTTGAGCAAACCTAGACCCTGATCAGACAGCTCCTATAGGATTTGCCCTGTATGTTGCTGTGTCATAATGCATCTGTATTAAATAATGGGTTAACTATACTATTAACTTATCTATAAAGAACATTTATGTTCCTCATTCACTCTGTATAAGGATTAAATCACTTTAGAAATGCAGTTTAATGGTTAAACATATATAAGTTTAAATCTTGCTGAATATAATTTAATTTGCCTTATGAATTGAATATATTTCTCTTGAATCTCTGTAACCAAATTCTCTGCTGAAATTAGGTTACAACCTATGTTCCTGCACTGGCAGCAACCAAGTACATGACTGGGTAGAGGGGCATAGCCAGGCTTGAAATTAGGAGAGCAGAGGAGCAGGAATCAAGAAAAATCTGGAATATATATAAAACCAGATTGATGAGTTCTGAGATACACTAAGAAGCCCAACTATTAAGTTCCTGCTTGGATTTTTATACACACAAATTAGTATTGTGTGTAATGAGTGATACATGTCCAGGTATTGAACACAGGGTACCTCATTTAAAAGTCAAGTGTGGTACCACTAGCCATCTAGTCTGTATAGATGTGGATGTCGACCCTTGTTTCTAAGTCTCATAATTGTATAATTACCTGTACCAATTCACTTTGATAATCCCTTATACCAACGTATAAACATCCTAATCCCCTTGTTATGGTCAATTTGTCTGTGTTGATGTTATTATTCAATGACCTGTCCCTGATCAAGATGTCTGCAGAAGTCACTGCCCCGCCCCCTCGTGGACAGGTGTTATGAAATCCTGGATCATCAGGCACTCACCTGGTCACTTGTTACCTGTCTGTTATCATATTATGGATGCAATGTTTTGTCAGCCATTGATTTGTTTGTGAGATAGATGAGGAACAAGTATTGTCAATGTTTTTGTTAGGTATTTAGCTAATTTTGTAGAAAATTTTGTTTTTCAACACCTGGACTTCAGAATAATCCCAGTGGTTTTCTTTATCAAAGTTTGGTGTTTTTGTAAGGTATGTTGTTTAGGTTTGGCATTCAGCCTTATTAAACACCCTTTTCATGGATATTATGCAATCAGGAATATGTAACAAAAAGTTGTAAGAGTTAAGTTCTATATTTTTGGAGTAGTCAATATTTCAAATATTTGTGTGAAAAAAAAGTAGTCATGTTTATTTCTTTTCCCAGCTGTTAAGAAATAGACAAAAACATATATATGCTCTTAGGTGTTAATGGATGAGCATGATCATAAAAATAACTGAATTCAAATAACTTTCAAAGATAACATTTAAAATAAAGAGCATGGTAATAGAAATTCATAAATACCGGTATACTTCAATGAGAAGGTTAGTTGTCATGCATGTGAACATAATAGCCTCTGTATTTACCAGTTTCCCATTTCTCCCTATCCTTAATTTTGTGACATTTTAGTCCAATTTATTTACAGATGATTCAGGACTGTATTAGGAACATTTACCAATTTATTTGTCAATGAACATGACAAAAATATATTAGGCTTTTTTGTGACAGTGGAAACTGTATTGCCTCATGATCAAATCTCATTAAATTACCTATGATCTGCAGTCATCCCACCTGCCTACCTGGATAATTGGAAATGTCAGAGTAGACCCTGCACCATTATGTAATCCAAATGACCCGGGACATGCCCTGGTAGTTGTAAGACTTGACCCCAGTGGCCAAGGTACAGGTTCATTGTGTGCCCTTTTTCTATTTTTAGGGCAGGCGGTGGGAGTATAATCAGATTGCTCCTTTCCAATTATTGAAAAACACATAATTGATTGTAAGCCTTGTAATCATATACTTTTCAATGTCAGTGTTTTGCCAAACAGAATCTCAAATTTGAGCAAATATTTAGAGCTATTGCTTTATTGTTAAGTAATATTGCTTTATTGTAAAGCAATAATAGAGCAAACATTTACTACAATTTCCTCAATTGGTTCAGAAAGTAATTTCTTTGATTTGGTCAGAAAGTAATGCCCTTGATTGGTTCTGGTCTGAAAGTTATGCCTTTGATTCAGATTGGTTCAGAATGATTGGTCCATGTTTAGATATTTGGTTATAGTTCATGATTCAGATTGGTTCAGAATGATTGGTCCATGTTTAGATATTTGGTTATAGTTCATGATTCAGATTGGTTCAGAATGATTGGTCCATGTTTAGATATTTGGTTATAGTTCATGATTCAGATTGGTTCAGAATGATTGGTCCATGTTTAGATATTTGGTTAGTTCTGAAAGTTTTGCCTTTGGTTGGTTTAGTTCTGAAAGTTATGCCTTTGTTTGGTTGGTTTTGTTATGAAAGATTAAAAGTTATGCCTTTGATTGATTTGGGTCTGAAAGTTATGCCTTTGGTTGGTTTTTATCTGAAAGTTATGCCATAGTTGGTTTAAATCTGAATTATGCCTTGTTATGCCTTTATTGTTTCTGAAGTTATGCCTTGTTGGTTTTTATCTGAAAGTTATGCCCATAGTTGGTTTAAATCTGAAAGTTATGCCCTTGGTTGGTTTTTATCTGAAAGTTATGCCCTTGATGGTTCAGAAAGGTATAATGTCATAGCATACACACTGTTAGACGGGGTATATAATTATAGCACATGAAAAAGAAACCCTGTCTGGAATTCAAAAACATTTTGTAGGTTTCTTACGATATTCCTACATAAGAATATGAACTATTAACCTTAGTATGGAGGGTAATTTAGTCAGTAAGTAAAGTCTTTATAGTAGATAACATGTTTTGCATAAACCAATCTTCCATAAATTATGGTCTGCAACTAAATAAGTTGGAGGAAATACACTCAGGGAAGATGTTATCAAGATGAAATGTTATTTCAAAATGGTCAAGATGTAAGTGACATCCCTGAATGAATCAGAGATTCAGTAAGTAAAACTAATTAACTGGTAAGTCTTTCATGTCATCCAGATCAAAGGGAAAGCTATATTCTTTACTTTAATTATGCCCCCTATTGAAGAAGAGGGGGCAAATTGCTTTGCACATATTGGTCTGTCTGTCGGTTGTTAGACCAAATCCTGTCCGAGTGAAAACTTATGTTCTATTTGACCCTTTAGTCTAAAACTTAATATGGTAGTTGCTTATGTCTATTAGAAGAAATCTATTGATTTTTGGATTTGTACCCCAAGGGTCAAGGTCATGAAGTTTAAGCTTTTTTTTTAATGAAGTATTATATGATGATAGCTGTATGTTATTTAAGTTAATAAAATAGGAAAGTCTGGTCTTGACTATTTTAGTCAAATGTCTAAAGTTTCTGCCAGTAATATGCATCTGCATAATAGTGATTTTACTGATGCTAAGTCATTTGAAATCATGTTAACTCCACCGATTGAAGTAAGACATTGTCATTTTATGTCATATCTAATTATAGTTTATTATTAAATTTGTGAGTACTTTGGCTGAACCTTTAAGATAAATCTACAGAACTTAATTGATGTTTGATTTGCCATCTTGTTATGCCACTCAAAGTGTATGTTACAAAAAGGTAAAAAAAAAGTCTGTCTGACCTTCAATATTGTCGCTAGCAGTCAGCTGTATTTGTCATGGAGGTCAGTCAACCCGACAGGACCCTGACATTTGTGGCTTTGATGTTTATCACATTTACCTGTTAGCCCATCATTGATGGCTTGCCTGTCATGTTGGCTATTAATTAGACCTTAATTGATTGAAATTGTGTTTTCCTTTAATTAACTTGTTATCTTTTGTATGGAAGAATTTATGACGTGAATGAGAAAAGATGTGTCAAAAATGGAGGTCTCAGATTGGACGTTTATGAAAGAGGAAAATAAATGACACTGTCATTCAGTGTTGTTTATCTTAAACACATGAGAATATTATGAAAGGCACAAAAATTGTGAAGATGCTGAACTTGACAATTCCCTGGAGTGAACTTTGATACTAATCAAATGTACATGACTGTGGTATTTGCCTATATGATATTTGGTGTATGCTTTGTATCTTAAAAAGTACAGAGTTTACTTTAATGCTGACATTGCCATTATATTGGTAAAGAAATTATATGGAAAGATTCAAAGTTCAAGTTATTCTTGGTAATTTGTTATAAAACTTTTTCCTAGTCATTATTGTAAGAGTTCACCATAAGGGTGTGTGCATTTGTTGGCATTATTACCTATATGGTGGCTCTACAAGATATATTTGCATTGATTAGTTTCTTTAGACGTGCATTATATTTCATACCAAATAACTTAAACATCTTAATTGAAATATCTTGCACTGCAGTGAACTAAACTCTCTAATTTATGTGTAGTAGTATTTATTGAGTGTGTATCCACAGGTTAGAAGTTTGATTCCTAAATTGGCTTAGAATTTTTAAAGACTACTTTAGGCATTTAATACTGGTCAAACCAAGGGACCAATGAGAGGGAGTAGTATAAGAAGTATAAAATTGTTTCCTATTTGATGTAAATGAAATTAGCTTTGATATATTTGCTGAGCTTGTCATGCATTGAAGCTTTTAGATACTTGTTAGCCCCCTGGTATCTATCGATAAATGCCATCTGCTGCAATGTAAGAGTTGACAGAGAATATGACAGAAGACCAAACATAGTAAGGAGTGCATTGCTGGCTTCTGAGTGATGGCCAATTAAGTGACAATTAGTGATGTAGTAAGTGTTGACTGTCAGCCTTGCTGTGTCATCATTTGTCTTTCATTATTTACACCATGTAGATTCCTGACCTCTCATTCAGAATACTCAGTTTATTTATCAGCTTTTATGTCCCACCAACAATATTTTAGTAATTTTGAGACTGTCTGAGAAAAAAAGATAAATAATTGCTAAACTTCAGTATTACACCAAGACATAATTATGGCATATGATTCCACAACTAATCATATTATCTTGATACAGAACCAACCATTCCTGGAACTACTCTACATTGTCCTGATACAGAACCAACCATTTCTGGAATTACCCTACATTATCCTGATACAGAACCAACCATTTCTGGAATTACCCTACATTATCCTGATACAGAACCAACCATTTCTGGAATTACCCTACATTATCCTGATACAGAACCAACAATTTATGGAACTACCCTATATTTTTCTGATACAGAACCGACCATTTCTAGAACTACCTTACATTATGCCGATACAGAACAAACCATTTCTGGAACTTCCCTACATTATCCTGATACAGAACCAACCATTTCTAGAACTACCCTACATTATGCTGATACAGAACCAACCATTTCTAGAACTACTCTACATTATCCTGATACAGAACCAACCATTTTTAGAACTACCCTATATTATGCTGATACAGAACCAACCATTTCTGGAACTTCCCTACATTATCCTGATACAGAACCACTACATTATCCTGATACAGAACCAACCATTTTTAGAACTACCCTACATTATCCTGATACAGAACCAACCATTTCTGGAACTACCCTAATTATTATCCTGATACAGAGAACTAGCCTATATTTAGGCTAACACCTAGTAAACCCAGCCTCCTGAGTAAGACTTGACACATATGTTTCAGCTGGGGATCATACCCATGATCATGGCTCTTAACCCTTTCCCTCATAGAGGACACCATGAAAAGACCTATGTGAACAGCATAAAACCAGATCAGCCTGTGAGTAACTCGCAGGCTGATCAGGTTTTATGCTGTTCGCTGCTCCTCAGTGGTCTGGAAATGAGGATTTTATAATTAAATTTGGTAAGGTTTAACTGTGGTTTTCTGCAGATCAGGCTTTATGTGGTACCTATTGAGTGCGTCAAAATGAGTCTATATGAGGGAAAGGGTTAAGATAATTACAATATCAGATATGAAATGTTTCAGGCCTTATGAAATTTGTGCTGTATAAGAGGTATCTTTCTATACCTCTTTCTCTCAAGGACTATTTCTTGTAAGTCCTAATCCTTCTGAGTGGGGCCCTCCATGGCTTATCACTCACTTTCACCACATTGGGTTAAAGTTCCTTGTGTGCGTCATCTTTTTCCTACCTGCTGGCTTGTGGTACATAGGTCAGTGGTTCTACCCCTTCGGCCTCTGTGTATGCTGGATTCTCCTCCATTTGTAATATATTTGGAAAAAGTCTGCCAATTATATTCATACAAAAAGTAAATAGCTAACTGTACTATATATTAGTGTTTACATTTTCTATGTGTTTATCTTTAGATACAAAATGATATTCAAAAATCCCCTAATATTTTACTTTTAACTTTACATAATTTAATAATTATTCTCCAAGTTTCAATTAGAAAAACAAACTTGATTATATTTTAATTTTTATTTAGAAAAAAAAAGTTAAAAATTTAATGTGTCAGTGTCTGCTTTTCTCCTCATTTTTTTTTATGCCGGGGGGGGGGGGGGGGGGGGGGGATTTTTTTTCTCATTTGCTATCTGAATTTATTATCCAGTTTCACTAAAATCAGAAGGTTTTCCACATATTTTCAGTTTCCTGATGATCAATCACTCCTCACTTCAAAGGAAGTCTTCCCAATGTCAGGATTGTTCTTTTGTTCTAAATGTCTCTTGGCATGGAATCCAGCTGGTTGCCATGGCAACACATAACTGCTGTCCTTTGGGTCTGTTAATTTGTTGTCAGATTATGATTAGATAATACCTTATATCTCCATCTGAACATATGTTTGCAATACTTGGCAATATTTTGTCATGTCTTTGTAGCCCAAGAAGTGATTTATTGCACGCTTTTGTTTTCCTGTGTGATACATTTCCTGAAATTTTCTAATAAAAACAGATTGATTTAATTTCCTCTTTAAATAAAATAATTTCATATTTCAAAAAAAAACAATTGAATTTATTTCCTAATACCAAGTTAGCACTAATCCTATAATAATATTTTGTATGTACTAACGATATTTCATTATTGTGAGATAATATCAAGGCTTAGAAAAAAATGTTTTGATTGAATTGAAAAATGTCATTCTATGAATGATTCATTACTTTGTAATTGTGAATAAACATTTCAAATTGTATTTGTAAATATATGAATTAACATTTTGTATTTACAAAATAAAATAATGTTTATTACAAGGAAATACAACTTGTGCAATTAATACATTTATAATAATTCACTGCGTTTCGACATAAGATATTTATCATCTAAGCAAATAATTTCAAGTTCATAAGAAGAATGAAGTAAAAATGGTAGATTTGGACCCAGATTAGTGTGAGCTGTATTCTTCTGAAGTAACATGTGAGATGTTGGAGTATCTAACTTATCAAAAGGACCTTTTTCCCGCATTGTGGATCACCGTTGTTGAATTGGTTTGAAGTTGTAGATATGAACAATAAAATAAATTCATGTTTTGAAAAAATAATTAAAAAACTTACATCTTAATTCTATATAAGTCATTCAAGGAACAGGTTTCTTTAACATATACTTACCTTTGCAGCGGTACCTGGGTTGGACCAGTACTTTGCACCTGGGAAGGTTATGAAAGATTCTTGTCCGGCCCCAACAGGGTTCGATCCCACAGCCTTTTTTCCCAGTCTTTTAATCACTTCTGATGCCCTGAAATCCAAAGTTAGATGATGCGAAATAGCAGTAGCCCCCAGTCTTATGTATTCATAAAGCAGTCATTGTTTTTTGCATAATTTTCACAGCTGTTTGCACCACTCTGTATCACTCTGTGTTCAGTGGCATATTGATGCAATGTGATTGTGTACCAAAGTAAGGTCATGACCTGCCTAACTATGCAATGTGATTGTGTACCAAAGTAAGGTCATGACCTCCCTAACCATGCAATGTGATTGTGTACCAAAGTAAGGTCATGACCTCCCTAACTATGCAATCTATGAACTGAACCTCACTCCAAATCATTATGAAAGAAATCAAAGTGCACAAAAACACCAAGAAATTATCATGAAACAAAAAGCGAGTTCTGCAGCTGACTGACTACTAGTAACTAGAATTGCTGGACTGGAAATCTTGCTGGATTTTGACATCATAGGACCTTTGCCTCATTTCGAGGTCAACCCTGCTTAAATGCTTGAATTAGAGTTACATGAACATGTATAGCTATTTCATCATGGATGTCCTGCTGAAAGTCTCTCAGCAATTTGTGCGCTTTGATTTTTATTGCATCTGTGCAGTATGGGACTGATTGAAGCAGTGAAATACAACTGGCTATGTACCTCTATTACACTATATCACATACTTATCAGCCTGCTATTATAAACCATTAGACAGACTGATAAGCCCAGTCAGACTTGTGTCGGAGGTTAATTGTCTGCGGGTGTGATATATACTTACCTGTAGAGATATAAGGATAGCTAGTTCCCTGTAAAGAGTTTATCTTCTGTTTTCCTGTAGAAGTGGTGTATATTACATACTGACCAACATATGGCTGGTTTTACAGTATATATACTTACATGACTGTATCAGTCCCTCTGTCTGTCTAGTTAGAGTGTCTGCTTGTAATGCGGAGGTTGTGAGTTTGATCCCTGGCATAGACATACCAGTCCATAAAAAGAGGCAATTACATTGTGTTTGGTACTTGGCACATAAGTGAGTTCCAGGACTGGTTGGCCCAGTGTCAGGATTATGTGACTGGGTGTGGTATCCTGCAACTTCATTGTTTATATCGCAGTTTGGCAGCATATTCCTTAATATCTGTCTCAGGTAGGCAAAAGTTCCTAGATGGGACCTTTATGTATGTACGTCAGTAGTATGTCTGCACAACTGTTTGTTTGGCAGGGGCGAGGTGGGGGTGGGGGCTGGAAAGAAAAGAATGGAAAGAAGAGGAATGGACAAATGAGTTCTGTTTGACTGTGTTATTATTTTTCTTTCATCAGAGATGGAGAGAGAGAGAGAGAGAAAGGGGGGATGGATGGATGGATGGATGGATGGAGTAAGATTCTTTTTATTGCTATATTATACATCCAAAACTATTACACTGAAATATAATTATTAAAATGAAATCAGAACTCAAATTTTCTGATCCATGGTTTGAATCAGGATTTATTGGTAATTACATTATAATGGAGCATTATAGTTTAAACGGATCTGTACAGTACATTCTCATAAATGAATACAGAGAGAGACATACAGAGAAAAATAGAGATGGGGTTTTCATTATTTACCAATTGCTGATCAAAATCATCGATTAAAAGAAAAATTGGTTATTTTTGGCAATATTTGAAGTTTTGAATGTCCAAATCCCCCTTGACCTAAATCTGCTTGTTTTTTTTTTTTTTTTTTTGTGTGTTTTTTTCACTTTTTATAAATCTGTTGTTATATTTATTCATGAAAACCCTGTAGAGAGAAAGAAATAGAAAGGGAGAGAGTAATAAATAGATGGTTAGAGAAAGAAATACAGAGAGAAATTAATACAATGAGAGAGAGAGAGATGAAAACATAGAGACAGATAGAGAGACAGACAGACAGAAATGCATTTCTCAGAACTTGAGACATCTTATCCCGTCCCAATACAGTTCCTGTGCCTGACATTGTGTGCAACTGTATTGGGACGAGATAAGATGTCTCAAGTTCTGAGAAATGCGTTTCTGTCTGTCTGTCTCTCTATCTGTCTCTATGTTTTCATCTCTCTCTCTCTCTCATTATATTAATTTCTCTCTGTATTTCTTTCTCTAACCATCTATTTATTACTCTCTCCCTTTCTATTTCTCTATAAAATGGTCTATAAAATAAGCAAATTTGTTATCAAAGTTCATGAATGAAAAATGAAAGCATGTTACCCAACAACTCAGGATGCTTTAGAAATAGGTCCTTGTAGAGATACAGGGGGCAAAAGCTACCGGTCTACCTGGGGTCCCTCTTTTCAGAATAAGAAGGGTTGCCATATCAACTCTAGAAAATATCTCCTTCACCTGAATGGTCAGCAAATTGCACCACTTAGGTAAATAGGCCATTGTCATTCAATCTATTGTTATCTTGTTCCCTGCCCTGCCCATTTGTGATATCTGTAATTATGTACCTTCAGATTAGAGAGTTTCTAACTCCTAAATTGAAGAGTTTTCCCCTGCTCCTGGCATTAGTATGTGAGACCATTAGCAGCTTCAACAAAAGAAAGCCCCGCCTACCCTCCATAGGTCTAAATGGTCTAATAATGGGGTCAACTAGTGGAGAGATATATTTGAAATTTTAATGTCAATGATGTTGGTGAGATCTTCAATCTAGTGATTTAAAAATAATATGGATGCCCTTTAGCATCATACACTTCAGAGTACTTATCATTGATTCTCTTAGAAAAGTCATGGTGAAGTTTTACACTTTGATCAACCATGAAATATTCAAGTGATAAATGACGTAGAATATTTCAAATTGATACTGACACATCGTATATATACATGTTTTGACAAAGAGCAGACCCAGATCAGACAGCTCCATTTTGTCATGTTCGGTAATTTAATTTTTATCATCATAAACTTGTACATGAATATTCATGAGGTAAACGATTAAAATGTATTCTATTTCAAAACGACCCAGCACACAACGCTTTTCATACTTTGTCAGTAGTGAGCAGGATATGAAAATATGTTTGTTTATGTTTGAAAAAGAACCAAAAATAAATCCTCTCTTACATATTTTGATAGAAATACTGACTTGTTTCAAATTATCTTTTTCTGTTATAGATCTTTCTAGATTTTAAATTCTAAGATGTTAAGAGGAATACAGGTCAGGTATTTAAACTAAGTTGATTCAGGAAATTACAGGAAATTACTAAATTTCTAAAAGATATTCTAGTCTCTCCATGAAATACTGACTTGTTTCAAATTATCTTTTTCAATTCTGATATTCAATATTTGATAATTCAAAAAAAAATGTTTAATTATTATGATCAATAGAACAAAATTTTGTCTTTTTCAATATATATCCTGTATACTTGATTGTATCAACATTTTGTATTACAGTGCAGCAAGAGATGGACACATTTTTCTGGAAGATCTTTGTTTTTCTAAAATGCTATTAATTACTCAAAAAGATAAAAAAAGAAAAGTAGGCTGAAGTAGACGAAATCCCTGTACCATCTAGCACAGGCCAGGACACTTGATGGTATTCATTTTTATTTACCCTCCATCTGTCATATTGATTATTGGCTATAAGTGAAGATGCTGTCATGTGATTGGATAATGGGTCCAGGGGATCTGGAGTAACGGCCGTGTTTGTAGGGGAAGTCCTTATATGGGCGTATCATTCATACAGGTGTGAGTTGGCCGACTTTTACTGCTTGTCAGAAGGATGTGGTCAGTCTTTGGATAAGTGGTGTTCATGTGTCGTTACCATGGTGACAGATTGGATCATTAGTGGATAACGAGGAATTGATTGTTGTTTTTTTATGTGATTCTAATTCACAGGAGGTGATATAAGGCAGTATCAGGTGCAGACTGCTAAACATGTATTTTAACGAGTGAATGTACGTGGACTATAAATCGGAGAATTGAAAATTCTTTGCTTTTCTGTGATAAGTTGGTTAATTAGAAATATTTAATAATTTTGCAATGTGGAATTAGATAAAATGCCAATCTATTTGAAATTCAAGAGAGAGATATTTTGATTGCAAAGTAAAATTTTTAGTTTTATATTGAAAGATATTTTATAATTAGTGTATCAAAATATTAGATTAAATTTATTTTTTATGTTGAGCAAGTATTATGCTTGAAAAATTGGTCATTGGAATGTTAGTGATCCTAAATCCTAAATTAGATTATTTTTAGTTTTCGAGAGAAATAAGAGTTAATTTATAAGGGAAAAATACAAAATATACAATTTATAAATTAGGTTGAAATGTGCTGACCTGTTTGACCAGGAAGCAAGAGTGAATATCACTGCTAGAAGTGAGGTATACATTACCTTTAATGATCAGTGACATAATACCTAGGGTCAAGTGGTCAATATGGTTACTGGGTATTGAGCAATATTGGTTTCACTACTAGGTAAAACACCTGCTGGGCTAAAATTGAATTATCTACAGGTGGTAGTACTGGGAAGTGGTGTCAAGGGAAGTAACTCTTGTGGTTTTATTGACAGGAAGGGAGATAATGGTGATGTAATGTTGCAGATAAAGTGGAGATCAGTAAAGTGTCATGAATGACAGGTCTTGTTGAATTGATAGAAGGAGAGAGTGTCATGAGTGTGGACAATGGTTCGGCTATCAAAAGTCTGTAGGGAATGGGTTCAGGACAAAGGTTTAGGACAAGTGTAGTGAAGAAGTGTTGCTAGGGATGTGGGATGCTGTGACGCTGCTGAGGATTGGTTTGTAAGAGGATTATCTGGGGGCTTGTTGTGTGATTGGCAAGGGTCTATGACACCCAGTGGGGTATTACCGGGAATGTTGTAATGTTACCTAAACAGTTCAGATGGGGGTATTGATTCTGTCCTGAATGATATGGGGATAAAGCTGTTGCTGAAGTTCTCTATGAATTTCTTGGATTTTGTCTTCTGCAACTACTATTAATGCTGTGTTAAAACCTGAAAGAAGTATTAAATTTACAGTTTAAGCAGAGAATACTTTTGATATTCCTTAAAGACTAGAATAAATAATAATTCCTTAAGTATTAGAAGGAAAAAAAATATTTTGTCAAAATAATAAAATGTGAACATTTATGTAAATTTAATTTCCAGTTCATTCTTTTAATACAAAGATGTTAATGGATCAAATACTGATAACACTTCCTGTGAAAAGCCTGCATTATGAATTGTCGGAGTAGAGATTTTTATCATTCTTAAGTGTTAGAAATAATTTTTATTTAGTTCACCCAAAGTCATTTATTACACTTCAATAGGAAATTTTCTTGAATTTTTGCCTCAGGAAAAATAAGCATCTTAAAGTTTCATTTTCAGGGAAGAGTGATTTTGAGTCTAAATATGGACACTAAAATAAAAATATCCCAATATGCCAAATAAAAATGCCAAAGATATTGAATTCAGATTACTTTAGCCAGTTGGGATATTGACTGCTCCCTGCTTACCAGTTTATTGCCACAATGTCAGCAGCCCTGCTGGGATCTATCATTGGTGATCAGATTCTGGCACATGTTGAACGCCCCCTATCTGCCATTATCACCGTGGGTGATCAAACCCATCATTCATAATGTATGATCGGGGCCCCTCTGGTCACTTGTTATTGTTCAACACTCGCTTTTACAGAACTGTTGCTGTGAGGCATCACATCATCTCTAATCTGCATAATTAATCGGCTCAACTCTTAATTGGATAATCGTTGTAGGAAGTGGTTTGGTGGAAGGGGTCAATTATTTACTGGAGTCATATTTAACTGGTATGGGTTTAATTTAGAGTCCTTGGTTTTTAAATTAACACAAGGATCTATTTTGTCATAAGTACAGCATAAATGTCTCCGTGGAGCAAATTCTAACATCCTCAACCATTGATTCCATTTTCTTGAAACTTTGCACCAAAGTCAACCGTAGTGTGAAATAACACATAGCAAAGGTTTTCATGGAAAACAAACAACTAGTTTTCTTTTCTGTTTGGGCTGTTATATTAATCCACTTAAAAAGCTTGATGAAGTAGGTATGACCTCCAAGGTCAAGATCATTCACATTTTGATGTAACTTTGCCAGATCAAGTACCTGTTTAATATTCAAAGCAATTATTGGCGTATCAATCAAGTGCTTATTGCTCTACCTATACTACCAAAGTTTCAAGGTAGGAGGACCGGCCACCGAGATGAATGGCCACTTTCTCTATCTCTAATGGGTCCTGATTGATGGACACTAGAGGCTGATGAATTATTCAGGTAGATGAATTATTCAACCATGGTCTGACGCTATACCACCAGACAGTAATGATTGGCTAAGTGGTTTCTGGGGGTAACTTTGTTAGTAACGTCCCGCCATGATGATTAGTGTACTCACCTGATTGCTAACATTACTAAAGTCAAGCCTGTGTTCATCTAAACATCTCATATTGAGATATTCCTTATCTCAGAAATCTCAAATTCTGTTATCACCACCACTGTGTAATATTAAAGAAAGTTAAGACTATTTTGTGTTAAAACATTCAAATATAAATATGTTTACATTTTTAGTTTGTCTGTTTCAAAGAAAAAGTCGAGTTATTATGGTCGCTGGGTCATTGTTATTGTTGTCATTGTCATGCAAAAACTTTAATGTACCCCATTACTCAAACACTTTTAAAATGGTCCATGTTGACACTCAGATTGTCAGAATGACCCCCAAATATTTTGAATTTGTCTCTATAATTATATATATCAAAGGGTCGCCTTGGTTTCTCTAGGTCATTAAGTATAAGGACCTTCTAGATCTTCTTGTGAGTGGAAGGAAATCTCAATGTCAGATGTTTCAGGTGAACTGTAGACAAAGTCATGTTAATTACACCCTGCCTGCAAAGTGCCGGTCATCTAGTTGTCCTTGTTGACCAGAATTATGGCCCTCTTTGACCTCGGACATGAAAGCTTGTTTAGCTTCAATCTCCATTTGTTTTACGAGAATGACCCAAGTGACCATACTAAGTATTTGACTTTTCACAGATAGCTGTGAAGAAGAGATAATTTAACAATGGTTTAAGTCACCTTATCCTTCCAATCTTTGATCACCCTCTATCCATGTTCCAATGTTTTGTTGTTTGTTTTGCTTTATTTGTGTCGGCAGTCTCATCAAAAGAGGATACCTCAAGCAACCTTAAGTATCGTCTGTGCAGTGGTTATTTCTGACAATTTTTCCAAGTCACTTTTGATAGTTTAAGTGGTTGCGTAATTATGTGGTCCATTGTCTCTTTCAGGTGCCCTAGTTCTTTCCAACAACAATGACCACATAATTATATGTGAAAATGCTCCTGATGTTGTCTTAACAAATCACAAAACATAGATTTGGTGTCCAGTCATGTTTGATCATGTTATAATGGATACTGTGTTATAATGGAGTGTGTTATAATGGAGTCTGTGTTATAATGGAGTGTGTTATAATGGAGTGTGTTATAATGGAGTGTGTTATAATGGATACTGTGTTATAATGGAGTGTGTTATAATGGATACTGTGTTATAATGGAGTGTGTTATAATGGATCTTTAATGGATTTAATGGATAACTAGGTACAACCATTACAGTGTAGATCCATTATAACACAGTATACATTATAATATGATCAAACATGACTGGACACCAAATCTATGTTTTGTGATTTTTTAAGACAACATCAGGAGCATTTTCACATAGTTATAAAGAAGTCCAATACAATATGGTATTTTAATTTGAGTACCAAACATAACATTGTAATGGAGATGCCCTGTATAACACCTCACATACATGAGCAAGGATCAAACCCAGGTCACACTGGTGAGATTAAAATGCTACCACTTTGATATATGGACACCCTGGCAGTATATTCATGACGTTGTAAGTCAGGAGTGAAGTAAAAATGGTCAGTTTTGAACAAAATTTTGCCTGTATCAATATTTTCTCTTTATTATTTGATACCTTTATAGGTTTTTGATAATGGAATGCCTTAACTAAAAGATATACCTGTCAAATTTCCCTGATGAAAATTGAGTTTCCTGTTCAGCAAGTGACCTGTAGGTTATATTAAGTTATCATTAGCTGGTCATTTTATGATCCATTAGTTTCCTTTCTGTGTTAATGCATACTGATAGAGTTATGGTGTTATATATTTATATTGCACTTTAAAGGAGGCTCACTCCAAACAAAGGGAGAGTGAAATAAAGTTTTAACCTCCCATCTCAGTGACAGTATTTCAGTCATTTGAAGACTGTCTACCTAAGACAGATATAGTGCTGCCACACTGCAGTAACACGCTGTAGACATATGGCATGATACCAATCAAGGGAGTCATACCAGTCATTTTTTACGACTTTGGTAATTTGCAGCCAGGGATTGAACATTTATGATCTCCCTATTCAGGACAGACACTCCAACGACTCAGCCAATGGGATCGGTCAAGTGCAATAAAGGAGGAATGGGTAATGGACTGGCTGGACATCAGTGGTTGTGGACATTGGCTTTGGTCATCTGGCCATTATTAGGTCATATCTTGTTACCAAACAAGAGGATAACAAGAGGATAGAGATGGTTAACTTTTCAATATAAGACTGATTTAAATTGTCCAATTTTAGATGAACATGCCAATATCTAATGGAAGCATTCTCTGCCTGTGGATCCAAAGGTTAAGAGTTTGTTCCGTGCATGGAACTAAAATTTTTAATGACCTTCACTGGAGTTAAGTACTGGTCCAACCCAGGAACCATCAAGAGAGGGTTGCTCTATCCACTTAGCCATTTAAAGTCTCTCAAAATTTATCATTCAAACATGATGTTTAAAGTCATGTCAATAAATCAAGACTCAAACTGCTTTAAATTAAATCAACATCACACTGTAGATGTCAAAATGCAATCTTATTTATTGATAAAAAGTTTGGCTTATTAGTGTTTGCCCAAGTCACTTACTTAGTCAGTTTGTTTACTTTCTTCAACCAAATAAGTGTATGTGTTTGCATATTGAACTAGTGTTAAAGTCTGTATGTCCTTTAGATTGACCATTTCACAATGTTAGGGTTTCCGATAGCTTCCATTCATATTGTGGTACAATTTAAAGCTCTTGTAATTGACTGTGAGATCCAGAGATAATTTAAAGAGAGAATGACTGAATGAGTACCAAGAGGGGACCATGTCATAGGGCTGTTTGTTACTTTCTCTTTCTATTGTGCTATTGGTGACACCTTAGAAATAAATAATCAGGATATTGTATTTCAACAAATGAAAAAAGAATTGTGCTTAATATGACAATGGGAAGGCAAAATCAGGATACCTGTTGTTTGGTGAAACTTCAGTATATAAAAATAATGTAGACCAGAACAAATCAGTACTATGTGATATTACTTTTTGAATTTATTCTTGGATATTTAATTTATTAGTATGGATTATGTTTTAGATGTTTATTTTCACATGGAACTCATTCAATTTTTCCTAGAGAAGTTTGGTTTTTCAAAAGGAAATAGTAAAACATAAAATAACTTGTTAAAGGCATAAAATTGAATTAATTCAAAGCTATTTTTTATTATTTTATCTTTTTATTGTCATAAAAGTTATCTTGTATGTATTAAAATTTGTGAACTAAATGAGAATTAATTCTTGATTTCAGTTTTTTGCTTTGTGTATAATGCAAATGTAGATATATTTTTATGTGTACAAGATTTATGTGAGCATGTCATTAATTAGAAAGAAGTGATTGCTGTTAACTGGTATTTAATTGATAAATTAATATCATCTTTGGCTGAGATTTTATGTGGGGATTTAATGGAAGACATCTTACAGATGTTATTTTTGGAAAAGATTATAAAAATGGATTCAATATAAAGTAAATCAAAAGGGAAATTAGAACCTTTTGAAATCCTGAACATAACTGTCTGGTGGGTTTAATGAAAGGAACAGCTGTTGAAGGTAAGGGGCTGAGGTATAGGGCCCATCAGTAAGTCACAGATGGTTATAAGGGATGTAAGGGGCTGGTGTCAGATTGTCATTTAAATGTAGTCAGTGGTAAATAGTCTCATTCAATGTAGGAAAATGTATGGCAATAAAATGTAGATATATTAAAGCATGGTATTTAGGGCCCAAACTAACAAGATGTCACTTTATATGGGACAGGCAGTGTTGTAATGAAACAGATTGCTTATATAAAGCCACATTATGTTGGTGTTTATGTTACATTTGAGCATCATGTAATAATTGATCTGTGCAAGTTTGGATTCAAATAATGGAGTAATAATGGATCTGTACAAGTTTGGATTCAAATAATGGTGTAATAATTGATCTGTGCAAGTTTGGATTTCAGGTAATGGATTCAAATAATGGTGTAATAATGGATCTGTACAAGTTTGGATTCAAATAATGGTGTAATAATTGATCTGTACAAGTTTGGATTCAAATAATGGTGTAATAATGGATCTGTACAAGTTTGGATTCAAATAATGGTGTAATAATGGATCTGTACAAGTTTGGATTCAAATAATGGTGTAATAATGAATCTGTACAAGTTTGGATTCAAATAATGGTGTAATAATGGATCTGTACAAGTTTGGATTCAAATAATGGTGTAATAATGGATCTGTACAAGTTTGGATTCAAATAATGGTGTAATAACGGATCTGTACAAGTTTGGAATCAAATAATGGTGTAATAATGGATCTGTACAAGTTTGGATTCAAATAATGGTGTAATAATGGATCTGTACAAGTTTGGATTCAAATAATGGTGTAATAACGGATCTGTACCAGTTTGGATTCAAATAATGGTGTAATAATGGATCTGTACAAGTTTGGATTCAAATAATGGTGTAATAACGGATCTGTACAAGTTTGGATTCAAATAATGGTGTAATAATTGATCTGTACAAGTTTGGATTCAAATTAGGTGAAATAAAAAAAAATTGTTTGGTTCCATTAACATCTCAAAAAGAATAAGGTCAGTTGATTGGCAAAACTTTTTATTTATTTCTAATTTTTCCTACTTTTCCTTATTTAATGTGACAAAAAAAAACTGCATTTTGCAACCATGATAACCCAAATGCTAGGATGAAAAGTTTAGGGTAGGTACAAAATAAAGGGTCAGAAGAGTTAGAGGAAACCAGTGACATTTTTTATTAAGTCTTTTAGAGTTATATTAAGTCTGTACAAGTTTGGATTTCAAAATATGGTGTAATAATGGATGTGTACAAGTTTGGATTCAAATAATGGTGCTATAATGGCTCTGTACAAATTTGGATTTCAAATAATGGCGTTATAATGGATCTGTACAAGTTTGGATTTCAAATAATGGTGCTATAATGGCTCTGTACAAATTTGGATTTCAAATAATGGCGTTATAATGGATCTATACAAGTTTGGATTTCAAACAATGGTGTTATAATGGAGTGTGTTATAATGGATACTGTGTTGTGTTATAATGGATACTGTGTTATAATGGAGTGTGTTATAATGGATCTACACTGTAATGGTAACAGACAACCATTACAGTGTAGATCCATTATAACACAGTATACATTATAACATTATCAAACATGACTGGAAACCAAATCTATGTTTTGTGATTTGTTAGGACAACATCAGGAGCATTTTCACATAGTTATAAAGAAGTCCAATACAATATGGTATTTTAATTTGAGTACCAAACATAACATTGTAATGGAGATGCCCTGTATAACACCTCACATACATGAGCAAGGATCAAACCCAGGTCACACTGGTGAGATTAAAATGCTACCACTTTGATATATGGACACCCTGGCAGTATATTCATGACGTTGTAAGCCAGGAGTGAAGTAAAAATGGTCAGTTTGGAACAAAATTTTGCCTGTATCAATATTTTCTCTTTATTATTTGATACCTTTATAGGTTTTTGATAATGGAATGCCTTAACTAAAAGATATACCTGTCAAATTTCCCTGATGAAAATTGAGTTTCCTGTTCAGCAAGTGACCTGTAGGTTATATTAAGTTATCATTAGCTGGTCATTTTATGATCCATTAGTTTCCTTTCTGTGTTAATGCATACTGATAGAGTTATGGTGTTATATATTTATATTGCACTTTAAAGGAGGCTCACTCCAAACAAAGGGAGAGTGAAATAAAGTTTTAACCTCCCATCTCAGTGACAGTATTTCAGTCATTTGAAGACTGTCTACCTAAGACAGATATAGTGCTGCCACACTGCAGTAACACGCTGTAGACATATGGCATGATACCAATCAAGGGAGTCATACCAGTCATTTTTTACGACTTTGGTAATTTGCAGCCAGGGATTGAACATTTATGATCTCCCTATTCAGGACAGACACTCCAACGACTCAGCCAATGGGATCGGTCAAGTGCAATAAAGGAGGAATGGGTAATGGACTGGCTGGACATCAGTGGTTGTGGACATTGGCTTTGGTCATCTGGCCATTATTAGGTCATATCTTGTTACCAAACAAGAGGATAACAAGAGGATAGAGATGGTTAACTTTTCAATATAAGACTGATTTAAATTGTCCAATTTTAGATGAACATGCCAATATCTAATGGAAGCATTCTCTGCCTGTGGATCCAAAGGTTAAGAGTTTGTTCCGTGCATGGAACTAAAATTTTTAATGACCTTCACTGGAGTTAAGTACTGGTCCAACCCAGGAACCATCAAGAGAGGGTTGCTCTATCCACTTAGCCATTTAAAGTCTCTCAAAATTTATCATTCAAACATGATGTTTAAAGTCATGTCAATAAATCAAGACTCAAACTGCTTTAAATTAAATCAACATCACACTGTAGATGTCAAAATGCAATCTTATTTATTGATAAAAAGTTTGGCTTATTAGTGTTTGCCCAAGTCACTTACTTAGTCAGTTTGTTTACTTTCTTCAACCAAATAAGTGTATGTGTTTGCATATTGAACTAGTGTTAAAGTCTGTATGTCCTTTAGATTGACCGCGATTTTATTTCACAATGTTAGGGTTTCCGATAGCTTCCATTCATATTGTGGTACAATTTAAAGCTCTTGTAATTGACTGTGAGATCCAGAGATAATTTAAAGAGAGAATGACTGAATGAGTACCAAGAGGGGACCATGTCATAGGGCTGTTTGTTACTTTCTCTTTCTATTGTGCTATTGGTGACACCTTAGAAATAAATAATCAGGATATTGTATTTCAACAAATGAAAAAAGAATTGTGCTTAATATGACAATGGGAAGGCAAAATCAGGATACCTGTTGTTTGGTGAAACTTCAGTATATAAAAATAATGTAGACCAGAACAAATCAGTACTATGTGATATTACTTTTTGAATTTATTCTTGGATATTTAATTTATTAGTATGGATTATGTTTTAGATGTTTATTTTCACATGGAACTCATTCAATTTTTCCTAGAGAAGTTTGGTTTTTCAAAAGGAAATAGTAAAACATAAATAACTTGTTAAAGGCATAAAATTGAATTAATTCAAAGCTATTTTTATTTTTTTTTTTTAAAAATTGTAAAAATTTTTTGTGTATAATGCAAATGTAGATATATTTTTATGTGTACAAGATTTATGTGAGCATGTCATTAATTAGAAAGAAGTGATTGCTGTTAACTGGTATTTAATTGATAAATTAATATCATCTTTGGCTGAGATTTTATGTGGGGATTTAATGGAAGACATCTTACAGATGTTATTTTTGGAAAAGATTATAAAAATGGATTCAATATGAAGTAAATCAAAAGGGAAATTAGAACCTTTTGAAATCCTGAACATAACTGTCTGGTGGGTTTAATGAAAGGAACAGCTGTTAAAGGTAAGGGGCTGAGGTATAGGGCCCATCAGTAAGTCACAGATGGTTATAAGGGATGTAAGGGGCTGGTGTCAGATTGTCACTGAAGTGTAGTCATTCATAAATAGTCTCATTCAATGTAGGAAAATGTATGGCAATAAAATGTAGATATATTAAAGCACAGTATTTAGGGCCCAAACTAACAAGTTGGATTCAATTATTTATATGGGACAGGCAGTGTTGTAATGAAAACAGATTGCTTATATAAGCCAATTATGTTGGTGTTTATTTTTACATTTGGCATCATGTAATAATTGATCTGTGCAAGTTTGGATTCAAATAATGGTGTAATAATGAATCTGTGCAAGTTTGGATTCAAATGGTGTAATAATGAATCTGTGCAAGTTTGGATTCAAATAATGGTGTAATAATGAATCTGTGCAAGTTTGGATTCAAAATGGTGTAATAATGAATCTGTGCAAGTTTGGATTCAAATAATGGTGTAATAATGAATCTGTACAAGTTTGGATTCTAATAAGGTGAAATAAAAAAAGTTGTTTGGTTCCATTAACATCTCAAAAAAAAATAAGGTCAGTTGATCGGCAAAACTTTTTTTTTATTTCTAATTTTTCCTTCTTTTCCTTATTTAATGTGACAAAAAAAAAACTGCATTTTGCAACCATGATAATCCAAATGCTAGGATGAAAAGTTTAGGGTAGGTACAAAAAAAGGGTCAGAAGAGTTAGTGGAAACCAGTGACATTTTTTATTAAGTCTTATAGAGTTATATTAGGTCTGTACAAGTTTGGATATCAAAGATTCAAATAATGGTGCTATAATGGATCTGTACAAATTTGGATTTCAAATAATGGCGTTATAATGGATCTGTACAAGTTTGGATTTCAAACAATGGTGTTATAATGGATCTGTACAAGTTTGGATTTCAAAAAATGGCGCTATAATGGATCTGTAAAAGTTTGGATTTCAGATAATGGCTCATACTGGATCTGCACAAGTTTGGATTTCAAATAATGGTGCTATAATGGATATGCATAAATTTGGATTTCAAACATTGGTTTTATAATGGATCTGTTCTCTTATAGATTTTATAGGGTATAATTACATGAGGAAATGGAAGGAAACTTGTCTGGAAAAGATGTAAACTGTAGATAAATAACTGGCCAGGGGTCTGGAATATGGTTTCTACAGGTTGTACAATACTTCTGACTGTTTGTTCAGGCAGGGTCTGGTTTCAAGGTGTTACAGAGCGGGCCATCAGAACATCAAAGATCTGAGAGTATCACTGGTGTTGTTGTTAGCAGGTTGTTACAGTAAAGTGGCCAGGCAGGTTGGAGAATCTAGCCTTGGACTGATGTTATAGACCTGGTGGATGCCTCTTGAATATGAAAGGAATATGTTCAGCCATTGTATAAAATATTGTAAATGACGAAGTTGATATAAATTATTGCCATACTTAATAATATTTGTCAAGGAGTGAAACAAGAATGATGAAACTTGCTCCTAAATATTTAAGTCTTATACTTAGCACTCAGTAAGGTCATATACTCATAAATATTAAGTATTAATTTGCACTAAGCAAGGCTATATGATCCTAAATATTTCAGTATTAAAGTAAGCATTAAGTAAGACTATATGCTCCTAAATACTTAGTATAACTTTAAAAAGCACTAAGTAAGGCTGGTGGAACTGTGGCTAAACCATTCTTAATTGGACTTGCTGAAAATTTATGGATTGAATAGTGAGCGGTATAGATTATAATCAGACTGCATGTATGTGCAGGCTGATCTTGGTCTGCACTGGTTGCAAAGGTAGTCACAAGTGTCACAGCATTGCAAGGGTTAATTGCAATTGATACACTTGCAAAATGTGTTTGGTATTAACAAAATTGAACAAATCATATATGACAAGTTAACATTTCATAAGCATTTTAATGAGACAAAGATATGAAATGATAATTGAAACAACAAAAAAGAAGTTTTAATGAGCAACAGCTGAAAACATATCAGGCCATGTCAGTGTTGAATGTGTCATCATCTGTGGTATGTGACCTTTCACAGAAACATCTTTTTACTGAATTTCAATTAATTTTCCGTCAAATCCCAGAGATTAAGTGTGAGTCTAGCGATCAATCAGTTGTTTTCACTTCACTTGAAGGAGCCTTACTGTATCTATCAATAGTTCCTCACAGTCTTCTCGACATTAGCAACAGCTTCTTAAATATCTCAAATTAATTGGACAAGAACATTAATTTCATTCTGTTTTGATAGGTAGCTTGTATCTTTTCAAGTCTTTGACTGTTCAGCAGGGTTACATATTTTGAATACAAGCCTTGGATAGTTAAAAGGTTTCATTCTTACATATAATTTATGGCTATAACACATGCCACAGGGTATGTTAATGGTCAGTTAAGTGTCTGACCATCTCCAATGCCCAGAACAAGCCATTGGATAAATGGAATTCTTGCTGGGAGCTTGGATGTTAGAGAAATGTTTATGTGGGTAGTTGGTGGTGCTATTTGATACTGGCTGATCATGAACAGTGTTTGTATGACTTATTTATAAAGTATCTGTGAAGTGAAAGGAACAAACTTACAGTGCTTACAAAAATATTCAAATGAAGTGATTGGATTATCCAATAGCTTCTCTTGGATATTATGTGATAGTGATTGACTTTGATTATGCAAAGGAATTCATGGATTTGTATGTGATTTTGTTTTTATAAGTTGACCTATACTAGCCATGAATGGAAAATAATACCTTTATAAATGGTCAAGGCAAGGCTAAGATATTCATTGCAAAAATCTGAAAAATTACATCAAGTGGATATGCTTCTGTATTTGAATAAGGAAGGAGGTTTTTATTCTATCGAATCAAACTGAAAACTTATCTAAGCTCTAGGTACTTACCTAATGTAACTTGCTGCCATTTAAAACCCAGGTCAATACAAAGTTCTTGAGAGGAAAATGTTGATATGATATTTTTGTCTATGTAGTGTGTGCAGGAGTAAGTGGTAGGGGGGAGGTCCCACCTTTTCTGATGTCAAATATAAAAGGCACAGAAACTTCATCCTGCTTCCTAGTGTAATCTAGTGGTCAGGTGGTCATGTATATAAATGTTAGAATTTTAAATCAATTAGGAAAGAAGTAATCTTAAACTTATACCAATCCTTTTCACCAGAACCTGGATTGGACCAGTACTTGGTGCCAGGAAAGGCAGTGGAAAATCCTTGTTCCCAGTGGGGGTTGAATCAAGAACCTTCAGATATGAAGTCATTTATTTTGTTACTGGACCACTGAGTTCTTCTAATAAATATTTCCCAGTATGACTTATTTCTGTCAGATTTAGAAATGCCATAAGAATAATATTTGGTAGGTTAAATCTTTTCTTCTTGATAGAAGAAAGGAAGGACGGACAGTGGAATGTAACATTGAGGACTTACGTTCCTATGTCAATGTAGTGAGGCTGGCAACAGATGTGCTTAACCTGTAGGTCTGACAATATCCCGTGTTATTATATGTATGTCTCACACACAGCCATCTACTAGCCATCGGGAACTGTTAGGAAATAACGGAACACAAAATCACAAACGTGATTCTTTTTTCTTATACTTCCTAGTACATGTACATATTGAATGTTCTAAACACTATTTACATACATCAGGTTTTCTGTTTCTGGAAAAAAGAGAACAACTGACTACTAGTAGTGTTAATTTTTTTTATTTTGTATATTCTGATTGTTTGAAAATTTATAATTAAAATATACTCAGGAGATGAATAATGGAGCTCAGTGGGCCCTGGCAACTTAAGATGGAGCTCAGTGAGACTGGCACCTAATCCATCCACCCAATCAGCAGTGTGAAGCTGGGATGAAACTGCGTGTCATTGGTTTCTAGATTTCACTGTGCTAAAGAATGCATGTAATATGCACATCAGAGTCCGATGTATGTGAAACTTGCTTGCGGTTTAAAGTGATTGCATTTCAGGAAACCACACGATACTGTTAATCTTTGTGGTTTTTAGGGCCACCTTCCTTGGCATTGTTGTTGTGAACAATATAAACAAGGTTTTCACGGTTAATCAGTCACAGATTGGCTGATGACCTTGCGACACTGATGGTCTTGGTTTGTATGGTTAATCAGAGGTTCGTCAAACAGATAAGATGTGACAATAAAGGGAGTCTCTGACTTGATATTGTGTGGAAAATGTATCAGAAACATGCAAGGTAATTGATGGTTTTACTTGTGGGGAGGAGGGTATTTAAAGAGCTATAGGGCACAAGGAAAGGTAAAAGAAAGGAACAGAGATACCAGTGTCAGGCTAAAAATAGTTACCCCAGGATGGCTGGTTGTATCCCCAGGGTAGAGGATTGTTAGCTAGGTCAGGTCCTTACCTCACAGTCCCTTGATAAGCACAGCAGGTGTTGTCTTAAAGCTGTATTCAAGCCATCTAAGCACTGGTCTACTTGTTACTTTGTATAATAGGATCACCCTTTGGGCCATGGTCAGTTGCCTGGTCTTAAAAATGAGGTGGTCTGATTGTGTTTGTTGGGTTTTACATCCCACCAACAGTATTTCAATCATTTGGAGACGATGTCTACTTGAGACAGATATAGTGCTGCCACACTGCAGTATCATGCCATAGACATGTAGCATGATATCACACCTAGTCATATTATCCTGGCACCAGGCCAAGCATACCCTTATATGCTGAGCACCAGGCAAAAGCAAGAACTGTACCAGTACCATTTTTCAGGACTTTGTCATGTCACTGGGTATTCGCGGCTAGGGATCAAACCCTCAACCAGCCACTCCCGAGGTGGACGCTCTAACCACACGACCATTGGGAACGGTGGTCTGATTATCAAGAGAAATAACAGAGAAGAAGAGAAAAGGGGGTCATTTGATGCTGGTGTGGTCTGGTGTTCAGGTCAAACAACAGAATAATTTGGGGAAATTGTCCTGAAAATGGTAGTCTTAATAATTAGTTGGTCCTAAATGTGAGGTGGTCTTAAGTGAGGTATTTCTATATTGAGTTACTGATAAACAATGAGAACAGGGTTGTCAGGCTGAATGACCCAGATAGAATAAAGAGACCAGTTATTAATTAAATGCAATCTATGAATACGAAAATGAATTTAATAGAAATAAATGAAGATTAAAGAGACCAGTCACTCACAACTATAGTACCTACATTCTGAGCATTGGTTTCATTTCATTGAAAACCGAATAACCTCTCAATTTTGTATGAATGATTTCTATAGTATACAGTTTATAAGATTTATTTCAAATATGCATATCTAAATCAAAAGGAAACAAATCTAAAACAACAATTGTTCAGTATTGTAATATAAGTTTGGTAACTGGCAAAAACTAAGTTACCCTGCATATCCACAGCTTGTCAAACTCTCTTCCATTTGAGACACACAGAACTTCGTGCCTTCAGTGCTTTGTTTAACTAAATGCAATCTATGAATATGAAAATGAATTTACAAGAAATAAATGATGTTGTTGTATTGGAGTTTACCGTCGCTGCGATAGTATTTCAATCATATAGCGACGTCCAGCTAATTACAGGTGGAGGAAGACCCGAGTACACAGAGGTGCCCGGGTAGAACCACCGACCTACCGCAAGACAGTTGGAAGGCTTCCTCACATGAAAAATCCGAAGTCCCTACCGGGATTCGAACCCACAGTGGTGAGGGGCTGAGAGATTTGTAGTCTATGACTGTAATCGCTCGGCCACGGCGGCCCCAGAAATAAATGAAGATTAATGCATGACTGGAGATATCCTGGGACAAAATGGACTCATGAAGTTATTGTGGCAAAGCACAGATCTATAAGAAGAGTTTCTATGGTGTGAAGCCCATTTGTTACCTGTGGAAATAAATTGAAAACTTGACAATCACAGCAGGCTCTGTCTTAATGCCACAATCATATCATCCAGTGACTGGAAAATTGGCGCAATCTTCATCAGTGGTGAGAAATTGTTGTGCTTTTGTTATGAATACCACAAGGGTTATTTTTTCTTTGTACCAGTTTGGTTTTGAAGGAGGATTGATATTAGAACTGTTAAGATGGAATTTGCGGAATTGACATGATATCTTGAATAAAAAAAAAAAAAAAAAAATAATGAAAATGTGATTGAAGGTTTTAAGACTTACTATAATAAGGCACACAAGTTGTTAGTTTCCAGTCACATCCTGAAAAAATAGGGTTGGTAGGTCGGCTGAACTTTATTTTAACTTTTTTTCCTTATTTTTTAGAGGATGTTGTAAAAAACAGTGTTTTGCAATCCTATTAACCCTAATACTAGGATTGGTACAAAAAAAAAAAAATAAGGTCGGTCTGGTAATATTTTTTATTACGCCTAAAGTCCCTAAATTCCTCTTGGATTCAGCCTTTTGGTTGGCTTGCTGTAGGCAGCGGTTCTATTTGGTGCCCCTGTGGGGTTTTCCTCCAACTGTAATTAAGAGGTGACTATATGAGTATAAAACCCATAACAACATTGTCACAGGTGTTCCTGAGAAAACCTTTACTTAAACTATAATATAAACTGATAATATAATATAAAAGTTTACTTGACTCTATACGTAATAAAAGGAACTAAGAAACAGCAAGTAATCGGCACAGTTGGTTGGAGAAATATGTTTAGGATCAAGTGCTCCCTGTATTGAATTTTTTGTCCACTGGTTCTACTGTTTATTGTGTTAATGGTCTTCAAGTACAAGGAAATGGTCAAAGTTTGGTCCAGGTGGCATTAGTACTAGCGTTTGTTGTTTCCGTGTATATCGGTACCGGTAAATAGGTTTTTTCTTTTCAAACGTAAATGAGAAAATGGTGTATTTGTTGCAGATCTCTCTTGGTATACTCTTCCTGTATTTTTGGTATCAGACACCATGGATTATATCTTGTTTGTGTTACAGTAGTTTTGGAGAAGTGAAGAATTCAGCAAGCAGAAATAAAAAAGATGTGAATAAAACTTACAAAAAAGGAAAAAGCACTTTTTACTTTGTTCATTGTATGTGCTAATTATTTATTTCTTTTATTTTATTAAGGACATCCTGGATTTAAAAAAAAACAAACTGTGAAAGGAACAAGTGTTTGAGGTTTTTATGATGATGAACATGTCATATGCAGCACCAGATACCATTTTGTAATATCTGAAGACAGTAAGTGCATGTTCGGAGAGATATGAAATGTTGTTGGCGTTAGTTTCATGAGGTCATCGGTCATCATGAAGTTTGAGTGGATGGATTGTATTTAACCGTGCTTCAACATAAGGAGGCATGAACTTGTGTTTCCATCAGACTCATCATTGTTGTTTATAGATGTGCTGTGGGAAATTCCAGCTATAAATAAAATTACATAATTTCCCCTTACAAGTACAAGCAACCTTTGTGCATTGAAAAAGGTTGAGTTAGTTTCAGGTCGAGAGGGTCCTTAAAATAGACTCAGAATTCCCAAATGGGAGATTGACTGTCGGTTTCATTGTGACGTTGATGCCGATTAGTGTCAAGAGATGACAGTACTCAGGTGGCGCTGCTAGTGCATAGGAAGACAACAGGAAATTACAGGGGAAACACCAGTATAGGGTCAAGTGGCTCTGGTGTTTCTGTCGTCTGCTTGTTGTCTTTGTGTGACGTAACGAAACAGATTGTAAGTGACCAAACAACATGCGATCTTATTAAGTCAAAGAAACACTTAATTTACAGGTCGGTTTGTGACTTGAATTTGTCTTCATCAAAGACTTTCATTTGCTTTCAAATCTGTTTTCAATTTTGCTAAAAATAGAACAGTGTAATAGATAAAAAAAAGAAATGGAATTTGAACAGTTTAGAAATATGAAGATGCATCACAACAGTTCAATAGTATAGTAATTTCAGCCTGTGAATGGAATGTTAACATCTAAGCTAAACAATACATTGTGAACATTTTTGAACAGTTTAGAAGGACATCAAAAGGATAGCTCCTCTGGACAAACACCTGTGCCCCAGGGCATGTCCTAGTATCATTGTTAATTGGCCCTTAATTGACTTCAATTTGTTTTATATTGGCGAAATGTAAACACTGTATATGAATACCCGCCATCCACAGCCAGGGATCAGTTGTTTCGGGGAGGAATCCAATAGCCTTGAAATTTAAGGGGCATTATTTGAATCTAACGCACTTAAGGCCTTCGGATAGTTGTCTGCTATTTCCTGCTAGGCTAATTGTGACATTTCAACATATTTTCGACAAGCGTTAGATTTGATAGTTTTTGCCTGAACATTTTTGAGCTCTATCGGACAACAATACAAGGCGTTTGTGAATGACTGAGAAAATGGAAATTTAATGGCTCTCGTGTTTCGCTCATAATGAAGGGATGTTGAATTTCGATACATTTCGTAACAAGTTGGTCCGGAATGTTACATTGGCTTCCCTTATTTAGAGAGTACAATAACAGAATAGAAATGTGAAATTAATTATTGAAACAATTTTAAACTGGTTATAGCAGATAACAAGCAAAACATTTGAAATATTTCTTGCGATTTTCAAGCAAGTAAGATATTTATGGAAGTAATGTGTGTAATTAAATTATAAATGAGAGAAAATTGGAATGATGAGGATCAAAGGAAATAAAGATACGCATTTTTCCAGCAGCAGTTGATACAGACGGTGAAACGATACAGTAGCATGTCTGTGCAGCATGAGGAATAGTATTGATTGGTCATTATCCATTAAAAGAACTGTATATTTAGAGGAAACAGACATAAATAAAAATAACAGCATCGCCGACAGTATCAAATTTCGTGTTTGTATAGGAAATTATTAAGAGGAGTTATTTTATAGGAGAGAATAGCGTTAAAGGAAGTGATACATTTTGTAAGTGGAGTTATTTTGACGGGATATTCGGTGCTAATTAATTACTAAGCAAGACTGATGGCTGTTTCTACAAACAGTAGAATAGATCTATGAAGTGAACCTACTTCAGTCGTTGGATTACACATATTTATCATTATAGAAATCTCTTGTAAGGCTTTCGCTTTCATTTCTTGGCTTCAACCGTAAGTTGCACAGTTGCACTCTCGGTTTGTCAAAGGAAGATTTCAACTTACAAGGGATTGTCATCCACAAGTGATATTGTGTGTCGTGAAGAAAAACATAAATCGTAACAAATGTTTCTCGGATTTATTGGAACCAACAGAATGCCACCTAAAAAGCGTCGGAGGCTGAGTTTGAAACAATCACTCAGCTGTTTCTCAGAGAAAAAGGTGAGATTACTTACTTCCTAGTTTTAATGGCGACTTTTTTTTTTTTTTTTTTTTAATTTTTTTAATTTTTAAAATTTTTTTTGTCCTGTTGACTTTTCCCATACATGTATTTTTTAGTCCTGTTTTTTTTTTTTTCATTTTCATAATTATACTGTTATAACATGGGCGTATTCTGTTGGTATATGAGAAACATGCACAATTATTGTTTATGTAATAAAAATGTATGCCTAATATAACAATTTACTGAATATGGACAAATCTTCACATATATATGCATACCTGCAATGCCAATAAACCATTCAGTTCTTCAATAACATTTCATTTGTACCTTACTTGCAGATAATTATTGCTTCTGTTGTTAGAACAAATCTATGTCAATTCATTGACAGAACAGATTTACTTCTAACCTGAAAGTTGCAAACTTAATAAGTTTTTCAACTTTCTTAAACTGAAGGTTTCTTTTCTAAAAGAAGGTTAACTTATTGGCATTGCAACCTGTCTAATTTGGCAGACTATTTAAACTGAATTAAGGTCTTAAACTATTAAACTGAATGTTGCAACCTGTCTAATTTGGCAGACTATTTAAACTGAATTAAGGTCTTAAACTATTAAACTGAATGTTGCAACCTGTCTAATTTGGCAGACTATTTAAACTGAATTAAGGTCTTAAACTATTAAACTGAATGTTGCAACCTGTCTATTTGGCAGACTATTAAACTGAATTAAGGTCTTAAACTATTAAACTGAATGTTCCAATTCTTTTAATGGACCATTGAGTATTTTTTTTTTAGTTTACCATCGCTGCGACAGTATTTTAGTCATATAGCAACATCCAGCTAATTACAGGTGGAGGAAGACCCCAAATGCACTGAGGCATCCAGGTAGAACCACCAACCTACTGCAAGCCAGCTGGAAGGCTTCCTCACATGAAAATTCGTATGACCCTGCCGGGATTCGAACCCATGCGGTGAGGGGCTGAGTGAGTGTTAAAGTGGCCTCCTTGAGAAAATTTAATTGCCTCTACATGTACTTTTTAAACTGAAGTTTTCTGACTTCTAACCTTACAGCTGCTGACTTCATTAACTTTTTGAAATGAAGATTGCTGTCTTCTTTAATGAAGATTGCTGTCTTCTTAAACTGAAGTCTTCCTATTAGATTGAAGGTTGCTGTCTAACCTAAAGGCTTCTGACTCCTCAATCTGAAGGCTAAATCTTATTAAATTGAAGGCTGTCAACTTATCAGATTGAGGGTAGCCAACTTTTAAAACTGAATATTGCCGACTTCTTATTTAACTTACACGATTGCCAACTTTTTAAAACTGAACATGATATACACAAACGAATAAAATAAATAAATGAGTTAAAAAGCAATGACAGTTTTAGGTAAGTCAAGTGGAAGAAAAACCATGCATTTCCAAAGACAAACACAGTTCATAGTTACAGCTGTTCAAGCCATAAGTTTCTTTCTTTTAGAAGTTACGGGCCGAAAAAAAAATAGAGGATAGAGATTCCGACAGTGATAGTGGTCATTACTGTCCGCAACTGACCAGTGAGATGAAGCTAATTATAGATAATAACATAATAACTGGCCATAACTTCAGAAATGACCAATGGTCATGTAAAGACCATAATGAAAAGTTTTAATGCCCAGTATGATTCATTGCAACTGCCAATCTGCTTTGTTTTTTTACTGCTGATGAATGGTAGGGGAGGGGAACAAACATGATAACAGCTGACGGTGGCGGGGTCGGCAGTGATTATCATGGCCCTGGGAATAGACTGAGGGGGCGGGGATACTGTGTGAGTATGACCAGAAACAATGAGAATCAGAGAGAAGGAAAAAAGCAGTTGAACATGAGATGAAATGAGTTGAGTTGAAATACAAGAAATAATTACGGCTTGATTACAGTCTTTAGCCTTAAATGATTATGATCTTTTGAGAAGCTTAGATAGAAAATACAATTTAGGTTGTTTATATAGAAAAGGAAATGTTAGAAGTTGGTTATTAAATAAAAATAAGTGGAACAAATTATGATTAATGTCAATGAATAAGAAAACAGAATAGATTAGATTTTGGTATTGTCAATTCTATATATACTAAAAAGGCCTGATATAGCATAATTCCATTACAACACTGTATTTAGGGTCTAAATTAAAGTACTGTATCATATTGGACGACATTGTAACTCAACTAAGTCAACTAAACCAGTCACAGAATATAGATTTTTGGGTCCCAAAATATTAACTGAGTACCAGTGATATAGGTCCCTGTTATATGGGATCTTGTGTTATAGTGGAGGGTGTTATAATGGATCTTCACTGTACAGCTGATGGTTGGAGGAGCACATTTTAAGATTCCAGTATATGTTTGTAATATTGTTTCGGTTTAGTAAAATCATATCCATGGGGTAGGCATTGCAACTTCACAAAGACAAAAAAAAATTAAAAAAAATTAGTGCAGTTAGAGAATGACACATAAAAATTTGGCACCAAAATATTCAAGCAAGTATAGAGGAGATGCAAGACAAGCAGTTGCTGAACAGAAGGGTAAATCAGAACAAAATTGAATACAATTATTCTGGAGAAGTCAGATGTGGCCAAGTCAGATATGGCCAAGTATTTAACAAGGATAAGAGTCCCTCTATAGATGAGAGACAAAGAGACATAAAAGGAGAGAAGACAGAGGATAGACTAAGATTGGAATGTTTCACTAAGATTGACATCAATTGAAATATAAAGAAATATTGTGTTATATACTGATTGGTACTAATAGAAATAAAGGTCAAACATACATTTTATAAATTTTACAAAGATTGAACAGAAAAAAAACATTTGCTTACTGTAAAATCATTATTAATTCGACATAAATTTTGTTTAATGTTATAAATAGATAATGTTCTAAAGGGAATTTTTGGGGTATCATTATTTGTGGATTTTTGTTCTAGAAGACATGAAGTCCCTCTAATAAACAATTTTCATTGTTGATGATATTAATGAATAAGAACATCCATGAAATCAGCGAAAATTAGTCCCCCCACGAAAATGAATGATTTTACAATATATGAAAATTATCTTGCTAGTGCTGATGGTCCTTGCCTGATGTTGAAGCAAACGGGTGTACTGGGTGGAAACCCACGTGTCTGAACGGGAAAACTACCCTTTTGCTTAGCAGACGGACCTTGGATCAAACTCAGGTTGTATTGGTGAAAAACCAGTGATATAATCACTATACCATGTGGAAACCAAAGATGAACACCCAAATCTTGAATGTTATATTGAGACTTGTTCACTATTTGGTGCAGGTCAAAAGTCTGACCATGTTGAGGACTCCCAGGCCCATCATTCTATCCACCCAGACAATCCATGCAGGCGCCCCATCAGACTGTTGTATTATTATCACCATAAATCGCGTCAAATGAATTAAATCTCCCATATAAACGCCATCAACGTATTGATCTGTTCATTTCTCCAGTTTCATTGTCCCCATGAATCTCCCTCCATATTGTTTATTACCCTTTTTTTCCTCATTAACATATTTCTTAAATGACTCAGGTGCTGCTATTATATTCTCATCTAGGGGTTGGAACTGTTGCTTTGTTAGCAGCGTCTAATTGAATGCTATTGATTCAGGCTGCCCTGGACAGTAATCAAGTCAAAATGTACAGATTCTGATGAAACACACTCTTATTACTTTGAAATAATCTAGTTGTATAAAATTAGCTAGAGGTTTTTAATTTTGGATCAAATTTGTCTGTCATGAAACAGCTGGCCTGTGATTTAACATTGGATAAAAAAAATGATTTGGTCATGTTGCTTTGTCCTGCTGGAATGTCTGATCCAGTCGCTCCGGAATGTGAAGTATTTGATGTAAGAGGCTCAGCAGACAGATAAGGAAACACTGCTGTCCACATATTACTAAAAGATGAGGCTTTTAACATTTTCCCTTTGAGAGAATATGAATGTAGTACAACGTTAATAGCTCTTTTGGGAAATGATTTTAGATTAATTGGAACTGATATTTGGCAACAATTCTTTTTTTATGTCCTGGACTTTACAGACATGAGGATCCTGAATAGCGATGGCGGATGATTTGAAATTGTTGTGTAATTTTCATCAAATGTTCGTGTAAATGCAATAGTAACATGTACCATTCTCTCATGCCTAAAGGTCATAGTCGAGAATCACTTTGTATTTGCATCAGTATGTATTCATGCAATGATAAAGAAAGAAAAATATTAGTTCTTAGAAATGAATGTGTTTTTCTTTGATGTCTGCTTTTGTAAATATCCAGTGGAATTGTGGATATTGTATAATATAGTGTCAGTAGCACTTAGCTCTACTGGTTCCAGAGGTCAAAGCTCTTAGAGGTCATAAGTTTGATACCCTGCCATGACATACCAAAGTTGTTAAATATTAGCTTGTTGCTGAGCATATAAGTGTATTCCATGATGGGCTGGCCTGGTGTCAGGATAATGTGACTGGGTATGGTATCATGCCACATGTCTTCAGGTTGTTCGTCTCATGTTGACAAAGTTCCCAAATGTTGATGGGACAATAAACCTAACAAATAAACAAGTGGTTAAGTTTGATCACATAATAAAGACAGATAAATGTATTGACCAAACAGACAGCCTTTACTGCTCAACTCTTATCAATTACAATTATCCCTTTCCCTCATAGAGGACACCATGAAAAGACCTATGCGAACAGCATAAAACCAGATCAGCCTGCGAGTAACTCGCAGGCTGATCAGGTTTTATGCTCTTCGCTGCTCCTCAGTGGTCTGGAAATGAGGATTTTGTAATTAAATTTGGTAAGGTTTAACTGTGGTTTTCTGCAGATCAGGCTTTATGTGGTACCTATTGAGTGCGTCAAAATGAGTCTATATGAGGGAAAGGGTTATGTGACATTTTTGACTCAAAATTGAATGATCTTTATACAAATTTAATATCACCATAAATGTAACTGTGTTGATATATTTTTCATGTCTGTCAATTAAGTCATCATAGAGTTAAAGATAAAAAAAAATCAGGTGACTGGCGTCTGGTCATTTCTGTAAACCAATACTCTGACCAGATACAGTTTCTGTGAAAATTTTCCTGTATTCTCTGGAAAAAGTAACTAATTGATGTTCTGACACTTAATGGATGTTGTCGTTACCGGTGGAAACAGGCAGGCTGATTGATTTAGATCATACAAGAATGATGCTTCTGCTGTTGAATTACTCAGTCATGTTGTACCTTCATCATGGCTGAGTTTGAATAAAGGTCATTAAAAAATTCAAGAGTCATATACAAGGTAAGATTTTCCAGAGGGAATTTTAAAAATAATGCAAGGTGTTTATAAGTCTGGTACTTTGGGCCCCTGTTGTAGCCAAGTGGCCTTTAACTTAGTATCCTTGAACTGGGGTCCTCTGTTGTCCAGTAGCCTGAAACTGGCTGCATAGTCAAGTAGTTCCATAGTCTTGCTAACACTAGTTTGGGCTGCTCAGGTTGTATGTTCAATCCTCAGACAACATATTTGAGTCACAAAAATGGTACTGATAGATTATTGCTTGCTGCTTGATTTAATACAGGGTAGTTCAAAGATATGTTGGCCCGGTGTCAGGACAATGTGACTGGGTCTAAGGCGTGCTACTGTTGTGAGACAGCACTATATCTGTCTCAAGTATAAATAGTCTCCAAATGACTGAAATACTGTTGATGGGACATTAAACCGAATAAACAGTCACCATGTGACTGAAATACCTTTAGTGGGAAGTAAAACCAACAAACAAACAGTAGGTGGTGATGTTGTTTTATATAGGGACAGATGAATAACATGAACAAGGTGCAGTGCCTAGTCTTTTAATAAGCTTCAGAGAATCATTTAGGATTTGAACCTGT
>CM037789.1:18733581-18783581 GCA_021229015.1 Solen grandis
GTTAGGTTATAAACGTCATATAAAATCATGGTTTTAACATATTTATTCAACGATAAAATGCTTCAAAATTTGCTCAAAACAACGTCAGCATAAAAATAACTCACAAGGGGGTTTTCAGAACCTACGGTTTTTTCTTCATATCTCTCCTTCTACGATATATCAAAATTTGTTCAAGCTATAGCGAAAGTCCACGGACTTCTGAAACACCCCATATACGCCAAGACATCCGTGATTTCACTGAACCATGCTCCGCCCATTTTTCACATTATATTGCGCTTTCTGAACAATTAAGGATTCTGGGGGAATTTTCCGTATTCTTTGATTAAATATTTCATTATGTGGGCTTAATTAAGCAATAAGGGGTTAATCAAACATCATTAAAAATTAAAAAAAAAAAAAAAAAAAGTGTGGGGGGGGGATTTTGTAGTCTATAACATGAGTTAAAATATTCCAACATTTCTTAAACACATAGGTTTTCCTTTTTATAGCTTAAAGATGCAATACTACAGAAACGTCAATTTAGCTCGAATATTTTGAATCGGCTGTCTCTAACATGTTCCGGAAGCTGCCTAATTTACATAAATATACATACAAGTCATCTAAAAATAGAACAGCACACACCACTTGCTCAACTTTATTGAAATATTTCTCCGATGAAAAAAGTGATGCAACTAGCGAACATATTATCTCATTTTCTGTAAAGAACTTTACTGGCTGATTGCTTGGCTTGTCTATTGGAAACTGTTTGGCCAACAGGTACCTTACACATACAGTAACAAACACCCCAAAATCCACACTGTGCACACTATACATGGCACCTGTTTACGATTATATGCATGACCTACGAGGGCCAATCTAACTACGGGACAGAGCTCGATCGATTCCGGAGGTCTTCGTGTGAATATCCGGGAAATGAGGGGAATTCATTTGCTACAGTCACTTAAAGGCATACGTGCACAATGCAGTTATTTTCTATATAAACAAAGAAGGAAAATTAAAAGAAGCCACGATGCACGATTATAGAAAATTACTGAAACAAATTTATGGGGGTAAAATGGGCAGATAAATCAAATAGATTTTTCACTGTTTCAGCTAATAAACATACTGCGTTTTTTCTTTAAAAAAAAAGGTCTATATATTCGCGTATGTGACTATAGTATAATATCTGTTGCATAGAATTTCTAACTTTTACACAGTGACATAGAAAAAAGAACCAAACATCGAGTTGAAATTAAATGAAGTGTTGCTAGCCCTTGAAAATGACTGAAAAGAGCAACAAAAAAATCACTTTCAGGGGCAGATAACTAAAATATTAGAATGGTGACCCCATTTTTTCCATAAAATTTGTTTCTAATGTAATTTTGTCTATATAAAAAATAACTGCATTGTGCAGCCTTTAATATATCGGTGATTCTTTCGACATCTTCTGCCTAATCTTTTGACCAAAAGAGGCAATATTTTGCACATATTTTTTTAAAGAAAGATGAATTTTCATATTTGCATATTATTTTCTACATTTATTGCATTGTTTTGGGTAGTATTGCAACTTTAAAATTTACTGGTGTTTTAGAATATCAGACTTTTTTTTTCATTTTTTGCTAAGAGTATTTTAGGGTTAGTATTTCGTGTGTTTTACTGTTGTTGAGTTTGGTGTTGCTTTATTGTTTTTGTTGATGATGTAGTGCGGGTTCTAGTTGTCATGAAATATGACATGAAATGTGACATGAAATATGACATGAAATGTGACGTGAAATATGATATGAAATGTGACGTGAAATATGACATGAAATGTGACATGAAATATGACATGAAATGTGACGTGAAATATGACATGAAATATGATATGAAATGTGACGTGAAATATGACATGAAATGTGACGTGAAATATGACATGAATTATGAGATGAAATATGACATGAAATGTGACATGAAATGTGACATGAAATATCATTTAAACTACAGTGGATAAATGTGCTTTGTCTACATAAGTAAGCTTTCTGCATTTTATTAGACAGCTATGGGGAGATATGAACATTTTACAAAGAAATGGTCGGTATTCAGAACTTATGGCCACGCCTGTTTGTCTGTTTTATTCATCATTTCAGTTTTGAAACCTTATTTATGATTTATACGGGAATAAAATATGTTTAAACTTAATGCCTCTTGTGTCTGGTATCTATCATTTGTCATTTATCTCATTTTGTTCCTCGGTTTATATCAAAGTACCTCGATCAAACACATCTTGTTACAGTACTGGATTTGCATATTGTTACAGAAAAAATGTCATAGTCATTGACGAAAACAACAATTAAATAGGAAAAGAAAATATTTTTAAAACAAAAGGTATATGGTCATAATACATATATTTACACTTAATTTGATTTGTGGTTTTCTTTTACAGTAATGCAATCATATGGTATTATCCATTTTCAATACACAACGCCATTTGAATTATGCAGCAGCAGCATCGTATTTGGTTCACATGATTATTTAAGGGCATTCACTTGTTAGCATATATTCGTTAATATATTTGTGGTATGAGTTTTTTTTTAAATAAATTTTAAATCACAAGTTTGTTATCAGCAATAGCTCGTTATTATTGTTATATGTAGTTTCTTTGTTTGTTGGGTTTAACGTCCCACCGACATTATTTTAGTCATTTGGAGACGATGTCTACTTGAGACATATTAGTGCTTCCACACTGCAATATCACACCGTAGACATGTGACATGATTCTACACCCAGTCACATTATCTTGACCAGTCCTGCAACTACCCATATATGCTGAGCGCCAAGCAAGGGAGCTATAACAGTACCATTTTTACGACTTTGGTATGTCGCGGCCGGGGATCGAACCCACGACCTCCCGTTCCCGTGGCGGACGCTCTCACCACTCGGCCACCGGAGACGGTATTATATATTTTTAGAAGTGGTAATGATACATTTAGTTAAACACATTATGGACCTAATTCTTCATCTATCTTAGGCAATACAGATAATTAGTGGTAAGCTGATTAATCATAAAGTCAACGAATCAGTGACGAGCTACTAGTTGACGTGACGATGACGACGAAAATAATTCGTTGACGAATTATTGACCGAAAAAAAGGGGTGTTGTTAATATTTCAACGCGCATCTGATTGGGTAACTCCATTAATTTGATAAATTGATACTCGCAAAGTTGCACTTCGCACATCGTTGGCCTCTGGTTGTAACCTCTTACACTTTTTGCGGTTCAATGTTTAAACATGTAATTGAATATTTGAGAAATTAAAATTTATACCTAATGCATATCTATATAATCTATATACATGTAGTACAGAATACTTTGTTTTCATGTTGTACAGTAAGAGGGTTTTAATAGGCATTTACTCCAAACATGGTATATTTGGTATTTAATCATGATTAATCAATTAATCAGTGACTTTTGTCTCTGATTAATCGACGAATATTTTTTCGACTGATTCCAATCACTACAGATGATGTCCACTACTTCCGGTGGACGTATTGTTGGAATGACTTTGATTCCCCGGCAGCAAGTTACCACATTCGTGAAAATGGCACTGGTTTGTCACCCTGTGCTGCAGGGTAGTTTCAGGATTAGATGGTCAAGTGTCAGGATACCGTGACTGGTGTGGTGTCGTGTAACATGTCTCCAGCGTGATATTGCAGTGAAGCAGCACTATATAGGTCTAAAATGGTGTTTCCTAAAGTCCCCAGTGCCTGAAATTCAATCGTTGAATAGTTCGTTTGTTGGGTTAAACGTCCCACCAACAGTATTTCAGTCAATTAGGGACGATGTTTACTTGAGACAAATATAGTGTTGCCACTCTGCAGTATTATGCCGTAGACATGTGGCATGATACCCCACCAAGACAAATTATCCTGACACCTGCAACTACCCTTATATGCTGATCGCCAAGCAGGGAGCTAAATGTTTATCATTACCATTTTTACGACTTTGATATGATTGATATGACTTTGATGCGAACCCAAAACCTTCCCCTCCCGAGGGCACCGGGATCGGTCGTTGAGTAGTATCTATAATTATGCTCTACAAATGATACAAGCCACATACCTTCCGGGCGCAAAATTCTGAATCTATGGGAAGGCATTATGAAAATTTGAAGAAAATTCCTATCAATGTCAAATAAATTTACTGGAATATATTATGCTACCAGCTGATGCAACATTATATATAATGATTCGTTATCTTAGAAAACCATGGAAACATACAATATGCAGTAAAATGATAAGTTGATTTATACTTTCACAGCAATCGCAAGTTAAGACTATGAAATAGCACAAGAATAATTAAAACTGTCAAACAACTCATTAAATATCGATAAGTTATGGTGTCTAAACTGCTTTTATAAGTAGCTGTTTATTGATGTTTCCAATTCATGGAAATAAAGCTCTTTGAGAAACACTGTCTTCTATAATTCTTAGATGATAAACAAAAATTCACTATTTGGAACATTCGCTTATTTTGAATAAGATTGCTGGTATCTTTAGTAGACCCACGTTCGCAAAGAACGTGTTGTTTCTCAGTTGACTTTGTGTTTTAAAGGCAACTATGTTTGTTAGGCAAAAAAAGGATAGTTCCATTTCTGGTCGTCCGACCGATCCTCTTTTTTTTACGACCGACCCTAAAGCTTTTTCTTACCTTTCTGCCTTTAAAAATATCTGTTCCCCCTTTTTTTCCTTTCGTTTCATGTAAAAAAAAAATCCCGACCTATTGATCCTCTTTTTTGTTTTGCTGGAAACCAGAAACTTTTTTTGTGGCCTTACTGTTTAAAATTAGGTCTGTGCCACAGACATAATCTACAGTGGTAGGAGGAGTCAATGAAATGTGAAACTGTAAACTAATGGATAAGGCACAAAACAGATTATTTCCTCGCCACAAAAAATGCCTTATTATAAGTACTATTTTATTTAACTGAAAATAATTCTACCACGTTTAGTTCCTAACAAGCGAAATAAACTTAAAAAAAAAAAAAAAAAAAAAAAAAAAAAAAAAAAACTACGTTGAGAATGGATCCTTGGGACAAACCATTATCTCATATAAAAAATCTGCAACACCCATCTTTGTTGTCCAATATCGTGCCTACACAATTTTTTTTCAAAGATGAAAAATATAAACAAACTAAAATCGTTATAAAATAATAAAATAAAAAAAATGAAGATAAATGAATAATTCAGCGAGTTGTAAGCTTCAACAGGGGATGTCCTATATTTTCATATTTAACAAAATTGTGTCGAATAATGCCCGCCTGTGCCAAAAACATCAACAATACAAAAATGAAACATAGCCTCCCGACCGCCCTTCCATATATAATTTGTAATAAAAAAAAGATATTGTCAGCGCTGGATACCAAATTTATGTTTCTTGGCGCTTGAATTTAAAATGTAAAACACGCGCAACATGGCTGATCAAATCTCTATATATTTCGTGGAACTGGAGAAAGGATAAACGAAACATGTTTGCCGATTGTAACATTTTCACCAAATTAATAATTACTGACGCACTTGCAATTACGTATTTGAATTATTAGCATTTTAAAATACTCCCCGTTTTTTTACTAAACAAACACGTGAAACTCACATGATACCGCTACATTTCGGGGCTATATTTAGCCATCTATATTTAGATTTCCCTCCTTTGTTTAAGTACGGAAGCCTATTAGGGCCATTGTCTTAGGCGTTTTGTGTTCTGAGTCAGGTATTATACGTAATAAGCTAGGTCTTATGATTTAGTCCTTAGGTCTTAGGTCTTACGCGATAAAAAGGCAAAGCACTTGAAACATGACAAAACGATGGCGGAAGAGGTCTCAACTATTCACCAATTTCAAAGGGAATGAATATGAAAACGATTTTTAATTAGGCATGAGTAATAAAATACCTCGTTTGTGTAGCCGGATAAAATTTAGTATATCTATGGTAGTCATTTAATCTGATATTGGATCTATATTCATATGTCATAAGACATAAGTCATAACATTTAATTACTAATACATAAGTCAGATTGCATAATTCATAATCATAAGACAAAATTGCAGCCTGACTCTTGTCTTAGTAATTATGTGTTATGAATTGTCTTATGCCATATAACTTGTGTATATAAAAAGGTCGGCAAACCCCCACACATGCTTAACATGGCGGAGAAAGGGATGCCAACACCATTCCGAATGTTTCCAGAAACCTTGCAGAAGACTTCCGGATGATGCCGAGCGAATGAAGAAGGGTTCCCGAGCATCCTGAATGGTTGCCGATGGTTTGCCGATGATCCCGAAGCCGTCCTGAATATTACATTCGGCATCAATATAACATTCGACATCCAAATTTAAAAACTTTTAAAATTTTGATGCCGAAGTGTTTTCGATCTCGATTTAACCAAGAAGTGCCTGAACGTTTCCAGAAGTGTTTAGGAAGGACACAGATGGGCCCCAGAACATCGCAATGATTTGCCGAAGCATCCCAATTTGCTAATTTCGCTTTCGGAAACCCTTCGGGGTCCTAGTGCACAAGCCCCTTAATAAAAGTATCTAGATATTTGATACGAAAAATTTAAGTATATACATAAGTATGTCCTACATTATAACCTTAACAATTAACCATATTTGATATGAAATATTTGGGATTTTTTATGAAAGAATAAAATTGATGAAATTCGCCTCCAAGTATTTAAGTATTTCTTAGCGCTAAGTATTGTTGGTGGAATTTGAGCCTGAAACTACACTTACATGCTGATCGCCATACAAGGGAGTTCTACCAACCACTCGACCGGAACCTCGTCAATGATATAAGGGTAAACTTATACTTATCCAGTCTAGTGTACATCGACCTGTCTATCACTTGATAATTATTTTGTCATGTTGGTGATTATTCTGTATCTAAAAATGAATATGCATTCGTAAGTCGTCAAATAATATGTTTTTCTTAACTTAATAATGAATTCGCCAGGAACCTTTTTTCTTCATGCGGAGTGCTAGAAAGAGTGAATCACTTCGGTTTGAAGTCGTGAATGCAATTTTTGATTGGAATTTAAAAGAAATGGATAAAAAGAAATCTAAAAACAGGCTTAATCGAATATATGGTTTGTGTCTAGATAGAGTGGTTTATCTAAGGAAAACTTCAGCGAGCTTTTAGTCAGTTTTCGAACCGAACAGGATAAACTTTCCCAAACTTGGCACAAACCAGGGATATCTTAAAATTAGATTAGTTTATATATTCCGAAAAATATTATTTTAAAGAATGAAAGAAAAATAAAAAAATATGATAAGAAGAGAAGTTATACGTATACTTTTGTGCCAGATATTACTGTCCTACCGGCAGCATTGTAGGAACTTTGTCTACATGAAAAAGAGTGCAGTCTTGCAGCGATTTCAGGTGGCATGTACCATATTCATTTACATTTTCCGGATACCGTGACAACAAGTTCCTGGAACTACCGATTGTATGCCGAGCGCCAAGCACAATGTAAACCTGATGTAAAACCATCAAATTGGCCATGTTAAGCAAAAGTGAAATATATGTCAAAGTCAAAATTTGGAAAGAAATTGAATAATTCATATCATATTGTATATGTATACCAAGTTTTATGAAGATGTAAAGTCATTTTCATTTAAAATAATGGCTTAAACGCAAAGTTTAACCCGAGGTGTGACAGATAAACGCACGAACGCACGCGCGAACGAAAAAAACAAACAGACGAAAGGACGCACAGACCGATAATCCATATACCCCGCCAACTGCAAAAGGGTAATATTGTTAGTTGATATAGAAGTTGTTGATGCTGTGTTTGAATTTACCGCCGCTGCCATAATATTTCCGTCACATAGGGACGTCTAGCTAATTACAGTTTGAAAAAGACAACCGGGTAGAAACATCGACCTATCGTTAGTCAGATGGAAGTGACCTTACCGGGATTTAAACCCAAAGCAGCGGAGGGATGTATGATGTTACTTAACCCGCTTGCCCACGGGCAGTTGTAGAAAAAGCAGAAGACAGAAAAATTGGGTGAATAAACTGTAAAACCGAATCATTTAATGAATGGTAATCATATTTGCTGCTGGCGCTTCACAAAATTAATATTCAAGTTATAGACCTAAAAATCTCTGAACGTAAAATCCGTTATTTTGATCGATGTTTAAAAAATCAGGAACTTCGTTTGAGACCATTTTTTATTTGCTTTCCTCCGAGATAACTTGTGATTTTTATTCTGTTTCCGGAATTATTGCGATTGCTGAAACTAATGTTTCGAAATTACAGGCAAATATTGTTTTATTTTTGTCTGTTGAAAAATCAAACCAGATGAAAACAACTAAATTGCCAGTCCTGTGACACTGATTGTGGTAAAAAGATTTACATGTATATTAATTTAAGGCATTCGTTTGTTCTAATCATGCTGAAAGAATGTTGCACATATAGGGGTGTCCTTTTTTCCGTTGTTCAAAGAAACATTATCATGACACTGGGCCAGCCCGTCCTGACACTACCCTTATCCTGAATGTAGATATAGAAGTCATGTTTTCATCGACTTTGATAGGTGGCAACTGGGGATTGAACCCTTGACCTCCCGGTTATGAGGCAGTCACTTTAACCACCATTTTAATTAATCTCATTTCATTTTATGTTTATTCATCCATATTAGAAATATTGTATCCTAAAATGGTGAATTTCAATAGCTTTTTTATGATTATGCATTTTGATTTTTAGTAGAAATAGCAAAATTATAAGATATGGAAATTTCGGATTTTAGGTAATTCATATAAAATTCCTTTGAACTTACTCTTCAAAATAGCCGTCAGGAGTAGGGATATTCACGATAGTGGGAACCATGTTCCTATATTCACGATAGTGGGAACCATGTTCCTATATTCACGATAGTGGGAACCATGTTCCTATAGCAATCATCTGCCGATTAATGTCTTTATTTATTGTATTCAAATGATCCTTTCAGCAGGATTGTACTGTATTTACAAATAGTAGTCGGCTAACTTAGCGTTTGCGAGTTATAGTTTGTAGCTTTATAATATCGAACATTTATCTTTGTTACACTTTTTTACTTTTGATTACAAAGTACTAACTGCATAATTTATATACCATCGTATATCATGTTTATAGATCAAATATGTACATGTAATTAGATTTGCATTTTTGTTGTTGTTGTTGTTGTTTTTAACTTACGCCGAATATCTTGTTTAATAAATATCTTGTTTAATTATATGATATACCCTTTATATAAACCAAAGGCATATTACATGCCAGAGATGCGTGAACTGTAGTACTTCTCCGATTGTCGGCCAATAGCTTACGTCACACAATTTCATTCAAAGTATTTTGCTTCATTGATATTTTCCCCGCTTACGCATCGTTGCAGTGTTCGATGGTTGCCGTGGCAACTTCTATAATCAAATGACATATACATTTATGTAAAGAAGACTGTTGTGCATTTTATTCATGAAAGATATGTTTAAAAAATGTCACTTGGCTAAACATAGCTCCTCGTCCTGCAAGCTTATTTATTGTTTGTTTGGTACGAGCAGACAGGATATAGCTTTTAGCAATAAGGATATGGTCAAATTGTTTACATTATGTGAGCCATAAGAAAACATTCATTTAGTAAGCTTAGCAAAAGATGTTAAAGAATAAGAAAAAAAAGTACTTGTTTGGCTTAAGTTGCTAAATTTAATGAAAACATGTAAAAAAATAACACAGGATATAATAAATAATGTAAAAGATTAAAGTACACGCATTACAATTTTATATAATTGCGATATGCTTGAAGTATAAATGCCACTTATGTTTATCTAAGTGAGCCCTGTGTCCACTATGATGCCAGCTCTTGTATAAAATGCTACATTTTATTCGTATGCCTTGATAGACTTTTCTTTTAGATCAAATTAAAGGTTCGATAAAATTTTCCCAGATTTTTTTCTTCTAGATAACAAAACCTTTTAAGTCAATGTCTGTAGTTAAACTAAGAGTTTATAAGTGTGTTAGTTAATCGTGTAAGAAAACATTTTATTTCACGAATGGCTATCAGTCAACGAGTGAAAATATGTTTGATAATCTATCACAACGAGTAAATAAATTTCGACCTTACCATAAAATATACAAATGTGTCATTAATCACAAGCCATTCAATACTAATTTCATGTCATTCCATATATTTCTTTATTTTCATGTTGTTTCCTTTTCTTTTTGCGTTTCTTTCTTTCAAGTCATTGGAAGACTCAGTCGTACGATGTGATGCCATTTTTATCGATTTTAACACAAAAGCATGCCGTCTGACTGCAATAGGTCCTGAATAGAATGTGCTTGTAAGCGAATAACTGTACAATTAGACTGAACGTCATGTTTTGACGGTGTATCGGTGCATTTGGGATGTGTCCGAAACTCTTCCACTGTGTTACGTACTTATCCGAATGCATGATGCCTTTTGCTATGGCAACGATGGAAACAAAGTCTACAAAACTACGAATCCTTAAATGAGGTTTCTTTGATGTCTCTGTCCGATTAAATTTTGATGTTGTAATTATAACATAAAATATGGCCCAGCATAAAGCGACCGACCGAATTACATTCATCCGCTGTGTCAATGTGTATCTGATATGTTGTGTAATGTAGTAACTAAAATATATCACTGTGTTATGTGATAAATAAAATATATCACTGTGTTATGTGATAAATAAAATATATCACTGTGTTGTATGATAAATAGTATATATCATTCGTAACCATCGTTTACTGAAAAATTAACTCCTTTGTTGAAATGACACGTAACGCGGCATAACCTCAGTTTGTGTGGCCTGATATTTGTTAATGATGACTACTCACGCTAGATTTTTCTGATTCTTCTTCCTGTCGCGCCTGACGTGAAGCCCTGTGTTTGAGTTCCATTACCTCTAACTAAACTTGATATGAAATGATACAATAAAATAGTCTATTCTAACCAGACACTGCAAGCTAATGAGTGTAAGTGTGACCTTTTACCACTTGACGGAAACCCTCTCATTTTCACACAATGTAGCGCCAAGGAAGCTGTGTTTAAACGTCTAATCTCCTCGGTGATTATCCAATCACCTGTCTAATATCTGACAATGAAAAACTATAGCGGTAACGTTGATGGTTTTAAGCAAGCTTTAGCTGATGTTGAGATGGTGTGATCACGCACTTCAGAAATCATTATGGCTGCTGAATTCTGCCATTTTACTTAGGCGCGCTAGAGGGTCGATATGTATCGCAGCAATATTTCCTGCTTGGTACTCTAAACTAGAGCTATCACTGAAGGTGATTAATAACCCCACAAAATGCTCTGATACAGGAGAAGCTAGACTCCAGGCGGAGCACAGATAAGAACCTGTATACATAGTATATTGGTTATGAAAGTAAGTAAAAGTAAGTAAAGTTAAAGTGGATAGAGAGTCAGTTACGGTTGTTGGCACAGTATTTTAAAAGTGTAGAGTTACAGTTCTTTGACACTGCACTTCTATTCGCCATCTGTTTTAATTTTAAGTTTCAAGTAAATACCATGTATAATTTTCGAGTTAGGACAAGAAAAAAACAGAATTAAACAAAGGGAGATAATTCAAAAATGGGACCAGGGCAAAAAATCTGCCATTATTGAGACAAGTCAGGTGAAATTTATGACACGCACCTCTCCTGATTATCAATGCACACACAAAATTTACACTGAATCGGTTAAGAAACGCAGAAGTTCAAAAAGATATTTAGAGTCGAATCAGGGGCAATAACTCTGTAATCCTTGAGATAATTCAAGTGAAATTAAATCACTCTCGACCTGATTTTGAATGCACACACAAAATTTGAACCAAATTGGTTAAGAAATGTAGAAGTAGTTTGCGTCACAAGTTTTTGGGTTGTACGGACAGACCGTCAAAGTCGCCCCCATTTAATCTAGATGTGTGTTAACAAAGTACATATTAAACTACAGTATTGATAACTATTCAGTATTTTAACATTCAGAAAATGTAGTGTATATGCATAAACACTATTTCTTGAATGCATGTACTTGATTTTGTTACTTATTCTACTAATTTCTCCACATTTTGAGGACAAGAAAAATGCAGTTTCTAGTATCTTTTATTTTCTATAACATAGTTCGTCAACGTACACAGCTATATCAAATTAAAACTATATATCGAAATATGCCTTTGTCATGACTGTGGTTAATTGTTTTCGAATAAAATTGCGCCGCAATATTTTGTTGCGTCATGCGCGTCTGACTGAGTAAAGAAGACAAAATTTTAAAGCATAAAATTATGCTGTAAGAATCATGAAGAAGCATTCCATCCTAAGTCAAGATAAACATAAATAAATCCTCGACATTAAAGCGTCCACTCCACTGCAACCGGCGGAGTAAACATCATTGTAAGAAAGCACACCTTCTTTCATTGGTTATAATATATTGTAGGTATTAAATGCGTCCAAGGTGCATCAAAGAGATGTGTTTTGATCAAATAACTTTATATTTATCAGTAAAAAATGGTACTCTAATGAAATATCGTGCATGCAATGTACAGTCATGTATGTTTCAGCTAGTTATCATCTTAAGAAACAAGTGTGCGTAACTTTTTTCCGTGAGTATGGGAATATCTACCAATGAAAATCGTAAATAATTCGGTACTGTCTTATGTCATAATCCATTAAAAATAGGTCAAAAGTTTGGGTACAGAAACTACGCAAAACATAGTCTGAATCCGAGAAACATTGAGATCAAGAAAACAAAGATGATATTTTATTAACTTTACGGCATTTGTTGTATTTTTATGATTTAATTAATAAAATTTAAAAAAAGATACAGAGAAAGCTTTTGACATTGTGAAATCGAAAGTATAACTTAATCTACGTTTACATTTAAAGCGCTGAAGGATTCTGGAGTTGAGTGAAGAGGGCTGAAGATTTAAAAAAAAACTTCGAGACTCCATTAATTTGCTGCGTTTCATGTTCTCAGTCTAGTCTAACCCGTCATTTGCCGAGCTCTTGTATCAAATATCCACTGCGGTAAGATTGGCTGCAAAGGCATACACTTTTTCATCATTTTTTATGGTGTAACAATAGCGCCTAGAGGTATCTAAGGTCGATATTTTGATATGATTATTAGTTTGTTTCACGCATCAGTATCGGACTTCAAGCTTTCTACGTCAGATACCTCCATGGGTAGTTGTAACATAATAGAATGGCCCAAACTTCTATATTAAAGTCCAAAAATGTTACGAGCTTCTTAACACGAATCACGTGATCGATCAAAGAAAAAAAATAGAGAAATAAGTTAATTTCGAGGGATGAAAGCGAAACTAGGCTTAGTGCTTATATGTACAGCAGCACTTAGCCTAGTTTCGCTCTCATTCCTCGATTTGTGCTTTTTATATCACATGCAATTTTTTTATTTTTCGTTATTTATCATCTTAACATACCTGTAAGTAGACCTTTGCTCAATCGTTCGTTCCTTTTTTTTTTTTTTTGCAAAATTGAGAGGTATTTCGGTTTTCAAAGCTCGGGACGTGGGTAATATAGTCGGTAAGTGAATGAAGTCACACACAACAAAAAACTTTAAATATGATATATAAGGGGTGTTGTTTGTTAACTATTTCTCTTGACCTACTTCTGGTTAAGTTAGGTGATTAAAATTTTACAGACATCCTAATATACTTCCATATGTTTTATGGTAATTTGTTGTTCTGAAGTCTAATTTTTTTCTTTAAAATGCAGTATGAATTGTAGGGTAGAATGATGGAGCCTATTGAGAATCAAGCCATTATGTTCCTGTATTTGAAAGGCTGAACATCAAAGTAGACATTTGATGAGATGAAAGCGGTTTGTGTTCAGGATGCCACACGGATATGACGTTGTCAATCACTGGAATCGTCAGTTCAAGCGTGATCGGACATCTGTCGAAACTGTCCTAATTCTTGGGCGACTACCATCCAGCAGGTGGAGGCCGTCAACAGTGCGCCAAACTAGCCCATGGGGATTTGTGGAAACAAAATCATACATGGCTGCGCTTACAAGAAAGAGTGCTCAAGTACTAAAACGCTCTTTTGACCATTATTTTCAACAACAAAAATATCATAGGCGTGTTGATATACAGATTACACAGGAAAAGACATGGGTACATGACTTGACCCGAAGACTTCGGATTCCACACTCAGCGGAACATACTACGCATTACTTATGCAGAAATATCGGAAAGCCGTCCAAACCAAGAGACTTAGTATGCTGACCAGAGGGGTTCGACTCCTACAAGACAACGCTCCGGTTCATAGCTCCCATGTTACCCAGAAAGAATCACGATCATCTTTCCTCACACTCTAAACTCTCCCTTTTCAGGCAGGCATCATCTGACTACCATGCAATCAACGACTTTCAGATGATGAAAGGTGTCTATTTCCGCTTCAGGCACAACTTGCTGAGTTTTACAGTAGAGGTCTCCTTTGCGAGAAATGTGTCACCCTTGAAATAGTCTATTGTAGAGCAAGTTTATATAAGTGCCAAGAAAGGTTTCTCTCCGCCCAACGGAAGTAGGTCAGGTAAACTCTTTATTGAATACCTCTCGTACAACAGACAAGCTAAAACGCAACATCACAATAGAAAGCACTCATTTGCGCATGTCAGTGGCAAGGTATATATTCGTCTGAACACAGGATTGTTTTTTATGCTCAAAAAAATAAAACATACCTGCTTATTTTAACAGGAAAAAATCTTCCCATTTCTTTTAGTTTCATGAGTAAATAAAGAGCCGGTAAATTACATAATTAATAATCGATAATTGTATGACAGTGGAAATATTCAGGGTACTGAAGGTCCAGAGAACAGCCAGATTGTTACATGAGATATTTCTTATGAAACTGTCGAGCTTTGGTATTTGTTTGTTTGTTGGGTTTAACGTCCCACCGACAGTATTTCAGTCATTTGGAGACGATGTCTACTTGAGATAGATAAAGTGCTGCCACACTGCAGTATCACGCCGTAGCCATGTGACATGATACCACACCTAGTCACATTATCCTGACACCGGGCCAACCATTCCTGCAACTACCCTAATATGCTGAGCGCCAAGCAAGGGAGCTACAACAGTACCATTTTTACGACTTTGGTATGTCGTGGCCGGGGATCGGATCCACGACCTCCCGCTCCAGAGGGTATTTGTTTTAAAATTAATGTTTTTGTGAAGCACAGAAAGGATGCAATTGTTTATTTTTATTTTTTTTCGTTTGTTTGTTACTTCCCATCAGCATCATTTCAGTCATTTGAACAGCCGCGCTTGATATCACGGTGAAATGATACCGCATGATGTTGGTTGAATGATACCACATGTTGGTTGAATTATACCACATGAAATTGCCTGAGTGATACAACACGATATTGGGAAATGATACCAAATGAAGTTTGATGAAATGATACTAGTACCACAAAAAAGGGGTTGGTGGAATTAAATCAACCGAAATGGGTTTTTTTGTGTAATAATATCACAAAACAAGGATTGGAATGATACCAAATGATGGAGTTTGTTGGTGGAATGATACAACATGGAGGCGGGGGGTACTACACGAGTGCTGTTCGTGGAATGATCCACGCGATGCTGTTGGTGCAATGATATCACATAACAATGTTGGTTAAGTGATACCACACGACAATGTTGGTGCAATGATACAACTAGATGAGCTGTGTTTAATGACACATCTCAATAGTTCTTTTCTCATTATTTCCCATTGGATATAATGATACTGTATTAGTACTATGCATTTCCCTCTACACGGACATAATGATACTGTATTAGTACTATGCATTTCCCTCTACACGGACATAATGATACTGTATTAATACTATGCATTTCCCTCTACACGGACATAATGATACTGTATTAATACTATGCATTTCCCTCTACACGGACATAATGATACTGTATTAATACTATGCATTTCCCTCTACACGGACATAATGATACTGTATTAATACTATGCATTTACCTCTACACGGACATAAAGATACTGTATTAATACTATGCATTTCCCTCTACACGGACATAATGATACTGTATTAATACTATGCATTTCCCTCTACACGGACATAATGATACTGTATTAATACTATGCATTTCCCTCTACACGGACATAATGATACTGTATTAATACTATGCATTTCCCTCTACACGGACATAATGATACTGTATTAGTACTATGCATTTCCCTCTACACGGACATAATGATACTGTATTAATACTATGCATTTCCCTCTACACGGACATAATGATACTGTATTAATACTATGCATTTCCCTCTACACGGACATAATGATACTGTATTAATACTATGCATTTCCCTCTACACGGACATAATGATACTGTATTAATACTATGCATTTCCCTCTACACGGACATAATGATACTGTATTAATACTATGCATTTCCCTCTACACGGACATAATGATACTGTATTAATACTATGCATTTCCCTCTACACGGACATAATGATACTGTATTAATACTATGCATTTCCCTCTACACGGACATAATGATACTGTATTAATACTATGCATTTCCCTCTACACGGACATAATGATACTGTATTAATATACTATGCATTTCCCTCTACACGGACATAATGATACTGTATTAATACTATGCATTTCCCTCTACACGGACATAATGATACTGTATTAATACTATGCATTTCCCTCTACACACTCTCTTGCTACACATATATAATTGTGCTTTTAATAGAGGCTTTTATCACATAACATCTCATATTTTCGAAGTTATTTTCTGTGTGCATGTATATGTTACACTTGCAATACAACAAAGCGAATTACCGCTTTTATTTGTATTATTTGTATTCATCCGCAGTTCATATATACAGTATTAATTCTATGCGTGGCCTAGAAACAATCCATAGATATTTGTAAACAAAAAATACGATGGTATGAATACATGCAAACATGTCTGCAACAGTTATTCCGAGGATGGTAAACATTTTACTTTAAGGGCAACTGCTTTCGCAACAATCCGTTTGTAGGGAAGGTAATAGCAGTGGACTGGTAGTGACTGTATTTGACAGGTGGTTGATAGCTTTATTAATAGCTGTAAGCTTAACCTAATTTGGGAAACAAGTTTTTACAGTATTAGCTTATGCTAACCCCACTCGACGGTTCCTGTTAATCCAGTATTTTAAGCCTGAGGAGGGTCATAACTAATTATAACTAATTATAATGGGAATACACCAGTGTCAAGTTTCGTATATCACGGGCTAGGAAAGAACTCACGACCACCTGGTTTCTAGGCAGCCTCTGAAAAAATTGACACCCGAAACCGTTGTCAGTTTAAAGCAAACAAGTAAAACAAAAACGTATACATTGTTTTCCAAATTTCGGCACTTTAAGAATATATATATATATATTCCATTTTACCTTCGATAAATGATATCCGATGCCGTGCCCCGCGCCCATGTATTATCTACAGCCTTATTATTAGGGACATTATATTATCCTCTCGATTTATTGTGTGTTACTGTTGCCCTTATTTGGAGAGCATAATTATATAGGCACCACAACAAACTGACACGAACATGTTACGCCTTTGTCATAAAGAATGTCTACAATTTACAAAATGTTATGCTGTCACTTCATGAGGATAAATCGATCTGCTATACACATGCCGAATTTACCCTAAAACTACTTGCGTAAAAATGATACGTTTTATCTTTTATCATTATATACAATTACTTAAAAGACCAGCATAGTACATATAAATGTCAGTATATCTAACAGAAAATACTCGTTCTACGGATAAATGAAGAGCGGAGAATCATATTCCCCTTTAAAGACAGTATGAGATATTTTACTTTTTATTTTAGCTCACCTGAGCACACCGTGCTCATGGTGAGCTTTTAGGATCACCCTGCATCCGTCGTCGTGCGTCGTCAACAATTTGCTTTAAACGACATCTCCTTTGAAACCGAATTTGATTTAATTTGGCAGGGGTGTTCTTGGGTAAACCTTCACAAAAGTTGCTGAAACAAACTTGATCCATGTTGAACTCTGGTTGCCATTGTAACGGAAAGAAAAAAAAATATGAAAACCTTGAAAAAATATCTCCTTCAAAACTACTGGCCAAATTTCAAAATGATTTAGTACAGATGTTCCTTGGGTTACCTCTACCGCCTCTACGGCCCTTTTGTTTTCTATTATTTTTACATCTATTCTTAATAAAGGTGCTAACCCCAAAAGGAGTTGTTTTAAGATTTATTTACCTGTATGAAATTGAGACTAATAGAGACAAGCAATATTGCTTTCATGCTGCAGAATGGTGCCGTTAACATATTGTGATTTTGTTCGTTCATTTAAGTAAAGACCCACGAATCATTATATGTGGTATGTGGTTGATTTTTTAAGAATAATTTTAAGAATCAAACCAAATAACCCAAGTTTAATATTTCTAATTGTCCAAAGAGTAGCCTAATATACATCATTTAATGTTTTGTTCTGGGTAAAACGCCTTTAGAAACTCAATGTTTGAATTCTGGTAGCTTTAATAGTCAGCAAGTGCCAATCCCTGTATGAAAAATCATATAAAGTGTTTAAAAGTGCAGTAGATATGTAATCACACCTATACACTATCCTGACAACGAACCGACCATACCTTTAATTACACAACATATTGACCTCTGGTGTAATGACTAGTGTGAAGCAATCAGGGATCGAATCTCCCTTCCATGAGTTAGTGGTTATAACTAACCTGCTACAGGAGACGATCTTTAAAAAGTGGCTGCCGTATACAGTGCCAAAGCTGTGACCACTCGCTTACACGAGACGATCGTTAACTAATGGCTGCCGTATACAGTGCAAAAGTTAAAACCACTCGCTAAAACGAGGCGATCTTTAAATAGTGGCTGCCGTATACAGTCCTAAAGCTGTAACCACTCGCTAACACGAGATGATCTTTAAAAAGTGACTGCCGTATACAGTGCTAAAGCAGTAGCCACTCGTTAAAACGAGACGATCTTTAAGAAGTGGCTGCCGTATAAAGTGCTAAAGCAGTAACCACTCGCTAACACGAGACGATCTTTAAAAAGTGGCTGCCGTATACAGTGCTAAAGCTGTAACCACTCGCTAAAACGAGACGATCTTTAAAAAGTGGCTGCCGTATACAGTGCTAAAGCTGTGACCACTCGCTAACACGAGACGATCTTTAAAAAGTGGCAATCTTAGTCTAAAAACTCGACCACTGATCCAATTTTATTTCAATCAAAGTTCAATGAAATTAGGTCTGTTTATGGAGGCCATTATGAAATATGTGCTAATGATTCTAAGGATGGCAATACGACCACTTGTGCAGTCATAAGCTATTTTATACTAAATTATATCGTTTACCGAATGGCGCTTCGATTTTCTCTTCAGAAGCAAAAGCTATTGAGTTAGCTTTACATGCGATATCATCTATTCGGTACGATACATTTATCATATTTTCTGATGCCTTGTCTCAATCAATTAAAAATATGAACTTTTCGAATCCACTTACACAAGATATTTAAATAAAACACCATTACTTATCTTTTTCGAAACAAATTATATACTGTTGGGTTCCCAGTCATATGGGAATTCGTGGTAATGAGAAAGCTGCTCGTGTTTTTTAATCAGCCTCTGATTTAGACGAAGCTGATATAAAAATTCCATTTATAGATTTGAAATCTTCCATAAATAAATTGGCAATCTAGTTGGGAAAACGCTCAATTTAACAAGTAACATTCCATTCAACCATCCTTAGGTTTTTGGTTTCCATCTTCCAGCGCTGTGCGTAGGGAAGAATGTGTTATCAATCGTTGTCGCATAGGACAAAGTCGTTTGACTCACTCTTATCTTTAAAATCGAGAAGAACAACCTTTTGTGTTCCTTGTTAGGACCCTTATACTATCAAACATATTTTAGTCAACTGTATTGATTTAAACCTTGTCATAGCTAATTATTTTAATGTGACATCTATGTTAGACCATGCCTCCGTACATTCGGGGTCTTCCTCCACCTGTAATTAGCTGGACGTCGCTATATAAATGAAATACTGTAAACTCAAATAGTCAAGTCAAGTCTATGTTAGACCTTCTTAATACTGTTTCTGTTGATACCTTGATTGCTTTTATTAAAGGCGTAACTTTGATTTTACATACGTGACAGATTAAACGTGTTTACTCTCCTGCTATGCGGGAATCATTTGTGAATAATTTTGAGACTTATCATAAATTTTAACTTTTTTAGACACCGTATGTCGTCTTTCGACTGTTGAGGTGTCTCCAATCCAATATTCTATTCTATTCTTAAATAGTGGCTGTCGTACTCTAGAGACATTGATGTAAAAGTGACATCTTATACGAGTGAACCACTTGCTCATTTGACGTTGTTATAAAAGTGACGGTCTTATTCAAAAATCCGCTATCGCTGTTATCATCCATTCTCTTGAGACATTGTTGTTATAGTGACTGTCTTATACAAAAGGCCGTTATCGCTGTTATTATCCATTCTCTTGAGACATCGTTGTTATAGTGACTGTCTTATACAAAAGGCCGTTATCGCTGTTATCATCCATTCTCTTGAGACATCGTTGTTATAGTGGCTGTCTTATACAAAAGGCCGTTATCGCTGTTATCATCCATTCTCTTGAGACATCGTTGTTATAGTGGCTGTCTTATACAAAAGGCCGTTATCGCTGTTATCATCCATTCTCATGAGACATTGTTGTTATAGTGCTGTCTTATACAAAAGGCCGTTATCGCTGTTATCATCCATTCTCTTGAGACATCGTTGTTATAGTGACTGTCTTATACAATCGTTGTTATAGTGACTGTCTTATACAAAAGGCCGTTATCGCTGTTATCATCCATTCTCTTGAGACATTGTTGTTATAGTGACTGTCTTATACAAAAGGCCGTTATCGCAGTTATTATCCATTCTCTTGAGACATCGTTGTTATAGTGACTGTCTTATACAGAACGCCGTTATCGCTGTTATTATCCATTCTCTTGAGACATCGTTGTTATAGTGACTGTCTTATACAAAAGGCCGTTATCGCTGTTATCATCCATTCTCTTGAGACATCGTTGTTATAGTGACTGTCTTATACAAAAGGCCGTTATCGCTGTTATCATCCATTCTCTTGAGACATGGTTGTTATAGTGGCTGTCTTATACAAAAGGCCGTTATCGCTGTTATCATCCATTTCTTGGACATCGTGTTATAGTGACTGTCTTATACAAAAGGCCGTTATCGCTGTTATCATCCATTCTCTTGAGACATTGTTGTTATAGTGGCTGTGACTGTCTTATACAAAAGGCCGTTATCGCTGTTATCATCCATTCTCTTGAGACATCGTTGTTATAGTGGCTGTCTTATACAAAAGGCCGTTATCGCTGTTATCATCCATTCTCTTGAGACATCGTTGTTATAGTGGCTGTCTTATACAAAAGGCCGTTATCGCTGTTATCATCCATTCTCTTGAGACATCGTTGTTATAGTGACTGTCTTATACAAAAGGCCGTTATCGCTGTTATCATCCATTCTTTTTCTTGAGACATTGTTGTTATAGTGGCTGTCTTATACAAAAGGCCGTTATCGCTGTTATCATCCATTCTCTTGAGACATCGTTGTTATAGTGACTGTCTTATACAAAAGGCCGTTATCGCTGTTATCATCCATTCTCTTGAGACATCGTTGTTATAGTGGCTGTCTTATACAAAAGGCATCCATTCTCTTGAGACATCGTTGTTATAGTGGCTGTCTTATACAAAAGGCCGTTATCGCTGTTATCATCCATTCTCTTGAGACATCGTTGTTATAGTGGCTGTCTTATACAAAAGGCCGTTATCGCTGTTATCATCCATTCTCTTGAGACATCGTTGTTATAGTGACTGTCTTATACAAAGGCCGCTAAAGCTGCAACATCATTTTTTTATGATTTTTGAAGAAGAAAAAAAACATCATAAAATTAAAGCCTACAGTAGTGCCGAAGTGATTTTCAACAACTTAATGGAATGAATGACCGAATGCATATGAATATGACAGAACAGTATAGTCGTTTCTTTTTCATGAGTTAAACGTCTCGCCGACCGTATTTCAGTCATTTGGAGACAATGTCTAGGTGAGACAGATTTATGTACACACTGCAGCATCACGCCGTAGACATGTGGCATGATACCATACCCAGTCACACCATCCTGACACCGGGTCAACCAGTCATGGAACTGCCTTCATATGTTGAGCGCCAAGCAAAGGGGCTACCAGTACCATTTGTATTGTCATATACGGTAGCACACAGCGAACATGGAAAATATTTTTATATCGGGTAAGAACACTACCTTTAAAGCGTTCGCACAAAATTGTTATCGCGCGTGCACGTGAAGGCTGTTGCTTGAAAAGGCGGTTGTTACCGTGCGCGCGAGCGAGCGATATAAAGGTATCTTACATATCCCTTTCATGTAACCAAAGTATTGCCTTTTCGTAGATAAAGTAGAAAAATCTTTTACTTATCAAACTGAATTAAAACAATGCCCGAAGCATGACATAAAAAAGGATAAAACTGAAAGAAAGTGTCAGACATACTCATCCTGAATATTAGTAAATCTACAATAAACTCCGATAGTCAGGAACAAAACAACGTGAATTATTTTTATTCCAGACAGTGTGCATTGTATTTGAATTATTCATCTACTTTCAAAAACTCGGTTTCCATATATATAAAGCCGCTGATGATTGCAAAAGAGATATCTTCGGGAAGCTATCATCATACAAACGAGATCGAAAATAAATCTCCTTCACAATTTATGGGATTTTAAGCTTACATATGAACGATATCACAGTTTTCTCACGTATATCTTCACATATGAATATTTATGAAGCTATTATAACGGTAACGAAATGAAAAAGAGTATTGACTAAGAGCTGGAAATTTTATACATTACTATAAATTTCTAGTAAAATTATTGACTTATGCATTAAATACAACTGCAAGAGTGTTGGGGTTTTACTTCCTACCTAAAGAAGTTCGGTAAATTTTGGCTCTATGTAGTATTGACTCTCTGTGATATCACGCCGTTAATGTCATGATATCAAACCTGAATCTAGGTCGGCAGGTCTTGGATTTACCAAGGGCATAGCCCATTACGAACAATACGCACGTGCGTATACAAAATTTCATGGCCAAACCATCTTTTTCAGAACTTGAACGAATATAGGCCTAGGCTATATTCGTTCAAGTTCACAGAATAATTAATTTTGCAATTCGAGATTTCCTGGCGACTAATGGGCTCTAACAATTGGAATTTTTCTACCTCTAAGATTCCAGCAGGTGGTTATGGAACGCCACAGCTGTCTTATGCTCGGCAGTGATGTTTAGAAGGGTCCATATAGCATTTAGAGGGATCGTGTTATCATCATGTGGGGTTATCATGTCATAATGTGGGGTTGTAATATCATCATGTGAGGTTGTAATGTCATTTTGTTGGGTTGTTATATCATCATGTGAGGTTGTAATATCATCATGTGAGGTTGTAATGTCATCATGTAAGGTTGTAATATTATCATATGGAGTTGTAATGTCATTGTGTGAGGTTATAAAGACATCATACATGGTTGTTAAGTCATTGTATGGGGCTGTAATATCATCATGTGGGGTTGATTTGCCATTTTGGGTGGTGCAGTTGTCCTTCTGTGATGTCCACTTGACTTAATGTGTGGTGCAGTTGTTCTTCCTTGATGTCCACTTGACTTGCTGTGTGATGCAGTTGTCATTCAGTTACATCCACTTAAATTGCTGTGTGGTGTAGGTTTCCTTCTGTGATGTTCAATTGACTTGCTTTGTGGTGCAGTTGTCCTTCTGTGATGTCCACTTGGCTTGCTGTGTGATGCAGTTTTCATTCTGTGATTCTTTTTGTGTTTTGCTTTGTGCTTCTGTTATGTCCACTTGACATTGTGATTGGCTGATTTTTTTAATATGCGGACATGTACTGGTAGTATGCTGTGATGTTGTTCTTTCCTATGTGGTTCATTCGGCACATGTACTGTTCGGATGAAGTGTGAAATGTTGCGCATTGACGACACCGATTTGGTCATTTCCTTATTTTCATTTCTTTCATGTTGGATGTTAAGGGATACACCCAAATTTTAAGATTCTTTTGTGTTAGACAATATACAAACTTGTATATTTGCCAACTTTTGAAGTTGCAAAAACTCACATTCTATTATTTTTTTTCAAATTCTCAATAAAAATGAAGTTTTAGTTAAAAAATGCAAACATGTTACGTTTTTCATTATATTTTTACATTTTAAGATTTTTTTTTACATCAGTGGATTTCATCTGAAGAGATAAAAAATAAACCATGAGTCTTGGCGAGCGTTTTATATTTTCTAAGCCAAGCAGGATAAACTTATCTTTATTCAACACTTACTTAGTATTCTATTTATCCTATTATTTCAAAGCAGAGCAAAAAAATGTTTGCTATGATAGCTGTGTCAGATCTTCGTAAGTATGCAACAGTTCTTGGTGGTCTCTCATTATATTAAACAACAGCAATCAATCAATCATTTTTTTTTCAACTCTTTTCTGTTTTAATTCGTTTACTAGGTTTAGATTTTCCTTCGGTCCTGGCTTGCTTCTCTTTCTCTTTTTCAACCTTTATATATTCAACTCTAAGTTTCTCGTTTATGACATCTACGCTTGTAAGAAGCCGGTGGTGGGTAACAGATTTTCTGTTTGGTTTCTTTTTTGTTGGAAAGTTTGCAACAGGTGGGATGAAAAATTATTCAACTTTCGTTTCAATTCTTTTATCTTGCTCAGTGTCTTTCTTTGTTGATTTCCATTCACTTGCAATACTTTTTACTAATTACAGTTCTGTCATGTTGTAAAATGCAATCAGGAGATATTTTCTTTATTTTTTCAGATGAAATCCACTGATGTAGGAAAATTCTTAAATGCAAATCATAGTTGTTTGCTTTTAACTAAAACTGCATTTTTATTGAGAATTTGTATAAAAACACTGGTGTAGCTTCCTATAGGCACAGTAGGCACATGCCTACATATTTTTTTTTTCAAAGATTAAAAATAAAAACAGCCCGGACAGGCGAAATAGTGGTCAAACATTTAGTAAGAATCTGTGCTATAGTATCAAAGTGTTTTCGAATAATTATAAACAATATTATGCTTATATGTAACGTAAAATTATATGTTTTTCAATAATGAGTGAGTTATCAAAATTTTAAATTTTAAAAAAAAAAATTGTAAACTGGCAAAACTACAAACTATATTATCTCAAAAATGAAATGACATTAACTGCAGACATAATTGACACGCAGTCAATATTCATGCCGCGTGATGCGTAAATTATTTACCAATACTATGACAATACCGCTGTAAGGTACATGTAAAGTCCTTGAATTATGTATATTATGGCTGCACCATTCTTATCAGACACATCTTCGGATTACTTAGGTAATAATAACTGCTTTACGGAATTTGATTTTATGAGGCAAAATGCATAAATGTACTTTTCTCCTCTGGGTGTTTAAGGGTACATATTTTATAAATGACAGACCTAAAACAAGTTAATAATTTTGCTTGAAACTTGTATATTGCCTTTCAGACATCAGTTTTTTCTAATGCAAATGCACACAACTATATGTTCTACTTATGTAATATTTATGCATCGATATGACGATGCTTAAGAGCGTTAATTATGTGTTTTCTGTTATTAAATTTATATTATAGGGAGTACGTCAACAGGATGTCGATAGGGACATAGGTTTCACTGTATGATTAATACATAGAGGAAATGTGTTTGTTTTGAGTGAAAATGGAAAATATCTCATCGAGAAGTGATTCAATTTAATATATTCAAGAGTGCGTAGCGCGCGCGAAAATGTTAAGATTGTACATGTATCACCTCGAGATGAGATGTATTCCATATTCACTCAAAACAAATTTTCTTTTTATTTTATGTTTACTGCTGCTACATATCCATGTACATACCCTTTATATGTAAAAAGGTAGTCCCGGCAGATCTACATCACACACATTGTGAGATATAGATTTAATCTCACTGATAAAACATAGTATTTCAACAGTAAGCATTAAATAAAAACTCTAATGTCAGTCACATGTGTAAGTCAAACACACACACGTAACAATAATTATTACAAATTCATGATATTAGGTGCTTACATATGACAGATCTAGATGCACTTTTGTTCTCAGAGCATTATGAGTGAGAGTCATGAGTGTAAAGGCTACTTATGAGTATTTAATAATTACTTGAAATTCCGCATAAAATGGGTATATTCCTATTAAAAAGAAAGCCTGAAAACCAATCAGATTGTTCCCACGGCCATGCAAATATCCAAAGTCCCCCGACAGATCCTCCGCGGTAGGAAAACCTACCTACACTTTTAGTGAATCCAAGCTACGCCCCTGAAAAATACTACTAGAATGTGAGTTTTTGCAACTTCAAAATGTGGCAAATATACTTGTATATTGTCTAACATGAGGGATCTTAAAATTTGGGTTGTCCTTTAACATACAACGTTAAATAAATGAAAAAAGGAAAACAATGAAATAAGGAAATAACGGTAAACCAACTCGATATCGGCATTCGCAACATTTCGGACTTCATCCGAACAGTATATGTGCCGAATGAACCACATAGTAGAGAACAACATCACAGCATACTACCTGTACAGGGCATATTAATGAACAGGATGTAATACTAATCAACCGATCACAATGTCAAGTGGACAACTGCACCACACAGCAAGTCAATTGAACATCACAGAAGGACAACTGCACCACACATTAAATCAAGTGGACATCACAGAAGGACAACTGCATCACACAGCAAGTCAATGAACATCACAAAAGGACAACTGCACACAAGCAATAAGAACATAATAAGGGAAAAAGCAATTAAAGTGGATTAACAGAATGACAACTGCATCACACAGCAAGTCAAGTGGAAATCACAGAAGGACAACTGCACCACACATTAAGTCAAGTGGACATCACAGAAGGACAACTGCACCACCCAAAATGGCAAACCCCACAGATGTATTACAGCCCCATAAATGACTTAACAACCATGTATGATGTCTTTATAACCTCACACAATGACATTACAACTCCATATGATAATATTACAACCTTACATGATGATATTACAACCCCACATGATGATAACACAATCCCTCAAAATGCTATATGGACCCATATAAACATCAATACCGAACATAAGACAGCTGTGGCGTTCCATAGGTGGTGGGCTTTGATCCCATGCGCTACATTACAACGCGTGTGATTAACCAAAATCAGCTGCTTGTAAAGCAAGTTATCAGTTTCTTGCATCCGGTACTGGTAACACGCTTAGACGGTCTAAGCCTGCCCAGGAAAGATGCACAAACTGTCCGCCGCGATATGACTGAAATATTATCGAAAGCGGCATAGAAACCCATTAAAACAAAACAAATAAACGATATTTCCTGTGATTTAAATTTTGTCACACATGAATAATCTAAATATTTTTTAACCGAATCAGTAAAACGTATAGTCTGGATTCCCTCCCCTTTTACTCTGCTACTCTACGCAAAGGTAAATAAGTATAGGTTAGTTCATAGTTGCCTTTAACTACACGATATAGTCACGAGGGCGGAGCCCGAGCCCTCGTGACTATATCGTGTAGTTAAAGGCAACTATGAACTAACCTATTTAGCACATAGTATTTTCCTCCACGAGTGACAAATCGTCACAAAAGTGTGAGTTATGTGGTGGCATAGTCCACACTTATTGATTTTTTACAAAAGTGTGGACTACGCGTTATAGTCCACGGTGATTGTTAGCACATGGCATTTTCCTCTCGTCCAATCAGATGCCAATATTTGTTCCGCCCTTGTGACTATATCGTGTAGTCGAAGGCAACTATGAACTAACCTATACTTATATTTAGGCAGGGAACCAGACTATAAAACGTATCGCTTACTATGAATGACGACATAGAAAGCTATATAGTTACGTCATTGTTCTGCAATTATGAAATTTTGCTGATGTCATAGCCAGCGAAACGTGCAGCGCAGTCTCTTCAGTCAAGTAGCCCTTCGACATTTAATTTAAATATTTAAAATTAAATAGATCCATTGAACAATTTTTAAAAAAAATACGTCTATAAATTAGCTTCAGCAGATTAAGATCTCGCATAGATCTAGATTCTTGAATATACTATATCTATTATATATTATACTGAGTACCGGGTGTGATTCTGGTTTTTCAACAACTGACAATTATTAAAAATACAGGCTTCATATACGCCGTTTTAATATTTTCATCTAAACCTGTTATATAAACTGCTGTAACTAGCATAGGTCTATTTCGACAATGAAGAGAAAAATACGCCAAATACCTGGTCAAGCCACACTGTTCAAACTCCCGAAAAATAACACATCCAGTGAGACAGATGAATCGGGAGTGAGAACAGAAATAAATAGTCGTACGGTCACTAGATCTGGGTCTGAAACTTCAAAATGTGAAAATCCCCAATTCAAACTCTCAAACAATCATGGTTCTGTTAAATCAACAAAATTTAATGTTCCTGAAACAAGTCCCAGTCCTGTTGGGCCACGCTTCCTAGATATAGGAAACCTAGATCTCAAAAGCAGACTACGTATGTCTGACTCACAGAAATATTCCGTGCTTAGTACAAGATTTGAACCATCGAGAGGCTGGGTAGCGCCGAACAGCAAGATATTCCAATTAACCGTCCGAGGGTAGCTGCTAGGCAGATCCACAGAAACAAGATTGCTGCCGATATTGTGGAAGAGTACTGGAGACAGGAGGCTGAATTTGTACCTCCCATTCATGGACCACCTTCTCACTCAAGTAGAAGACCGGCTGTGCATTGCACTACCACGAATGAAAGCGCAGTATTTACTGTCCCATAAAATAGCACAGTTTACCCCCAGAGATGATGGATGAAATAAAGCATGAGTATGCTCCGTTCACTGGTGGAAATTCATTTGACGCAGAGCTGGAGGTGTGGAGACACCGAATAGTTCACGGTGGGTATACGAACAGCTGTTAGAAGCTGTTGATGCAACTTATCAGCTTCTCCCCAATTTGCACGCAATACTCAAGGTTCTCATGACGATGCCTGTGTAGCGTGTAACGTCTGAGCGGCGGATTTAAGGAGATGGAAATAGTATTAATAAATTTTCCTTGAGGCCTGCCTAGCCAATTGATTAGAAATAAAATATTTGAAGAATATATACACAACTGATTAAACAATGATTGTTACAAATCTGAATTACTAAATAAGATTAACAAGAATCAAGTTTAATTAATGTTAACGTATATTGAATAAAGATATAAACAAGGCTGTATCGTAATTTGCACCCCAATATTGACCGTTGGAACGACCAGTCCCGTAACACCGAGTTGCAGCCACTGTCTGCCTAGTGCGAGATAGCTGGGCTTTCAAGACTAGGCAGACACCAAGCCCTATCCAAGAATCTAGGCTTCGAACGATAAGCTGGGCCTGACTCCAGGACTGTTTCAGCTGCGGCCTGTGTACTGATTTGTCCCCTTCCAATAAAGCAGTGCTTACATGAAAGTTCGGCAGTATACGGACACAAAGCCCCAAGTGATTCCAGTCCTATATTTACAAAATGCTTATATGAACACTTTGAATGTTAACCAGCAACTCCCCGAAAATCGGCGTTCGCCCCGTATTTATAGTAGTAGCACACCACGTGACCAAATTATCATGGACTCTCCCGGGCAAAACCATTTCCATAATATCATAAGAACGTAGGGGTGTTTTCTGTTTCTATAAGACGACGTGCTTATATATGCGTAAAAATCTATTCAAATCACGAAAAATAATAAACTTAATTTCAAAGAAAGTTATAAAAACTTACCAGATAAAACTTGCGTTGAATAATATTAGCAGAAACCAACAATTGTTTAACCGGAAGCTGGAGCTTAGGGTAAACACTACCAATTTTGAATTTATGACAATAGGGCAAACTCTACTAAATATTTTCGTCACACCTGTATCTACAGCTTCAGCTGAACGATCTTTCAGTGGCTTCAGAAGGTTGAAAACCTATCTCCGCAGCACCATGACAGAGCAGCGGCTGACAGGATTGGCATTATTGCACATCCATCGCAGCCAAAGTATTGACATTGAACAAGTACTAAATGACTTTGATGCCTCGGGTCACAGGAGAATTGCACTTGTTTTTCGCAATGCTGAACGCGACGACGGCTCTTCTGACAACGAATAAGCTTGTCCGACTAGTTCTGTCATCTCGAGTTAAAAACGGACAGGATCAAAGCTGTTTTAAGAAATACAAAAAAAAAATGAATAAAAAAAATAAAAATTAGGAAAAAACAACAAAAAAAAATGTCGCGGGGAAATCTGTGGGTTTTTTTTTTTTTAAACAAATTGCTCATCACCGCCTGACGAGACCATTAGAGAGGTCAAAACAGTTAAAATACATTTTTTTTTATATTATTAAATAAAGACGTCTGAGGGGATTAAGCGCTTTAAGTATCCATACCAAACATTCATTCAATGGATATTCAGCCGATTATTGTATCCAAATTTACAATTTTCGAAGAGGCCTAAGAGTTTGGACCTTGTAAAATTTCCACTGTGAAAATAAGTTTTTAAAGAATAACAAGATCAACTGAAAAAAACGTGTCCAGGACATGCCAGAATTCACCATTTGACATCTTATTTTTCAAAATTTTCCGGACCCCACCAGTGGGAGGGGACACCCCTCACACCCTCCCCTTCTCGGCACTTCGTGCCTCGCTGTGCGTATAACTTTTCAAAGTCTGGCTACGCCTATGTTTACCCCTTCTTGCTGATCAGGTAGATAGTTTTGTGACTGGCACTAGAACCGAAGAAATTCCAAATTCATTGGAATGTTGATTACGATTTTTTGTCCCTCTGTACTGTATATTGAACATGGTAAGGAACGGAATCTGACATGACTTGATAACGGAGGTCGTAACTTTGCACAGATGTATGCTTCCAATATTTTTATGCACGGTTTAATCAGTCTGATATTCAATTAACAAATCACTGTCAAAAGACAACCTTAACAAAGTAATGACATCAAAAGTCAACAATTTGTACATTAAATTGTACTTAAATTGCGTCAAATACCGCCTTGTGCAATAGACAGAAAACAACATCATGAAGATTCAATAAGCGTCTACATGTATAGGAAACTCGATTTCAAATATGAATACTATGGTAACGAACGGCTCTGACCAGGGTTTGTTACGTAATTAACAAAACTCCAAAAAAGTACTCCAATTTGAAAGTCGTGTATTTTTCTTGCTTAACAATCAAAGAGGAAAACCCTTGAATTTATGTAACATGGTCCTATTATGTAACTTAACTGGTACAATTAAAATGCGACTAAGCGTGGTGAACATGGGTTCGATCCGGATAATTGGCTCGAGCTCCACAAGCCTTCGGGTCACCAGGGTCTCTATGTATAGTATTAAGATACCCTGGGGTCACATGCGTTTTTGAAGTGGCATTTCATTCTTTGTTAATTGTCCCACCTGAAAAAAATCAAAGCGCTCAATGCGCTGGGACAGCAGTCGGATTAACGGGAAAAAAGCTGTGATTCTTAATAGAGGCAAAAGCCACATGACGCAAAAAAATCCACACACTCTCCTGCAACTATAGTCGGTAGTTAGACAATCGAATACGCACTCTGTTTGTTACAAAACAATCCAAAATTAAGGTATGAACTTCAGAAGTAGATCATTCCATAGGACCCGATTTATACACTTTCTACTGTTACTTGACAAGGTACTTGATGTTTTAGATACTTGAATGTTTCTTTCTATTTCAAAGTTAAAAAATGCTCTGGGAGAAACCTAACTCGCTTTCATGCAAAATTACGCGTGAACTACTTTAGGGTAATTACAGACATTCGAAGCGCTACTTTACTTCTTTTTACAGGAGTAAATTATGTAAAATGGGTTGCTGTTCTGATTTATAAGTGTCACGGATATATTGTTCACGCTTAAAATGGATGTTTACAGAGCAAAAAAAAAGCACGTTTACAAACAACAGCACATGAATAGCGGTTACGGTTATGAATAAAAGGTCTGCGTAACATATTCCATTCGTATTCGTGTAAGTGCAGAATCGCATTGCGTGGATCCGCCCTAAGCGCGGAGAGGTACAGTTAAACTTGTCAATATGCAAATTAGCAAGGTCAGTGATGCCTGGTAAGCGTTTCTAGCTACTAAAGACAGCAATCTGCCGTCTAAAAACAAGACAAATTGACTATTGCAGGATGGGATCCCGCAAACAGAGGTATAAACTTTATTTGCATATTTTTCACCTTTATAACCTTATCCTATTCTCACAACATTTTTCTCTCTTTCCAACCTTGTAAGGACAACTTTTAAACACCCCGTTCGTATAACACCTGTCAAGGACGCAAATTTTAGATAAATACAGGCGCACCGGATGTGTTGCAGACAAAAGAAGATGTCCACGCGAGTGATAACAATAGCACAGGACCGATATATTGTCCTGCCTTATCCTAGCCAGGATGAGGCTTAACTTTAGCCTGCGGGTAGTTACGCCCAGTACAACCGGAACCCATACAACATGCAAATAGGCCCAACCGAGAGGACGGCTGTTTATACCCGGACTGGATTTACCAGTACGGCGTTGCCTCATCTATTTAATGGGTGGAAACGCAAAGACAACAATTCAAGAATATGGTCATCTGGTTAATATTTCGGATTTCGATTAATCAGTCTTTCCAAAACATACAGTTGTTGTTAAAATCTATAAATAACCTCATGAAGAAACAAATATGGGAAACAATTAATGGCATAATACTAGTTTACTGAAGGGGGGACACAATGAAAACTAGAAAGTAAGGATAAATTAAGCAAATGGAAGCATTGTGGGATGGTCCCATGTAGGGAGCAGTACTTTTCGGCGGTTGAATATAAGGATATATTGTTATTAAAGAAGTGACAACCAAATATCATCCCCGTGAATCAGGCTTAAAACTTTTGAGAAAAATAGTTCAATAAATACTATTAAAATACCACCTTTACCGCGAATACCATATCGGCCAACTTTTTTTACAATGCATAGAATAAAATATAAGTAATATACTGTTGGTATGCACAGTTTAGAATATAATAGAATATTGAATTAGAGACACCTCAACAGTCGAAAGACGTCATACGGTGTCTAAAACGATAAGTCACAAAACTATACACAAGTAAATCTCGCACAGCAGGAGAGTAAACACGTTTAATATATCACATAGGTAAAATCAAAACTTGTTATATATACCAACGTCTTTAATAAAAGCGATCAAGGTGTCAACGGAAACAGTATTAAAAAGGTCTAACATAAATGCCACATTAAAATAATTAGTTCTAATAAGATTTAAAACAATACAGTCAGTCGAATTTGTTCAGAAGTAATTGTAATTCTATGTAATTGATATAACATTGATTTAAAATACATAAAATCATTTATTTGATTTTATCCTCTCTGCTTTCGGTTTTGATATTTTGCACTTCAACGTGACACAGAAACCACCAGTGAATCACACACGGAAACCCCAGACGAACCTCCATCTACATCGCACGTGACATGTTTGTAGGACAGGCACGGGGAGTCATATCTGAACTCTGATGTAACTGTTAGCCGTTCGTCCGGCTATATATGTCGACACGATAACTGTCTACCGGCAGGCAATACTGCGTTGCCTTGCACGGGTTTTGTTAAGCCATGTACGCATATATTAGATGATGAAAATTATACTGTTTCATCTGCAGAGAATAGGGCTAAGTTTGATGACGACAGTAATAATAACACGTGCAAAAATACTGTAGAATTAGCACAGGTAAACAATGACTGTTTACGTTTATTGAGCTTAAATGTCTGTGGATTGAAATCAAAGCTGTGCTGCCCAGACTTTACAAAACTCTTAAACGGTTATGATTTAATTGGGCTACAAGAGACTAAACTAAGTGACATTGATTTTATCGATATTAATAATTATGATGTTTATACTAAAAACAGGGTAAACACTGATACAGGAAGTCGCAGGTCTGGTGGCATAGCCCTGATTGTAAATAAGCGCATTTCAGATCACGTGACTATTATACCGTCTGAATGTAAACTCGTACTTTGGTTTACTTTAAGTAAAACATATGTAAATACGGAATCAGATATTTTGTGTGGAATAGTATATATTCCGCCTGAATATTCAGTGTATTCTGTCGAAGACCCGTATTTAGAGATACAATATGATATAGATAAATTAATAGACAAACACAAATATGTATGTATTTTCGGTGATTTTAATTCGAGAACAAAATGTTTAAATGATATAACATTTATTGATAAAGATTTAGATAATGTAAACAATTTTGAAGATATATATGATGAGCACCAAAATGAAATGTCAAGGTTCGAAAGATCAAATTCTGTTAAGATTGCTAGAGTATGTGAGGACAAATCTGTTAATAATTATGGGAAGATGTTACTTGAATTTCTTGAGTTAAATAATTTACACATTTTAAATGGGAGAACCATAGGCGATATTCCCTCAAAAACAACATGCAAAGGTGTAAGTACTATTGATTATTTTATATGTAATTCAAATATGTTTGACCATATATCACATTTACAAGTTTTAGATTTCTGTCCGTTACTGTCGGACGCACATAATCCTGTGTGTTTGAAATGTAATTTTTCGTTAAGAAAAACACAGAATAACAGTATCCTAAAAATCTAAAAGTGAAATTATGGGATAAAAATAAATCGAATGATTTCATAGATAATATAAATGTGAATGCCATCAATAATTTATTAGAAAAATTAACTGAATATGAGGAAAATAATTCGTTTAATCAAAATAATGCCGATTTCATCGTCAATTCTATCTCAAATATATTTACTTCAGCTTGTGAAGAGACATTTGGACATATAACCATACAAAATAAACAAGATAGTTTTAAGGGCACTGAAACGAAACTACCGCAGTGGTTTGGACCAAAGTGTAAAAAAGCCCGTAAAAATTTTCATAGAGCAAAATGCATTTATAAACAACGTAAAAACATTACGAATAAAGACAATTTAAAATCAAAAGCGAAAATTTACAAATCTACGATGAAGAAATTCTATATGAATTCAAGAAACAAAACTATTCAAAAGTTGAGAAATCTAAAAAGTAACGACCCAAGAATATATTGGAAAAAAATAAAATACAAAAATGTTAATAATAAAGCTGAAACTAATATACAAGATCTATACGATTTCTTTAAAAGTGTCAATTACGCTGATGAAGGTACGAATGATGATAATGATAATGATAATCATGACAATGGTGTAGATGATAACGAAATTAATAACCATACATCTAACTCAACAAACACCTCTAATATTAACCCATTCAATAATATAAACGGAAAAATAAGTATACTTGAAATAGAAAAAGCAGTACGGTCATTAAAAAACAACAAAGCAAGTGGGATAGATAAAATAATGAATGAACATATCAAAACTTCATTTCATATGTTTAAAGATGTTTATGAAAAACTTTTTAACTTAGTATTTGACAACGGTGTTATACCCGATTTTTGGACCATTGGCATGATTAATCCCATTTATAAAAATAAAGGAGATCCGGCAAGACCCGAGAATTACCGGCCGATAACACTTCTTAGTTGCCTGGGTAAACTTTTCACTTGTGTAATAAATAATCGCCTTTCTTTGTTTGTTGAATCAAACAATTATATAACTGAATTCCAGTCAGGTTTTAGAAAAGGATTTTCAACGGTAGATAACATATTCATTTTAAATCATATAATTCAATATTTAAATAATAGCAAAAAGAAACTATTTTGCGCATTTATTGATTTAAAACAAGCTTTTGATACTGTATGGAGAAGTGGGCTGTGGATGAAATTATTGAATACACATATAAATGGTAAATGTCTAATGTTAATAAAGAATATGTACAATAATATTAAGTCATGTATAATTCATAACTCAGAAGTATCTAATTTTTTCCCTTGTAATATTGGTGTAAGACAAGGAGAAAATCTTTCTCCTTTATTATTTTCCGTATTTTTAAATGATATAACGATTATTTACGAAATAATGTTGCAAATGGTGTGAATCTTCCACATATAGAGCCTGACCACGAAATGAACATTCAAAATTACTTAAAAATATTTATCCTCTTATATGCAGACGATACTGTTATCATGTCTGAATCTGCATCCGGATTACAAAATGCTCTAGATACTTATGCAAATTACTGTGATTTATGGAAGTTAACTGTAAATATTTCAAAGTCTAAAGTTGTTGTTTTTGGAAAGGGTAGACTAGCTGAAAACAATTTTGTTTATAAAGGGAATACACTTGAAATTGAAGAAGAATACAAATATCTAGGAATATATTTCTGTCGTTCAGGTTCTTTCCAGAAATGTAAAAAACATTTAGCAAATCAAGCAACTAGGGCAATGTACTCCTTATTAAGAAATAAAAACCGATTATCTTTACCTATTGATTTACAAATAGAACTTTTCAATAAAACTATTAAACCGATTTTACTTTATGGGGCCGAAGTCTGGGGTTACGGTAATAATACAGTTTTAGAAAGAGTACAATTACAGTTTTTAAAACATATTTTAAATGTAAAAAAATCTACTCCAAATTACATTATTTATGGAGAAACAGGAACACTTCCCCTTTCAGTCGATGTTGAAACTAGGGTAATAGCTTATTGGTCAAAGTTACATTTATCACCTGAAAACACCCCTTTAAAACTATCAGCCAAAATTTATAACAGTATCGTACATGAATCAAAACACCTACAAGACCAATCTCTTAAGAAAAAATATCCATGGATTTACTCAGTTAAATCAATTTTAATTAAATGTGGGTTGAATAATATTTGGAGTAATCAATCGACTATTAACCCAAATGGTTGAAACTAACTGTAAGGCAAAAATTAAAAGATTTATTTGTTAACGAATGGTATAGTCTTGTAAACAGCTCAAGCAATAATACATTTTATAAAATATTCAAGACAAAATTTGGTTTTGAAGATTATTTAATAAAAACTCCTTCAAGATATTTAAAATGTTTAATCAGATTTAGAACTCGTAATCATAGAATGCAGGTAGAAATAGGTAAATGGAATCGAATCGCACTAAATGAAAGATTTTGTCCACATTGCGTCAATAAATTAGGGGACGAATTCCATTATCTCTTTGAATGCAATAATTTAACAGATGACAGAAAGAAATATCTAAAGCCCTATTTTTATAGAAACCCAAATATTTTTAAATTAGAGAAACTAATGAATTCAAAAAACAAAAGACAAAACATAAATTTATTTAAGTTTGTACAATCAATTTTGACTAAGATAAGGTAATATTATACTCTAATGATTAATTGGAAGATATTCTGACAAATGTTTAAATTGATGTTTTTTTTTTTTTAAACAAAATGTATTAGTGAAATCATCTCAATTATTGTGTTACTACTTCTATTTCTTCTAGAGCCTCTTTATATGTTGTACTTATTATAACCTCTCTTATCCATTACTGTAAAATGGAATGAGTGAAATAAAGGAATGAATTATAATTGATTGATTTATATAAAGGACTCAGTGGTTCACTTCATACTCTTTATCGGATTATTTTATCATTCTTTGTAAAAAGTTGAACCGACCGGTATCGTGTCCCCCAAACGAAGGAAAGAGAAAGAAAGTTTGAAAAAAAGTACAACCACACACACGCGCGCGCGAAGCAAAAAGTGGTTCAACCTTTTTGATAAAATGATAATAGTTTAGATATTTTTCTTGATATCAGTCTGCACCAGCGACAAGCCGAGTAAATGTGGAGGTTGCTCAAATGATAATATTCTGTTACTGATAAAAACGGATAAATTGATAAAAAGAAATGAGTAAGAAAAATCGTAAAACACTTGCATTCCTTGTGGCTATTTAAAGGAAACGAAAACTGTCAAAACACCAGGTTTCAGGTTTGGAGTTTAGCACGGCTATTTATAACAATGTGTCAGAAACAGTTTGTTACTTCAGCGTATGACACTGGTTTATTTTTAATGACAGGCGCTCAATACAAAAGTTTCAATAAGTGGTCGGTCCGCAATCGTGTTATCTCTAGAATAACTTCGAATAAGTAATAATGTCTTAAATTAAAACCGGAAATGAAATTGCAACTGCGTGTAGCCGTAAACGTTAAATTCATACTAGGTTATTTTAAATGAATGACTTTCAGGTATCAACCACTGCATCAAAGCCATTGAATTATATCCCAATACCTTATAAAGTTTCTTCAAGCGATCGTTCCCGGGGAACCTTATAATTTTCTGGGCTGAAAACGGATACTTACAGCGGTGCTTCACTAAAATCTATGGGAACGACTAACTTCATTTATTTGTCACTTTAAAGTGTTGTGTTGCAAAGAAGAATTGGCTTATCTTTTTAAGACCTTTTGTACTGTTATATATTGCAAAATCTTCGTCCACTGACCGTCTTCGACGTCATCATCATAATCATCATCATCTGCACCACCACAATCATCACCATCGACAGCAGCACCATTATTTATTATCATCATCATCATCATCTTTATCAGCAACAACATCATGTCAAAACATTTTTATATCAAAATATTAAGAGACCCATTTTATTTCAGAAACTAATTATTTAAGTATTTTAAAGTACTAACTAATGTATTTTAGTTATTTGATGATTTGTTGTTCTTTATAAGACAGATACAGAACAGTATCACGCCGTGGACACGTGGCATGATACCACCCCCAGTCGCATTATCCTAACTGCTGGCCAAGCAGTCCTGGTACTACACTTATATACTGAGCACCAAACACAAAGACGACACATCTGCTCCATTTTAACGACTATGATATATTGTGGAAGTGAGTCAAACACTTAACATTCCTCTTACGACGGTAGTGCTCTCACTATCGGCAGACAGGACCCTTGTCATGAATTTAGACTTGATATGATTTATTAAAACAATGATTTTACTGGAAACACTGTTATATACCGAGAAGATACCGGCTGTATGCAAATATCTGATATATTGAATTTCCATTACATTATTTTTTTCAAAATGTACGTCTTTAATTCACAGTTACCCCATATAATGGTATCTTTATTTACATGTAAGACAGTATGCATTTCTTGTCCATTAAATGGTTTATAAATATTGAAATCATATCCCAGAGAAATTTGATTTAAGAACAGATTGCTTTTCTGTAATAAAATGACGCAGGATTTTTGACAGAAATGAATCAAGTTTTCAGTGACACTGTTTTCTACTTTGGATGTTTTTTTTTACAGTATTTCATTCATTTTGGGAACAAAGTAGCACAGAGTGATACAAAATCATTGCTAGTGATATAAAGTATCAATTGTCGAAGGCAGCTTACTATGTTCGAAGCGTGTGTTTGTTGAGTTTAACGTCCCACCGACAGCATTTCAATTATTTGGAGACTTCATCAACCTGAGACATATATAGTGCTATCATGCTGCAGTATCACACCGTAAGCGTGTGGCATGATACCACACCCAGTCACATTATCCTGATACTGGGTCAACCAGTCCTGGAACTACCTCTATATACAAATGTATATTCTGAGCTACCAGTACATTTTTCACGACATTGGTATAACAACTCGGTCACAAGGAACGACCACAAACGAAGTAAATAAGAAAATTGCCATGTCCTTTTTTTCTTTTTTCTTTTTCTTTTTTACTTTAATGTCATACGGTATGGTGCAACTAAAGGAAAGTAAATGCGAGATCAATGGTTCTTTTAACGTTACTTAATCAGAGAAAGGAATAGGGAGTAAGTCCAGGTTCACTTTGTAATTTTGTGCTAAACTTGTCGATGTCTTTTGAAAATACGTGATGTTCGTTTGAATTAACTTATTTTTCACGAATAGTTTTTATTTGGCTTCTTCAGGATTAATCATACATAATGCGTTATACCAGGACGTACTTTAAGGATTGCCTTTAAAACGTCAAATTGGCACATCAAAGTGTACATCAAAGGACTGAATTTTTAAGACTTCAAAGTACTGAAACTCACAGAGAGCTTAAGAAAACATGACGTAAATAAAAGGTTATTGACATAAATTGGTCGTAATGACGTATATAGGACAGAGAAACATACTTGTTTTGACATATCACGTTTCGTTAATTAATACTGACTCACAATCAGTCAAAAACCTAAACCAGAGCTATCACTGAAGGTGACTAATACCCCCGCAAAATGCTTTGATACAGGAGAAGTCAGACTCCAGGCGGAGCATAGATAAGAACCTGTATACATAGTATATTGGTTATGATAGTAAGTAATAAGTAAGTAAAGTTTTTATTTGAAGTGGATAGAGTTATTTATGGTTGTTTGGCACAGTAGTTTACAAGTGTAGAGTTTCAGATCTTGGACACTGCACTTCTAATCGCCAATGTTTACATTTTAAGTTTCATGTAAATACCATGTATAATATTTCTGTTATCTTCGGACAAAAAAAATAACGGGAGATAATTAAAAAATGGGACAAGGTAGAGTTACAGTTCTTGTACCCTGCACTTTTCCTTATCGCCATCTGTTTACATTTTAAGTTTCCAGTACCTTGTATAATGTTCGAACTATGTTCCGGACAAGAAAAAACAGAATGAAACAAAGGGAGATAATTCAAAAAAGGGGTCAGGGCAATAACTCTGTAGTCCTTGAGATAACTCAAGTGAAACTTATGTCACGCACCTCTCCAGCTGATTATAAATGCACACACAAAATTTGAACTGAATCGGTTAAGTAATGTAGAAGAAGTTCACGTCACAAGATATTTAGAGTCGAATCAGGGGCAATAACTCTGTAATCCTTGAGATAACTCATGTGAAATTTATGTCACGCACCTCTCCACCTGATTATGAATGCACACACAAAACCGAATTGGTTAGAAAATGTAGAAGTAGTCTGCGTCATAAGTTTTTGGGATGGACAAACCAACAGACCGACAGACTGACTCCTATATACCCCCATTCAAACTTCGTTTGCGGGGGTATAAAAAGGAGATTAAAGTTATTATTGTATTCGAATGTATGTTAATTAAAGCCTTCAAATTTGCTTTCGTTTTACGTCCCACAGACAGTATTTTGGTCATCTGGAGAATTATATCTGCATTAAATAATTAGATAAACCACTGCATTCCATTGGTTATATACCACAACCAGGCTCATTATCTTACCAGTTTCGGAACTGCATTTATATGCTGAATGCCAAGCACAAAGGAAATTCACCAGTACCGTTTATAACGACTTCGGTATGTCGCGGCTGAGACCCTCATGGAGCGGACAATCTAATCACTCGACCGTCGCGACCGGCTCTTTTAAAAGAGAAATGGTCTTACACAAAATAGGAAATAATGATAACATCGACATAGTTTCCATTTATTCGACATGTAACTCCAGAGTTATGTCCCGTTCTATATGAAGCACATATCCACATATGGAGTACTAATTGAATTCCGTCCAAGGTTGATTTTGTTAGATGCCGATGGTAAAACTAGGCTTTGTGTGTTTGATTGATTTACACCCGAACCCACGACCACAAAATTTCTCAAAGGAGACTGCATACAATGACATACTTGAATGGGTTATTATCGAGGGAATATAGAAGGGTCAAATAGCAGTTTTTCGCTTTTTTCCCAAAGTAGATGGTAATTAACCATTTAATGTTGATATTCCGCTCCACGTATGGACTATAACCCTCTCGTGTATAACCCGGAAATCCAAATATTTTTTTAAACCAAAGAGAGGATGGCCCTCCCATTCAAGTTAATGCAACCTTTCATCATTTGAACTGTCAACTTCTAAGGATTATCGCTGACAAAAACAGAAAATTAACATGATTAAAAGTTTAAACTTTATTTATTTTACATCGAACCCGGGACACATTGGTGAGAAGCGACTATCCAGGCACCCTAACATAACTTAAAATGCTTCTCGATCCAACACTTTTAACAGTTTGTAGTTACACTTAGTTGAGCGGTATGTTGATGTCAAGATATATTCAAATAGTTTTGAAAATAATAATAGACGTAATAGATAACACAATTAGAAATTTCGGAAATAAAATCCAAGTTCTGCTGGCAGTAAATTCATAAAACGAGGGGAATGGAAAGTGATCAACAACAATCATTTTAATGAAAGCAAATGAAACTTATTTTTTGAAGTTTAATTAAACAAGCAACATTTGGTTGCATCAAATGGAACTTATACTGCGAAACTGTAAATGGGACTGAATGAAGACAGCCATGCTCATAAGCAAACCGCATGATATTATTTTATTTATTATTTTTTAATAAGAGATTGCGATCAGGTGTTATTCATTAATCAAATTATCTATAAAAATTTACCAGGGTTCTTTTTTGGTGAAATTATGCGGAATTATGTCCGTTAATGTGCAAGTTTTACTACCTATTAAATGTAATTACGTATATAACAGCGTGAATAATCACTTGCTTATACGCTTGTGTAGTTTACTTTGAATTATTTGAAAAATAGGGACATCAAATATACTGTATCATAAACATTACCCTTTTTTTAGACACAGGTTTATTCTCAAGCCGAGTTCAAAATTTCTTAGAAAAAAAGTCCCAAGGAAGAGAGTGAGAGAAAAGGGAAGAAAGAAAGACAGGTATATAACTGGTGCGATATGGCTAAGCGCGGCATGAGAAAGTGTGGAAATGACGGATCATTCAAACATGATAGCCTCGTGTAAATGCAGGATTTACCCGTGAATTTTGCCGGTTTGGGTTTTCTTGATCTTTTGAAACAAATGTTTAAAGACAAACATGTAGAATTGATTCCCTTGATTGCGTTTCACCGTGTGGTCGATTAACCTCGCTGACGTCTGTTTATGTCAAGAGCAATGAAACAAATAAGTAATAAAAATATAACTATATCAATACTATTATACTGTTACGGCCAATTTGATAAAATGGCGCAAGAAAAGCCAGCAACAAACTAGATAACTAAATATATTTTAATTATAAACAAGTGACAAATATCAATATGAATATCACAACATACAGTGTCTTAAAATTATTATAACAAATTAGTTTGATCCTTGTCTGATTGATAAAATTTAACTTTAACCTGAGCAATCCAATAGATATGTCCTTTATCCAAATGTAAGTCCGAAATTAATTCCACACTGTTGAATGACCCACACATGATTAATTGCTGCCAAAAACAAGTCTGCTCAAACAAGTCTCCTCAACAAGTCTACAAATCTGCTCTCCCTAAAACCCCCGTCATTATATATACTTGAGCAAAATATTCTAGAAACAACCATACTATTCTTCAAAAAAGAATGTTCTAAAGTGTAAACAGATTACATAAGACTTCTAGAATTTTCCATAGGAAGAAAGAAAGTTCCAGTAAACAAACATACCAGTAAACAAGATATTTTTAGAACAGGGATCGCCTAATAGATCACTCCAGAACAAAACTAGTAAACAAGTTATTCTTAGAATAGGGATTTCCCTCTAAAGTGTTGTGTATACATAACTAGGTTAGGTGTAATATGTAACAATATATTCAAATATCAATTGGAACTTTGAATTCCAATCTCGTCCGGGTCTCGACCGCGCACGATTTCAGAAATTCAATATGGGCGAAGAATATGTTTTTGTTGTTGTTGTTGTTTTGTTGTTGTTGTTGTTGTTCATAAAAGCGCCACGCGAAGTCTGAGCACCTGCATCATGATGCATTTGCTCTATATTAATATCAAGCACTGCAGCAACCCATTAATCAGGAAAGCGAATACCCGATACTGTCAAAACCTAGAGTCATTTGATATTTTTTAAGTTTAACGTCTCACGACAGTATTAACAATTTTCTACTTGAGAAAGATAAAATGCTGCCACACTTCAGTATCAGTCCTGGAACTACCCTTACATACTGAGCGCAAAACAAGGGGGCTATACCAGTAATATTCTTTACGACTTCGCTATGTTGCGGCCGGGGATCGAACCCACTTCTTCCCGATTCTTCGTTCTCCTTGTTTCTAGGTACTGCCGAAGACCCACAAACAGCCTAATGAAGACCTACATTTAAAGTTTCCGGCGCGGCCTATAGTACCAGCGTGTAATTCACCGACGAAAATTTCTAAATACAAAGATTCCGTACTAAAATCACATGTTTAACTTACCATCTTTTATTAAAGATACCACATATTTTATTAACAAACTAATGAATGTATCTGTAAAAAATAAAGACACATATCTAATCACGTTAGACGTATCATCGCTGTACACTAACACCCCGCATGCCGATGGTATCGGCGCGTGTGAGGATGGTCTACAACGCTGTGGTACCGGTAGTAGCAGTCATTTCTGGGCTTTTAAGACTGGTAATTGAAAATAATTATTTCCAGTTTGATGACCAGTACTACATACAAAAGATGGGTACAGCAATGGGAAGTCCGATAGCGCCATCATATGCATCGTAATTTATAGGGAAATTGGAGAACGTCTTTCTCGCATCATGTAAATACGAACCCACACTATGGCTTCGCTTCCTTGACGATATATTTATTATATAGGACCATTCCTTGGAAGAGTTTGAGCGATTAATTGATAATCTTTACCATTTCCATCCAACAATAAAGTTTACCCATACAATATCGCAGCAGTCTGTGCCATTTCTGGGTGTTTCCGTATCGATAAATGACGACTTAACGCTGAGAACAGCTATACATGTGGATTAAACGTCGTGCCATTCAAAATAGTGTAAAGATGGAAAACCTTATAGCCAGGCAAAGCGTTATAGAAGAATTATATCGGACGACAACAGTTTTAGATCATCTCTTCAAGACCTCAAACATCACTTTAAAGAACGAGACTATCTTGACATTGTCATCGACCGTACTTTCGAAAAAGTGTCAACATTGTCCCAAGAAGACGCTCTACAACCGTCCAGGAGATGCGCAGACAGGGTTATCCCCTTTACAGTTGTATACAACCCGTCACTTCCTAATATTGGTACTACAATTAACAAATACTGGGATACATGTATATGAAATTCATCCGAACAAGAAGAAGTTAAACATATGTTGTTGTTGTTGTTGTTGTTGTTGTTGTTGTTGTTGTAGTTGTAGTAGTAGTAGTAGTAGTAGTAGTAGTTTACCGTCGCTGCGATAGTATTTCAATCATATAGCGACGTCCAGCTAATTACAGGTGGAGGAAGACCCCGAGTACACAGAGTTACCCGGGTAGAACCACCGACCTACCGCAAGCCAGCTGGAAGGCTTCCTCTTAAACATGTGCATTAAACGTCCAAACCTATATTGGCATATAAACGACCAAAAAGTATGGGGACATTTTAAACCGTGCACAGTTTTCGCGCTCTGTGGATAGAACTCGTGCTTCAAGTGCCTGTGGAAAAACACGCTGTTCACACTGCAAGACGATTAATGTCGTCGAAGGTTTCGGCGGAACGCTTTCCTTTACACGTTCAACTTAAGATGTTATTTACCTGATTACGTGTAAAAAGTGCCATAAACAGTATGTTGATCAACCTGTGTCGAAACGTATGAGCAGATATATATATACACTGCTTTATTTCAGGATGGCACCGGAGACTCAATGCTCGAGCGGGCAACCCGAATCTTGGTCTCTAAAAGTTGTCCGTCATCCTCAGGGAAGAAACAGAGACTGTAGACCTGTAAGTTCGGCTGGTATCCGAGAATCTGCTGTCCAAGATTCGAAGGAAGAAGTATGTTTAGCGAACCATCAGTCATATCAGCTCCATGGGTCCAACAGATGCCGCCATCAACATGTATGACCACGACGATCAGCAGTGAAGGGTCTTTCTTCCCTTTGCCCTAGGTAGTTTGTTCATTGCTGGCCACCACATCTGCCACTGTCTCTCGTCCACAATGCATGGTGAACAGAAACAATGCTGACACTCTTCAAAACCCTCCATATGCCGTGACATGGGGAGTCTTTCAGGTTCTGCTTCACGTCCATTGTCATCTTCTAAGGAAAAAGAATTATCTGCCACCTGTTGAACTGGATTGAAGTGGAAAATAGCAAGCATCTGCTCTTCTGTCACATGAAGGGTTACCTCAGTAGCTATTGTTGTTATGAAAATAAACAATCATGCAATAGCCTATATAATTACCAACACTACCTGTGACAGAACCATACAGATGTTGACAGGTGCAGGACAGACAGAATTCAGGGGGTGGGGGTCGGGTCTGTGACTGTGTGTTCTCACCTTTGGATACTGGTCAATGCTTATGAAAACAAAGTGTCATGTGTCACCTAGGCGTCTTCTTTTTAAATCACAGACCTTGTATGCAAATTAAATTAATACCTTTATGACTATGCCCAACAAAAGCCATTAATATTTTGTTAATTGTTCACACTCTAGATTGATTTATCAACTAAGTAACACTGCTTTGTTATGAGCCAGAACAGAAAATTCAAGTTAAGCTTGTACGGTACAAACGAGGAATTCACCAGTCTACAGAAGCAGATCCAAAATGAAGGAAGGAATGGCACCTATATGGAGATCTTGAGAACTGCACTTAGCTTACTCAGAGGCCATCATCAGTCACATGTCCGAATCTCACAGACGTGCCACAAGCAGGCAGCATCACAGCCATTAGTTCTGACGTCCCTCGGCTCTCTTGACAATCTGAAGACTTTGATCCATAATCACAGCTCCAGATGCACCAGAGAGCCACAGATACGTTGCCTGGACCCAGATTATTGCATCAAGACATTCATAATGGACTGTGAATTGTGTCATATCCGCCAAGAATGGAAGTCCTCACTAGATAAGCCAGGACAAAGGAATCTTGTGTCTATGCCGCTATCTCACAGTTTCATGAGCAGTGGACTCCTACGGTGCCAGTTGGAACGTTTCTGTGAGTCATCTGGAATCGGAGCCTTCACGAGATATGAGTGTATGAGTCTTCTACCCGTCGTAAAGACTTAGAAATCACTGTCATGTCTTACAGAGGAAAAAGGTGGAAGAGACAGCATCGACATCGTGCCTGATGCCAGGCACTCATCGCGACGTAACTCGAAATACACTGATGTGGTTTGCATTGGATACCAGACTCACAAGGTTCTACAACATGAAATTGTGAGCAGAGCCGATGATCCATGCTCACAAAGACACGAACTGTTAGGGACGAAACGAATTTACGACAAGTTTGAGGAGCAGAATATCACAGTGCGACGTCATGGCCAAACGCTAGTATCAATAAGTACATTCGTGAGCAGAAGCCAGGAACAATCAAATTAACCAGAATGATACGTGGCACGCATCTGTTTCAATAGGAAAGGAAATGAAGAAAATTTCATTTTTTTTTTCAAAAAGGGAAGACCAGAACTGGTTGACAGAGCTCAGCCTGTCAAAACTCACATACAGTATGCAATGAGAAACTGCGACGGGAATACCTATGACCTACGAGAAAGTATCATGAACATTGTCAACCATTATCAGAACCGACACGAGGGCTGCTCTCCCAATTCGCGATGTCAAACAGACAGAAACTATGTACCAAGTCGACAACTGTTGACGACAACTGTGTCTGCAAATCTTCTAGAAAATATGCTGAAGTCCTTGGATGTCTACAAATGCAATGGACACATTTATTGCTGAATCTTTCAACAACGTTCTGAATGTTTCAAGACATGGCCATTCTTCACTAGAACGTAAATATGACTGCTGGGAAGGTGACCTTCAGCTATAGAGATAGACCCAGAGTAACCTGGATGCAGTCATGATTTATGTTAAGACAGCTATGGCGTTCCATAAGAACCTATCAAACTAAGCGCTACATCAGTTTTATTCCTGTATGACGTTCAAATCGGGTGATAGGCTGTACAAACACTTTGTACCATAGAGCACCTTGGGAAGCACGATACTATTGAATATGCTTACATGTTGGTGGATTTAAACGAGACCCAAAAGATTTTACTGTAAAAATGCTCGTAAAGAAATAAATAGCACGATGCTTGTTATTTTTTTACTTAATATTTAGGTTTAAAACCCATTAACCAAGTTCGGTTTGCTTTAACATGTGGATTCTTGTAGATCTTACACAGATCCCGCTGCTACACGACAACAACAGACCGGAAATCGAATTTAAAAGCAAAAGTAAAATTTTCAAACCGGACGCTGTTAGGATTATGACGCATTAATTGTTCCTAAACTTATTGTTTTGAAATAACAGTGTCGATCAAACAAAAAAGTAACAATTTGAGAGTAAGGGCTTTGTCGGTGTTTCAGCCGCCATGTCTGGCGTGCGCTCAGTATGCCGAACTGTATGCAACCGCACGCTTGCAGTCAGTTATAAAGCTATCTCAGTGTCATAAACACACCTAAGTGCAGTATAAGGTGCACGTGAACAGCATGGCATATGGTTCTAAGACAACACTGTAGCTGACTGTAAGCGACCGGTTGCATTCGGTTTGGCATACGGAATGCAAGCCTGTGGACAACCATTTTTTGTCAATAGGTATCACATGATACACGCCATGGTCACGTGGTACTTATGTGGCAGTGACTGATGCGGAGCCGAGTTTGGGATTCATGGTTTCATTAAACAATTCGAGTTTGTCCGCTTCTTCCATCCAATCAGTGAGCCCGAAGTTTCAAATTCCTGGTTGATTTAATTTGTTAAGAGTTCGAGATTTTGCGAGATTTGTCTTCTTTATTGAGATTTAACTGTTAAGAGTTTACGGCGAACTGCATCTTTTTAAGTTCTGCTCGGTCCTATTCACGTTTACTACACCAGATCCCTACACACGAGGCGTGTTTGTCATTGCAACACTGGCGCTTGTTTCTTGGCGCTTAGCAATTAAGGGTAGTTCCAAGATTTAGGATATTGTGAATGAGTGTGGTATCGTGCCACATGTCTGGTGCGTAATACTGCAGTAGAGCAAGTAGACACAATCTAAACAGACAAACAATGTGAATAATAAAATAATAGTATCCTATTTCAGATTTAGAAATATCTAATGTTAAGATTAAATGCGAATAAGAAGGATAAATGACAAAGAAGTGCAGAAACACGTATTTAAATATCAAATAATCAATCTTTATCTAAAAAGCAGAGGTTTAGGTTAAAAGTTATAGATTTTCAAAAGTATTTTATCACTGGAATTAAAATGTTTGGGTTGTTGTTCATCAATCTAACGTATATATGTGGTTTTACTCTTTTTTTTTCGAATAATTATGTTTGTATAGATTTATTATCGTCCTACCGACAGCGGTTTAGTTATTACGCTGTAAAAAAGCGATATGATGGTGGTTTGCCAACGAATCCTAAAGCTGCCCTTATGTGTGGCGAGAGCCAAGTACAAGGAATATCTACTCTACAACATCCTGGTAACGGGATGGAAGCTTTAACCACCCGTCCACCGCTTTGAATATTTAAGATAAATTAACACTTAAAATTGTTTTATGGTTTTCTTCTTTTTAGCTCACATGAGCACAACGTGCTCAAGGTGAGCTTTTCTGATCGCCTTTTGTCCGGCGTCCGTCGTCCGTGCGTGCGTCCGTGCGTGCGTCCGTGCGTCCGGCGTCAACAATTGCTTCAAACAACATCTCCTCCTAAACGGCTTGGCCAATTTGAAAAATATTTTGCAGGAATGTTCCTTGGATGAAGCTCTACTAAAGTTGTATAAATGGTTCTGGTCCATCGCATAATTAGGTCACAGGAGCTAAAAATAGATTTTAAAAATGAAAATTTAAAAAATCTTCTTCTCTGAAACCACAAGGCCTAGCCTTTTGATTTTTGGTATGTAGCATGATCTTATGACTCTCTACCAGGATTGTACAAATTATGACCCTGG
>CM037789.1:18783681-18833681 GCA_021229015.1 Solen grandis
TGTAACTGAGTTTGGACTGCAGTGACTGTAATTTGAACTGCAATGACTGTAACTGAATCTGAACTGCAACGACTGTAATTGAGTTTGAACTGCAGCGACTGTAATTGAATTTGAACTGCAGTGACTGTTACTGAATTTGGACTGCAGTGACTGTAATTTGAACTGCAATGACTGTAACTGAATCTGAACTGCAACGACTGTAATTGAGCTTGAACTGCAGCGACTGTAACTGAGTTTGAACTGCAGTGACTGTTATTGAGTTTGAACTGCAGTGAATGTAACTGAGTTTGAACTGCAGCGACTGTAATTGAGTTTGAACTGCAGCGACTGCAATTGAATATAAAATGCATCGACTGTAATTGAGTTTGAACTGCAGTCACTTTAATTAAATTTGAACTGCAGCGACTGTAATTGAGTTTGAACTGCAGTGAATGTAACTGAATTTGGACTGCAGCGAGTGTAATTGAATTAGAACTGCAGTGACTGTAATTGAATTTGAACTGCAACGACTGTAATTGAGTTTGAACTGCAGTGACTGTAATTGAGCTTGGACTGCAGCGACTGTAATTGAATAAGAACTGCAGTGACTGTAATTGAATTAGAACTGCTGTGACTGTAATTGAGTTTGAACTGCAGTGACTGTAATTGAATTTGGACTGCAATGACTGTTATTGAGTTTGAACAGCAGCGAATGCAATTAAGTTTGAACTGCAGCGACTGTAATTGAATTTAAAATGCATCGACTGTAATTGAGTTTGAACTGCAGAGACTGTAATTAAATTTGAACTGTAACGACTGTAATTGAATTTGGACTGCAGCGAGTGTAATTGAATTAGAACTGCAGTGACTGTAATTGAATTTTGACTGCAGCGAGTGTAATTGAATTAGAACTGCAGTGACTGTAATTAAATTTGAACTGCAGTGACTGTAACTGAATTTGAACTGCAGCGACTGTAATTGAATTTTGACTGCAGCGAGTGTTATTGAGTTTGAACTGCAGTGACTGTAATTGAATTTGAACTGCAACGACTGTAACTGAATTTGAACTGCAACGACTGCAATTGAATTAGAACTGCAGTGACTGTAATTGAGTTTGAACTGCAGTGACTGTAATTGAATTTGGACTGCAGTGACTGTAATTGAGTTTGAACTGCAGCGACTGTAATTGAATTTAAAATGCATCGACTGTAATTGAGTTTGAACTGCAGTGACTGTAATTAAATTTGAACTGCAACGACTGTAATTGAGTTTGAACTGCAGTGACTGTAATTAAATTTGGACTTCAGCGAGTGTAATTGAATTAGAACTGCAATGACTGTAATTGAAATTGAACTGAAGTGACTGTAACTGAATTTGAACTTTAACGACTGTAATTAAATTTTGACTGCAGTGACTGTAATTGAATTTGAACTGCAGTGACTGTAACTGAATTAGAACTGCAACGACTGTAATTGAATTTGGACTGCAGCGAGTGTAACTGAATTATAACTGCAGTGACTGTAATTGAATTTGAACTGGAACGACTGTAATTGAATTTGGATTGCAGCGACTGTAACTGATTTAGAACTGCAGCGACTGTAATTGAATAAGAACTGCAGCGACTGTAATTGAATTAGAACTGCAGCGACTGTAATTGAATTTGGACTGCAGCGACTGTAATTGAATTTGAACTGCAGCGACTGTAATTGAATTTGGACTGCATCAACTGTTATTGAATTAGAACTGCAGTGACTGTAATTGAATTTGGACTGCAGCGACTGTAATTGAATTTGAACTGCAGCAACTGTAACTGAGTTTGGACTTCAGCAACTGTAATTCAGTACGTACTGCAGCGACTGTAATTGAGTTGAATTGCAGCGACTATAATCGAGTTTGAACTGCAGTAACTGTAATTGAACAAGTATTATGAAAGTATTGCTTAGGCAATACTAAGTCCCCTACCGGCAAATGGAAAACTAAGACCCCCCAACACACACACAAACAGAACCTGTTTATTTCAGTCATATAACAACATCCAGCTAATAATAATGAGTCCAATTCAGCATGTACAGAATTTTGTAAGTCCAGGGCCCACAATGTCGTCAAAAATCAGCGAATTAAAAACAAACTCGAACCTGAGAAAAAAGTCCAGAAAACTGCTAAGAAATTTTCTAATTCCAAGGGCCGTAATTCCGTCAAAAATCAGTGGACCGGAACGAAACTCAAACATGATCTGTAAGTCTTGGTGGTAGACTCACACACCAAAAATTAGATGAATATTTGCAAGCGTTTAGAAAAAAAATCCGGAAAACTGCTATTTTAATGAAATTTTCTAATTCCAAGGGCCGTAATTCCGTCAAAAATCAGTGGACCGGAACGAAACTCAAACTTGGTCTGTTAGTCATGGTGATAGACTCACACACCAAAAATTAGATGAATATTTGCAAGCGTTTAGAAAAAAAAGTCCGGAAAACTCTATTTTAATGAAATTTTCTAATTTCAAGGGCCGTAATTCCGTCAAATATCAGTGGACCGGAACGAAACTCAAACATGATCTGTAAGTCATGGTGGTAGACACACTCCAAAAATTAGATAAATATCTGCAAGCGTTTAGAAAAAAAGTCCGGAAAAATGTGTGTGACTGACGGACTGACGGACGGACGGAGTGCAAACCTATAGTCCCCTTCGGCGAAGCCGGTAGGGGACTAATTATAACTGCAGCGACTGTAGGTAAGTTTGAATTGCAGCAACTGTAACTGAGTTTGGACTTCAGCAACTGTGATTCAGTACGAATTGCAGCGACTGTAATTGAGTTGAACTGCAGCGACTGTAATTGAGTTGAACTGCAGCGACTGTAATTGAGTTGAACTGCAGCGACTGTAATTGAGTTGAACTGCAGCGACTGTAATTGAGTTGAACTGCAGCGACTGTAATTGAGTTTGAACTGCAGCGACGACAATTGAGTTTGAACTGCAACAACTGTAAGGTAGTTTGGTGACAGGTGACTGCTAATACAGGTTCAACTCCATAACTGCCTTGAGTAGATATAGTCTCCAAATATGACTTAAATACTGTCCTTGGGACGTTAAACCCAAATTGAAACAAACAAACATAATATAAGTAAATAAAATAACATTTTTTGGCTTAAATCCCCACCAGGGGCATAGCTATAGGTCTTTGTTTTGAAAGTGATTATTTTATACTTTAAAAAACAAACGCCATTTTACTAAATTCCACAAAATATGCTCCGGGTTAAGATCCATATAATGTTCATTAGAGCCAGACCTAAGCTGGTTGACACTCGTAGAGATGAAGTACGCCCTTAAATGATGCGTCGTTGAAAAAATAGCTATAGCGGTGGACAAAGATTCGCTGGCAAGCGCAACAGGAACGTTAAGACATTTAGAGACGTCCATTCATCCAGCCATCTAACCGATAATCTATCCATCTGTTATTTCTGTCTGTCGCTTGCAATCCATATAACAATCTATCGCTCATCGAACAGAACGAGTCACAACCAGATAGTAGCAATGTCGTGTTGTCTCAATCCTTGATTTGATTTCACACTCAAGGTTGTCAAACGAACGGAAATTGAGGGCGGTAGGGGTATAATATTTCCGACAAGTATGTCCGAGAACAGTGACAGCTTATGATGCCTCCAAACAATTATTTTTCCTCAGGACAATTTCTTTTATCAAACATATTTATGACAAAAGTCAAGTCACCGTGTTCGATTTAAAAAGATAACGGCTACATAGTTGTTAGAACGTTTCTTTTTTGTTTTTTTAAACTCCAACGCATGGCGTTCAATTAATACACTGACTTTTCAACATTGCAATGCGGTTTCGATCCCATTGCGGTTTGTCCTTAATAAAATATCAAACTTATAAAAGATTAAATTATACTGACAATCGATACCCTTTATCAAAATGAACCGTAGCACCTTATAACAGCTTATATTATTCTGTATACATATACATATAGCTTATATAAGAACTTCTTTGTACAGAAACATGTCATGAAACATACCCAATCGATCCATCGATTTAAATTTAAAAAAAGAAGAAATAAGAAATACATTTAACATGCGAACTTCACCCGTACCGTTTCCTGAGCTAAGTTTTACTACCCGATTTGTTGAAAACGCCAACTAGCGGATACTACATATAGCAAAGGGATATCATTTTTGCCCCAATTTGTTTAAGTCAAACGAAAGAAATTACATAATCAAAGTGCTGAAGGCACTGAAGTTGTGTGTGTCTCAAGTGGAAGATGGTTTGACGAGCTGCATATATGCAGGGTAACTTAGTTTTTGCCAATATCAAACTTATATCAGAATAATAAACGATTGTTCATAGTAGGCTATAGAAATGTGGAGAGTAAGAGTGGCGAAGTGTTAATTGTAAACAGTTTGTTGAAACAAATGGTGCGTTCATCTTTAATTTCTTGTAATGACCATGTTAACTCAACGTTAAAACGGGGTTATAAGCATTGCTCGTTTATTAAATTTACTTTGATAAACAAAAGAAATACAATACTGTTCTCTTAGCACTATCAGCACTTTGATTTGTACTACCGAGCGATGGCACAGCTTCTATTTATAAATGCAAATCAGTGACTCGGAGCCTCATTATTGTGTCCATAGTAACAGCCATTCTATAGAGCAACAAATAACCCCTGGAGATACCTCTGGTGTATCTGAGATAGTTTGATGTTTTTATTAGTAAGTTACACGGATTTGTATCGTTATTCAAGCTTTCTATATGGACAATTGTAACACCACTAAATAACCGAAACCTGCACATCCACCATCCAAATTCAGGCACAAACCACCTTTGCATCGAAAGAATCAAGTTACGCAACATCATAGGGAAAATAGTCCTTTTGTGCTTTTATGATACATACAATTATTGTGTCCCGTAAATATATTTTTTTTTTTTACTCAAAATTGAGATTTCAACACTTTTAACACTTTGGCTAGAATGTAGGTAATATAGTTGTGGGTGACTACGTCACACACAACTAAAAATAGATACAGATAAGGTGCAAGTGAAGAGAAGCTCTCGTTAAGTTACGTGTGTACACGATCATGTGACCTCAAGTCATTTTGTTTCGCATTAAAGTAATATAATATTTCATCTTATTGGCGCCGGCTTTAGAAAAGCAAATATATTTGTTCAATTGACAAGTTCATACTGTACTTGAAAAGTGTTATATTTATGACATAGTTTGTTCTGAATGAATTGTATTAAATTTATTTATAACAGATATATATTTATATTTCAGAAATATTTTTTTCTGTTGAATTTTTTTTCTATGCTTCGCAAGTAACCCACAATAAACAAGCATTGTTCTATTGTCAGTTATTTGTTCTAAGGAATAATCGTCAGATAAATGTCAAGATAAAACATAATGTTTTTAGAACTTTTTTTCCCATAAATATTATCACTGATTGATAATCATATTATGAAGTTATTTTAATCAATACCAGGTCTTATTGATTGATAATTATATTATGAAGTTATTATAATCAATACCAGGTCTTATTGGTTGGTAATTATATTATGAAATATTATAATCATACCAGGTCTTATTGAGAACATCCCGCAATATCATTACATTTTGTTAATTCATTATAGGTCAAATGTTATTTACTTTGTAAATCTTGGAAATAAACTTCTAAATTGCATTCAAAAGAACTAATGGGCGATAACTCCATAACGCTGTATACATTCCTTCCTTCACAGTCAAAGAATTACCAGCTTGACTGTAATACTGTTGATGTGACGTTAACCAGAAATACAAGTTGGTATCCTTCGATGGGTTTAGATATGTCGTCGGTGAAACTTGGCATTCCTTTCTGGGTGGCATACCGTCGGCCCAGCTATGATTTAGAAAGTTATAAAGCTTCAAAACACACACACACACGCACACACACACACACACACACACACTTTGTGGTTGGGAAGGTCATGAAATAAACCTTGCTCCCAACGGGTTCAAACCTACATTTGGATCTGCAGTCGGGTATGTTACCACGGCACCCCTTGGCACACGCTTTTCACGAAATGTTACTGAATTCTAAGGACCCCCACCCCCCTTATATGATATCAATAATGAAAGGGTTAGTATTGACGAACATCATGACTGGCAATAATTACAAACATTGAGACGTACAGAGAATTAACATTTCGCCACTGTTCGCTCACTTAATGTTTCTGAGAGGTTTGGGACCCCTCTGAACATTAACACGGATGATTTGCATTACGATACACCGCCTGGAGACAGTCGTTGTATTGAATAGTACGTCTCTCCTTTACCATAAACAGCCGCCACATTCTTACATTTAATGTCACAACATGAAACTTATCGAGACTTATCGATTGTTTTGTCATTGCTAAAACGTTCAGGTCCTAATATCAGAAAATGACAGTAACACCAAGGGAGATTGAATTGTGTACAAGCGTTCGATTGATTAAGACCGAAAAAAATACAAAAAAAAAAAATAAGAAAAAAAAGATAATAAAAAAATAAATAAAAAATAAATAAATAAAAACAACAACAACAAACAAACAAACATAAAAACATTGACGATTTTTATATATTGTCAAATAGTCGTCGTTTTTACAGTGATCTCAAGCATCCCATATTTGAAATATATACGTAGAATGTAAATTATCGGTGCACATTTATGGAATGCCTCAACTCTCTTATCATGACTAACTTTGTTATGTTATGTACATTCTTTATAATGTTATGTACCTTCTCTTTATGTATATTCTTTACTATGTTATATGCATATTTTGTATTATGTTACGTACATCGTGTTTTATGTTTTGCTTATTACTTCATGTGTTGTGTGCAGCTGCTTTTTCTTATGTATGATTTTCTGGACGGTATTCAGTACTGTATATACATTACTGTTATTAAGTACTGTATATATATATTTGTATGTCCAATTAAAATGGGTTTACACTTCCATTTGTGCAAAATTGGTATTGCAGTCGATGTAAAGTTGTGATAGTTTGCAGTGACCGATATTTTATATGTAATTGTTAAGGGTTTCAAATACGTGATTTGTGTTTGTTTTAAATAGTTCTTAGTGTAATTAATTATATTTAATAGATTGTCAGTCAGTAGATGTATGTATTTTAATGATGTTTACATACATATCGGTCATGACCTACTTATCGCTTCGCTCGTCGGTCTGGACATTACACATTTCATGTCCTCTTTATTGAGCTTGTAAATATACATATTAGTTTAATTATTACACGATGGATAAGTAATGCGTATTGTTTAGCTTGTTAATATGTAGCCGTAATATAAGAAACGCATAGTGTAGATATCAATACAGTACAGTTTGTGTAGTGCTAGTCCTGCTGTTTTGATCAGGTTGATTATTTATAGCCTTATTTACATACGTCTTCTGCACTTGTGAAAATAGCTCATTTGGTAAGATGATGAATCAGTCTGCTCCATCACGGTACCGTCGAGTCTCATGGTAACCTAATCGGAGGTAGGCCTGTCCTGTTTACGTTTACCGTAACATTAAAGCAAGACAGACAATTGCCCATATACAAGTTCTGACCACAATCAAACTTCTCCTGCTTAAAATATCAATTGATCGACAAACTATGTTCTTTTGAACAACAACATGCTCCACTTGTGAAATTTTTTTTATTAATAGACCAAGCGTTCCTTGGTATTCCTCTTACCTTAGAAGGCTCAAGCAATACAAAAGGACAGTTGAACATCTCTACTTAAACGATAAAACTGGTATAATGAAGGGTGTTTACAAAAATGTAGAAGACTCATGCACTGCAGCAGTTTCAAGGGCAAAGGACAGATACTATCAGGATGTGATTAGTGGCGCAGAGGGTAATGTCAAAAGCTGTACAAGGTTACCTCCAATCTGCTGGACCGGTAAAATGAAAATCCATTGCCACCCTGCACTAATGATGTGTCATTGGCCAACGATTTTCTACACTACTTTGCTGATAAAAAAAAAATCCGTGTCACTCTAGACTACATTCATCAGGACAAATTAGACACTGTCACTATCACAACGCCAACATTAACACATCTCCACACTTTAAAACTCACAGAAAATGATGTCAAACTGATTAATGAGTCTAAAGCAACAACTTGTGATCTAGACATTATTCCAACATCAAAAATGAAGGAAAACATGTTTTTCTTTGCCCCTGTTACAACTAATATCATAAACACATCACATTACAACGTGTATTTCCCAAAGAATGGAGAAGTACTTTGATAAAACCTCTTTTGAAGAAGAAAGGCCTTTCCTTAGAACTTCAAAACTATCGGTACATACCGAATTTATCTTTTCTTTCAAAAATTCTTGAGAAAGCAGAACTGTCACAAATAACTGATCATTTTGAAAACAATAATATATTACCACCATACTAAAGTGCCTATCGGAAATATCATGGAGTATAAACAGCTATGTTGAAAAAAACAGTGATATTCTAAAAGCAGTTTACTCAAATCTGGTGACAATTGTTGTAATGATTGACCTGAGTGCGGCATTTGATACCATTGACATTCCTATAGTACTTCAACTTATGCGCTCAGAATTTGGCATAGTCGACACTCCACTTAAATGGGTTGAATCCTATTTGAATGATCGAACACTGAATATTAAAATAAATCATCATCGGACACCAAACCTCTTAGATATGTGTGCCTCTGGGCTCTTGCGCCGGACCGGTTATTTTCACAATGTGTATCGCTGCCCTTGACAGGGTCATCCAGAACTGTCCAGTGGACCTCTATGGCGACCACAAGTTTACTTTTAGAGTACAAGCCGGTTATCAATAGAGTGAATCTTCCATCTTAAACCACCTTCACAGCTGTCTTTATAACTTCTTCATTTGAAACAAACTCAAGATTACTTCTTTAGTAAATTTTACAGTGACTAGTAATGAATTATTCCAAACTGCTTGAATTCTTATGTATGTTGTATATAGTACACGAACTGTTTTCTGTGAAGCGCAATTGCATATTTATACGCGCTATACAAATGTACATTATTAATTTTGTATTATGTTCTCTTTAGCACATTTTCAGCTTAGTTAAATTTCGTACTCAATTATGATTGAAACTTTGTTTGAGACCACTCCGTATTACTTAAACTAAGCTTAGCATGATTTTTAGTGTGATATATATTTTTTGAGAACAGCATTCAAATATTTTACACGGATTTTATCAAAATAATTGAGTATAATGGAAAACCAGTAAAAAAAAGTGCAAATGTAGAGTCCGGCAGTCCGAAACACCTTATCTGTGCTAAGTTTTGAGAATGTATAAAAGACACAAGTCTCTGTGTTGTTAAAGATGTATATCTAAACACAGAAAATGATCCTCCTTAATATGTAACTATACATTATAGTTGAAATCAAATACGTTGACTGTCCTGACAGAGAGTTCTTCACTTAGGTTGGAATGATTTGAACAATGACATAAAACTGAAACATACGATAGAAGAAAACTGAAACATACGATAGAAGAAAGAAACATGCCAACAGTCAGATTCAACGGGTGTTAACCTATACCAGTTAGTGTACAATAAACAATCAAATCCTGACAAAAGACAGAAGATAAATGCGTAAATCATGAAATAATTTACTGACCAAGATATTCTAACCATCCAGGAAAAAATAACGAGTCGTATAAAATGAACCCATGCTAGTTTAAACTGATTTATCTTACGTCGACTTGGAAACAAGTTCTTAAAACTTACTGATTCCTCACGACGTATCTTTGGTTGGACCAGTACTTTGCGCCTGTGAAGGACATGCAAATCCTTGTTCTTATAGGGTTCGAGCCCACAACCTTCAGATCCGCAGTCGGGTATGTTACAACTGGGCCACGGTGCCCATTTTAATTATAAAAAAATAATCATGAAAATATGAAATTAAATACAACAAAACCAAAAAAATTAAAATTAATTTGTCAATTTATAAATATTCAATTTTAATTTTAATTATTTGGCCAATTCCTTACGTTATCCCTTTGATAGGGTAATCAACATCACGGGGCTTAATAATCATTTAAGGTATTGTGTAAACCTATTATATAAAGCTTGAGAGAGAGAGAGAGAGAGAGAGAGAGAGAGAGACAGCATATAGCATTGTAGCCTAATTTAGTCGTTTGAACAGGACCTTTTTATTAGAATTTATTTATGATATATCTTATGGTTTGAATACGAGTAATTTGGCTGTGCAACAAAAAAAACATCGTACTTTAGTTGTGTGTGTATGTGTGTGTGTGTGTGTGTGTTTTCAAAAACACGGGACCAGACCCTACCCAACATTGCTTACAAAAATGCACCAGGACAGGCGAAGACAAAGATAAGCTTCTCAACACTATCGCGAGGAATTATCCGAACATTCCGAATGGTTTGACGTTCTCTGACGTACATTTGCCGAATTTTTACGGGTGCAAAATTAATTTCTACGCGTTTATGTTGTCCGCATCATCATAACAAACTTCCCACACAGTGTACATAATAAAACAGAAATATCACGCAACACAGTAAGAGCTAAAGACAACATAATTAGCACGATATAATAAAGTAGGTACACAAAAAAAAAGATGTAAAAAAAACAAGCATAATAAAAATTTACATAACATAATAAAGAAAGTGCATCACATAAGAAAAAATGTACACAGCATAATAAAGAATTTACATAACATAATAAAGAAAGTGCATCACATAAGAAAGAATGTACACAGCATAATAAAGAATTTACATAACATAATAAAGAAAGTGCATCACATAAGAAAAAATGTACACAGCATAATAAAGAATTTACATAACATAATAAAGAAAGTGCATCACATAAGAAATAATGTACACAACATAATAAAGAATTTACATAACATAATAAAGAAAGTGCATCACATAAGAAAGAATGTACACAGCATAATAAAGAATTTACATAACATAATAAAGAAAGTGCATCACATAAGAAAGAATGTACACAGCATAATAAAGAATTTACATAACATAATAAAGAAAGTGCATCACATAAGAAAGAATGTACACAGCATAATAAAGAATTTACATAACATAATAAAGAAAGTGCATCACATAAAAAAATGTACACAGCATAATAAAGAATTTACATAACATAATAAAGAAAGTGCATCACATAAGAAAAAATGTACACAGCATAATAAAGAATTTACATAACATAATAAAGAAAGTGCATCACATAAGAAAGAATGTACACAGCATAATAAAGAATTTACATAACATAATAAAGAAAGTGCATCACATAAGAAAGAATGTACACAACATAATAAACAATTTACATAACATAAAAAAAAAAAAAAAAGCATGATAATAAAGAAAGTACATAACATTATAAAGAATGTACATGACATAATAAAGAATGTACATAACAAAGATAGTCATGATAAGACAGTTGAGACGTTCCATACACATTGACTTCATTATTCGCTTCATTTTTTTTTATTTATCGCAGCAATCACCATTTATTTATTTATTTATTTATTTATTTTTGAAAGCAGTTGTATAGCAAGATGTCTCTTCCATTTATTGACATTTGTTTCTTTGGATAGACTATCCCAGTCATTTGGGAATTTTGTCGACATGTGATTATTTCAAGCAAATGGGGAATTTTGTCGACATGTGATTATTTCAAGCAAATGGGGAATTTTGTCGACATGTGATTATTTCAAGCAAATGGGGAATTTTGTCTTCATGTGACTTATGCAGTGCTGCCCAAAGACAAAATAAACAGAGATAGGAAACTCTTGTCAAAGCCCGTTGAAAATATTGTTCAGGCACCCGTCAGATCATTGAATATTGCAAACTTATAAAAAATATAGAAAAAATCGCAGAGTATATTGTAACCATATTATAGAATAATCTTTTCTCTACTGCAAGGAATTATATTCAGTTTGATTTATTCCAATATTCTTTATTTCAAATGAAAATCCAATATGTGTAGCGTAAACCACACATTGTACATACCAGTAGTTATTATCATGCAGGTACTTTCTACATTATATAAAATATTTTACTGATAGCTTTTTAAGCAAATGTTTTGATAGAACTCAATCTTTTTTCAATGATTTGAATGTAGACAGAAGCATGGATGCAAAATAAAACCTAGTGTAAGTGATATTCAATTATGAACCCAACGGTTTTTAGTTTGAACCCTACTGGAGACTGAAGATTGGTGCACTTTTTTAGTTTCGTTCGTCCTTGACAGCAAAGTCTAAATGCATTCAAACGGCGGGAATTAAACGACCAGACGGCTAAGCGGGCTTGCCACATTGCCACATTGGAGAAGCGGCTCAAGGTCATTATAGTTTAATCATAAATAGCCATCTCTGACACAAACTAAACTTGTAAAAACCTATTGAATAACGTACGAGTACGCTTAACACACACACACACACACATTTATACATGTATATGTATATGCACTTATAAAATGTACTTTATTCAGACAAGCTGTCGAGTAATGATAATTTATACCAGCGATAAACGTGAAATCCATTGAGGAAACATTTTACCCTTACATTAAATACATTATGATCGCCATATAGACAAGAATCAGTGATTTCCATATGACAGCTTGCCTTGATAATTGAACAATATAACATGGGGCATCCAAGAAATGAGTAATAAAATGTAAGCGCTGTGTCTCAAGTAAAAGAGGGTTTATGCTGGGAAACTTAGTTTTTGCCAGATACAAAATTTAAATAAAATAATGATATATTGTTATTTTAGACTTGCTTCCTTTTAATTTAGATATACATATTGATATTTAAATCTTAAAAACTGTAGAGAAGAGAAAAAGAGAGAGTAAGAATGGCGTTATGATAAAGCGGGTCTATCTCCGAGCTATCAGCGCTTTGATTTGTACTTTTAACCTCTTGTATCTAGTGATACCAGGGTCTTTACTTATAAATTGTTGTTGTTGTTGTATTGGGGTTTACCGTCGCTGCGATAGTATTTCAATCATATAGCGACGTCCAGCTAATTACAGGTGGAGGAAGACCCCGAGTACACAGAGTTACCCGGGTAGAACCACCGACATACCGCAAGCCAGCTGGAAGGCTTCCTAGCATGAAAAATCCGAAGTCCTTACCGGGATTCGAACCCACAGAGGTGAGGGGCTGAGAGATTTGTAGGCCACGGCGGCCCCCACTTATAAATTGAAGTACGAGTCGTAATAATTAGGATCACTCTGCGTCTGTCAAACAATTTGCAACATCTCCTCTGAAAACGCTGGACAGAATTTATTAAATTTGGCAGCGATGATCCTTGGGTGAACCTCCACAAAAGTTGCTGTCATAAACTTGATCCATGTAGAACTCTGGTTGCCATGGCAACGGAAAGAAAAAATATGAATACTTTAAATATCATCTCCTTCAAAACTACTAGCCAGATTTCAATATGTTTTAGTACAGATGTTCCTTGGGTAACCCTCTACCAAGATTGCTAAAATTATTTCGATCCGTCAATGGACGGGGATAATTTGCCTTATATGTTTATAGTGAAAACTACCTGCAGGCCAAATTTTAGAATTTTTAGGCACAGAACTGGTGTTTCTTGGGTAATTTTCTACAAAAGTTGCTAAAAGTAACTTGATTAGCCAAATGAATTACCAGTTTTTTTTATATATATTATTTTATAAATCTTTATCTCTAAATATGATGGTAAGAATTTAATTTCATTGAACAAGAATATCACATCATTACCTTCAATCTATAAATTCCTTTAAGACACAATTTACCTTGTAAAATAAATAATACAAAAGTACCTTATTACTTTTTACATGGTAAAGGACATCTTGTAGTTTTATCTGCTCGATTTAGAAATACTTGTAGCAATCTGAATAGTGATCTCTTAAATAATCATTTAACTAGTAATCCAAACTGTACACATTGTGATACTTTGGAGGATGCAGAATTTAGTAATCCAAACTGTACACATTGCGATACTTTGGAGGATGCAGAACATTTAGTAATCCAAACTGTACACATTGCGATACTTTGGAGGATGCAGAAATTTAGTAATCCAAACTGTACACATTGCGATACTTTGGAGGATGCAGAACATTTTTTTTTTCAAATTGTAGTCTACATGATAGGCAACGTTTGGATCTTTTCAGTCAGATCAGAGCATTTCATCCACTAAACACCGAGTTGTTGTTGTTTGGAAGTGAAGCACTTTCATATGAAGATAATGTTAAGAGTTTTGAAGCGGTTCACCAATTCATTTCAAATTCAAAACGATTTAGATAACTTGCTCTCTTTTTTTTCCCAAAGAATTTTTGCAGCTCTTCTCTTTCTCTTCTCTATGTATGTATTGACTCCTTGTATCAGAGCAAGCTAGCGAAAATATATTGAAAATTTGAAGTCTTTGAAGTATCTTACATCATTCCGTGCACCCAACAACAACTACCGAGTCACTATCTGGATTAATTGTTTTTCTTCTTTTTTTTCGCAGATTTATTATTTATTTATTTACATGTTGAAAATAATATTTTCTTTTCTCTCTTTCTTCAGTTGTATTTATATTTATTTTTTGATTTTCTTCCTTGTTTATTCCAGAATACCCCAAACCTGCACATAGATATCCAGTTCATATTTATTCTGTTTCACTCTCTATCATTGGTATATAGAATTAATAATAAAAGTCAATAAACAAAATGACTTGGAAATTTACTTGTAAAAAAAAAAAAGAAAAAAAAAAAGCCAATGACACGGTTCGATATTGCTTGATTGGGGTATTATATTATATAACTTAATATAACATGTTCCATTGTAAATTGTGTAAATACGTTTCAGGGGGAGGGCCGTATCTCATGTTGTTAGAACTTGTGGCCCGACCCCATTTCAATAAGTTGAAATAAAATATGTTTTATAATTCAACCAAAACTGCTCAAACAAAGCTGGTCCCTTGAAAATACAGCTTCTTATGGGTTATTTAGAAAGTAAACTTACACAAACCTGATGGTAATATTAATGACTATTATCTTGCCATTGGACCACTATCTCCAGTTATGGCCCTTGAAGTATAAAATATGTCATATTTAACTTTGTTTACATTCTAGCATTCACATTTATAAAGCAATCTTGATTAGATGTATACATAATGTTAATAAACCAAGAAGTATTATGCCTTGTATGGGAGTTATGGTCCATAATAATTAATGTTGCCTTTAGAGCAGTGGTACTCAGGTGAGCGATAGGGCCATCATGGCTCTCTTGTCGAAATATATCAGACATGTTGCATTTGACAGATAGCCGAGCGTACACGTCATATGCGGGTTTCCCAAAGTTAGAATGAATTATGGGACCAGTCAGAGTTACTAATTTATCCTACTTTCACTTTCACAATGTCGTGAATGTATAATTTGCTGATAAATATTTCTCTCTCAAAATGTTATAAACAATGCAACAAATAAATTTCACTGGTATAATAAATTGATAATAACTTAACTGCGTGATAAATCATTTTTTCTTTAAGTTACTTATCCGTTTCAGTGCATTCTCTCAGTGGCTCAGCCATTTGAGCGGTGTTGCATTCGTCCTATGGAACTTCGAGCCTCTGTGATCCGCAATCGGCTGCTTTTTCTGGTACATTGCTTTGAGTTGAACATAATACATAACATGAAACTCTTCTTTATTATTAGAACAATCATCATATTGTTTGTATACACATTGTTATCCAAATGGAACTAGTATAACTAGTTATAACTAAAACCATTGTTTACGGTTAGAAACTGTAATATAGTTAAAAAGAAGAGAAGAAACGACGTGGATGTAGCCGAACTAATCGATATTGTATTATATACATTTATAGACATCACGTTTGAAAATCACGTGACTGCTGAAAACCTAGTAAACATCATAATTAATGTACGTAGAATGCCACCGGCTGTCTAACAACGATATCACGCCAAAGACATGTGCAGTAATATCACAAGATTAATTTTGATGCAAAGAATCAGAGACGCCGCGCATGTTTTTAAAATACAACTTAAATAAAGCAAAGTTATTTCAGAATATTTTAATAACGTGTGCTTGCATCATTTACAAACAGCAGGTCTAATATTTCCACTAGGTAATGGTGCTTGAAATACCTGTTATTTTCACAAATATCCCCAGCTGTTGTAATTATTGGAAGAGTTAGGGTCTGCAAGATGCATGACATTTCCAGACAGTAAGCTACTAAGGCGGTGTAATGTCAACGTAAAAATAAAATCATCATCATCAGCAATAGCAAAGGACGATGATAACGAAACAATATGTACAGATAAGTGTTTCATTTGGTACCGAATTTATAATCTAGGTACAGGTCCCGAGATTCAAGATCTTCCCGATATTAGGAGTATGGAATTTTTTTGGTATTGATGATATGTGTAAATTAAATTTATATTTACAAGGCTTTACAGCATATGCTACAATTTTTAGTTAAATTCACCCATTCCATGCACTATATATTACTGGGACCGCAGATTTGGCCTGAGGCCGACCATTAGACATGTCCGATACGACCATGTGTATAATTTGTGTTTCCTACACTTTCTATGTGTATTTATCAAACTGCGGTTTCATTGATTTTTGAAGTTGACGTTATGTGTCTAATAATCTAAATATTTTAAGGTTACAAAACATCTTTCTTTTTTTTTCCTGAGCTTTAATGTATCAGGTTGATTGCAAGGTCCGTTACTAAGTCTTAAAATCCGTGGCCTACGAATTAAGGAAGTAGTTACAGATTTCCATTAAATGTGTCGATTTTTTAATAACGACAAACGACTTGCGTATCTTGAATCATCAATTAATACAATTTACTGTTTCAAAAAGTGTTTTTCAAATGTATTACATGGTTTTATATTACAATTATAACTCCTTTTTTTCTCCATTGGCCAAAAACAACAACAACAAAAAAAAAAAAAAAAAAAAAAAAAAAAAAAAAAAAAAAAAAAAAAACAACAACATCTCTTCCATACTGACGCCACGTTTCCACGCGGAATAAACATGCACAGAAAAGCTTTTTAACGACAACGACTTTTGTATGTCGCAGTTGGGGACGGAACCTTATCGGTTATAGGACGGACGCTGTACATAACGACTCGGCTATGATATTCACAGGCGCAAAGTACTGGGCCAACCAAAGAACCAGCGAGAGGGAATTATCATAAGTCACTTATAATACTTAATACTTGTTTACCATTCGACTCGACGAGCAAAATACGTTAAAATAATACTGATTATAAAAATTACATACAAAACAGCTGTTCTTTTCTCTTGAAACAGGCGGCGTCATGATAAAAACAGATCTTTTTTGAACCTTCATGTGTTGAGAAACTTAATGAAATAACTTCTATATGCTGCTGTACTAAGTTGATTGTCAATGCGATAGTAATTTAGTCCCATAGCAACGTCCAGACTGACTTTAGGCGGAAATGGACATTGAGCTGCATAAATTATATGAATAATATAATATTAATAAACAGGTCTACAACATATCAAATTCTGAAATTATATTCTGTGCACTGTAGTTATGGAAACAAAGTAGCATGTCAGGATTTCAAGACTACGCAGTGAAATACTATACATGTATTATTGGAAGATTAAATAGGAATAAGACGCAGAAGCAAGAATTAAAAATTAAAGAAAACAATGAAAACATTGGAATACATTTGCGATCTATTTCAGAGTCATTTGTTAACATTATTAATATACTTAACGCCTTTATTTTATTTTACTGAACTTTTCTCCACATATAACATTTGAACCTGTTCTAATGAACGTTTTTTTTCTTTTCTTTTTCATTATCTAAAAAGATTAAAACTGACATGGTTTTGTTTTAAACCCAGCTCACTCCGGAACCTGCTATTTATAAGGTTCTTAGTCTATTCACACCAGGGTCCCTATCAAGCCTTATTTACACACAAAAAACAACATCATGAAAGGATTTCAACTTAATAATGACAGATTGCTATCTTAAGCGGTTTATATTTGACAATCTTATTAGAAGTCTTAAATAAAAACAAGAAAGATCCTAAGCTATTTTAATTGAACCGGATTTATCCAGCCATATTGATTAGCTGGTTAACCACACTTTTGACCTACAAAAGAATGATTACGTAAGGTAATGATGAATGAACACTGTATAAACGGCTTTCATTGGTCGATACTTAAGAATAATAATATTAAACAACTTAATCGTGTTCGCGTGGTTTAAAAAAAACTATTTTTTTACAGAGATAGAGAAGAATAATACTTAAGAAATAAAATGACTAAAGACTGATATGCACCCAGTCCAAAACATATGATAGTGGTTTTAATATTTTTTTTATTATATTCATTCTTATGTTTGTGCGTGTGTTTGTTTTCTTTTCGCGGTCAGAATTGGCGGTCCGAAACACAACTTATAGGTTTAAATGCAATAAAAATAGGTTTTGTGACATTATTAAGAGCAAAGCAGAGACATGTTTTTTTCAGTTATTTATGTGGTCAAGAATAACGTTTACAATACTTACCTCACCCACCTCATCTTCTCCTGCATAAATGTTTTTATTATTTTATTTTTCGGATTCAGTACAAAAATAACGTAAAAGAACAAAAGCACAATACTACCGTTTTTAAATATCAGGGCTGGGAATCCGAACTGAGTCTTACATTTCATTTTGTAAACAAAAGCTTTCATCTTGGAAAGAAAATGGTATATTTTTTTTTGTTTTTGCCCATTATTGATTCTGCTTGAAAAAATGTGATATCAATCAAAAATCTCTTTCTCAGTCTCACTTTTGGCATGGTATATATATACCATGCCAAAAGTGAGACTGAGAAAATATATATATATACCATGCCAAAAGTGAGACTGAGAAAGAGATTTTTCAAAACATCAATCCTAAGTCTGGTGACATCTTCAAGTTGGCCAAGCAAATGCGCCGTGACAATCAAGATGTTGCAGACGAGAAACCAGTTAGGAATGATGAGGGCGAACTTTCTCTTGATGAGGAAGCTATGAAAGTGGCATGGAAGCAGCATTATGAGCGCCTGCTAAATGTGAAATTCCCCTGGAACCCTAATGATCTCTCAGATAATTGTTGTTGTTGTATTGGGGTTTACCGTCGCTGCGATAGTATTTCAATCATATAGCGACGTCCAGCTAATTACAGGATGCGGAAGACCCCGAATGCACGGAGGCATCCGGGTAGAACCACCGACCTACCGCAAGCCATCTCTCAGATGAACCTCCCACAGAGGGCCCAAATGTTCCAATAACCACTGAGATGATTGAAAAAGCAATAAATAAGATGGGGCTGGGTAAAGCAGCTGGCCATCTGGCATTGTGGCTGAGATGCTCAAGCCCGCAGGCAAGGCTGGTGTAGCATTTATTCGAGACCTCTTAGAAGCCATTGTCAGAGAGGGACGTATCCTGGCGGAGTGGGAAGAAAGCTACATAGTCAGCCTATACAAAGGCAAGGGTGATGCACTTAACAGGGGAAACTACCGTGGCCTAAAGCTGCTTGACCAGGTCATGAAAATCTCTGAGAGAGTTGTGGAACAACTGATCAGAAATCAAGTACAGATCGATGGGATGCAATTTGGCTTCATGCCAGGTAGAGGAACCACGGATGCCATCTTTATCATACGGCAGATGCAGGAAAAACACCTCATAGCCAGTAAACCTTTGTATAGTATATGGCTTTCATTGACCTTGAGAAGGCCTTTGATCGCGTTCCAAGGAAAGTCATATGGTGGGCCATGCGAAAGTTAGGTGTTGAAGAATGGCTTGTCCAAACTGCAAAATCAATGTACTTCAATGCTAGAAGTAGTGTCCGTGTTGGTGATGGCTACAGTGACGAATCTGATGTCAATCTGGGTGTTCATCAATGCTCTGTACTAAGCCCACTGCTTTTCATAATTGTACTGGAGGCATTGTCATCTGAGTTCCGCACAAGCTGTTCTTGGGAGATCCTGTATGCTGATGACCTGGCCATTGTTGACACCTCCCTAGAAGCGCTGTTGGAGAGAGTGCAGAAGTAGAAGAAAGGCATGGAGGAGAAAGGTAATGATATCTGGCCCCAATCTTGATTCCCTGAGAAGAACAGGAAAGCAACATTGTGCTGTTTTCTTAAGCGGCACAGGCAGAAACTCCATCTTTTGTACCATCTGCTCAAACTGGGTCCACAAGAAATGCAGTGGTATCAAGGCCCTCTAAAATCTGACCCGAGTTACAGGTGTCCAAGGTGCAATGGACAAGCTCGACCTATTAATGGTAGACCATTCAAAGAGGTACCTGTTGGTGATGAAAAGTTGGAGGTTGTAGCTGACTTCTGCTACCTTGGAGACACTCTGTCATCTGAAGGGGGTTGTGAACTAGCTGCAATAACACGTTGTTGCAAGTCCGCCTGGAACAAATTTAGAGAGCTCCTCCCAATCCTAGCAAGCAAACAACTGCCAATTGCTACCAGAGGTCGTATCTACTCTTCTTACATAAGACCTTTCTTGCTATATGGTTCCGAGACATGGGCTGTATCAGCTGCCACACTCAGGAAACTGCAGCGTTATGAAAGAGACATGATAAGATGGACCCGCGTAGTCAAACCTGAAGAGAATGTCCCCTTTGAGACCCTTCTCTCTCAGCTTAACATTAGAGACATTGCAGATATTCTCCGAAAAAACAGGCTGTTATGGTTATGATTTCAAATCTCAGTGTGGTCACTCGGATTTTAATGTAAGGAAGTCTTTGTACGGCTACCTCCGGTACGTTTTCGGATCCTCTGCATGAGTGTTTTGTGCACTTAGGGTCTTCCCAAACATGTATTGTGCTTGTCGTCGACATGTGATTGTGAAATAACCCGCGTCGGTGAATTTTTGAGACGTAGTTCCCCCCCCCCCCCCAAAAAAAAAACAACAACAACAAAGTTTTAGACACTATATCTATACACTATTTACCAATATATATTCTGAAAGAGCATAATTTCCATTTTCTAAAAAAAGTAGTTATCGATATCGGTGCGTTGTCGATAATTTTTGATCGGACTTCAACAGTTCTGGTGGTATGTGATCTTCCGGACCATTTACAGGAATTTGTCCCTCAGAACTCACAGGACAGAGACAAACCCAAAGGCGGAGAACTATATTTTAATTGGCCCACAGTTGGCACCAAATGAAACTGGGTGGGAAAAAATGGGCAGCAAGACCAGGATTTGAACCCAAGATCCATTGCTTATCAAATGGGTGAGCTGACCGGACCACTTACACAAATATCTCAATGATAACGATTAGTAATATTGAATTCACAGGATAGAAGAACATTGCCTCGTTTTTGACAATACCAGTGGGAAAAATAGAATTATATTGTAATGACCCCATATTTGGCACCAAATGTTACCAGATGAGAAGAAGGTGCGGCCAGACTGGGACTTGAACCTGAGACCCCCTTTTTACAGGGCCAGTGCTTTGCATCTGAGCTACCTGACTGCTTACAATTCTCTCATTAGTAAGGGTAACCTGGCTACTAGTAGGTCGTTAGATAACCGTGTGAGGAAAAAGTGAAGCCATACCAGGATACGAATCCAAGACCCTACTCTTACAGGGTAGGAGACCTACCCGAGCCACTTTAAAACAATCTAACGAATAACAGTTACATAAATACTGGGGCCATCGATGTATCACGAGAGGCAGTTCGCATCGAAATCTTGTGTACAGTGTGCATCAAAATTTTTGTAAACAATCCCTGTTTTACCTACCTCCACGTGCCATTTTGAGAAAAGTCTGCCCGGAAGGAGGACGAAAGGTTAATATATTTTTTTTGCAAGTTGTTTGACTAAATTTGGTTTTGCCGATGTAAAATAATTTATCTGTACAATAATTACGTCTTCACTTATCACATAGTGTAAGAGTTTCATCAGAATTACTTACAATGAAATCTATTAATTAAATGATTTCTCTAAAAGATTATATAGTTGAAGTCACCTTGTGATGTATATGGTACTAACAGAAAGTGTGTATGTCAATACTTTGCGGCCTGGCGCTAAACATTTCTTGCAAAGAAGGGGTCGGGGGTGTGGGTAGGATACAACAGTGACACGGTATTTAAAGATATTTTGACGTATTTGATAGTCAGTTACTGATAGTAGTAAAATGCGTTTTATAAAACATCTGTTTTGCATTGGGAATTTTAATTTTCGATTTCTTACCAATTCCTCTTAACGTTATTAAACGACGTTAACTTTCATGTGTTACAGGTAAATATCATTCCATTCAATGCCAAGCCGATTATGATTAATCATTTTTTTTCTCATCTTTTAACAGGTAAATATTTTGAGCTTTGAATTTGTGCGAAAGTCTTGTGTTTGGATCAACGTAAGAATTTAGATTAAAATAATGGGCGGGGCTAATTTGCCTTATATGTATATATTGAAATCTTTGAACGACATCTCCTCTGATACCGCTGGACAGAATTTGATTTTATGTGGCAGGGATGATCCATGGGTGAAGCGTCACAAAAGAGGCTAAAATTATTCCGATCCGTAAAAATATATGTCTGCCAGGGGCGAGGCTAATATGCCTTATATATAAATAGTGAAATCTTAAAACGACAACTCCTATGAAATCACTGGATAGAATTTGATTAAATTTGGCAGGGATGATACTTGGGTGAAGCTTCACAAAAGTTGCTGAATTTATTCCGATCCATAAAAAACATGGCCGCCAGGGGCGGGACTAATTTGCCTTATATGTACATAGTGAAATCTTAAAACGAACATCTTCTCTGAAACCGCTTCATAAAATTTAATTAAATTTGGCGGGGAGGATCCTTGGGCGAAGCTTCACAAAAGTTGCTAAAAGTATTCCGACCCGTAAAAAACATGGCTAATTTGCCTTATATGTGAATTGTGAAATCTTAAAACGACATCTCTGAAATCACTGGATATAATTTGATTAAATTTGGCAGGGATGATCCTTGGGTGAAGCTCCACTAAAGAAAGTTAAGTACAACCTGATGTTCCTTGGATAACTCTCTACAAAGATTGCTAATATTATTCCGATCCATAAAAAACATGGCTGTAAGGGGCTGGACTAATTTGCCTTATATGTATATATTGAAAACTTAAAATGACCTCTCCTCTGAAACTGCTGGGCAGAATTATATTTCCTTTAAAACTTCTGGCCCGATTTCAAAATGTTTTAATAGGCAGACTGATGTTCCTTGGGTAACCCTATACTCAACTGAGCGACCCAGGGCCATCATGGCCCTCTTGTTTCCATTGCCATTGCAAGCAGAATCTAACATGGACCAAGTTTCTTTCAGCAATTTTTCTGAAGGTTCACGCAAGGATCATCCTTGCAAAGTTTAATCAAAATCTGTCCACTGGTTTCAGAGGAGATGCCGTTTTAAGTTTTTACTATATACATTTAAAGCAAATTAGCCCCGACCCCGGCAGCCATGTTTTTTCACGGATCGGAATAATATTAGCAATCTTTGTAGAGGGTTATCTAAGAAACATCAGTCTGTACCTAACCATTTTGAAATCTGGCAAGTTAATTTGAAAGAGATGATTTTAAAAGTTTTCATTTTTTTTTCTGTTGCCATGCCAACCAGAGCTCAACATGGATCAAGTTGATTTTAGCAACTTTTGTGAAAGTTCACCAAAGGATCATCCCTTCCAAGTTTAATCAAATTCTGTCCAGCGGTATCAGAGGAGATGTCGTTTAAAGCAAATTGTGAACGACGCACGACACACAACGACGGACACGCAGGATTATCTGGTGAGCTTTGAAGACGTTTACAGTTATTTAGATAAGCTATAACGAACCGTAGGAGCTTTCGTTAATGTGTCACAGCCTCTTTTACTGTTTCGCTATCCGCCAAAACGCCATAAGTTTCGTCATTTATTTGCTCAAAGTTCTCGGAATCTGCGTCTGAGCCCTGCATTGTTGTGTCCAACTGTTCCGACAATTCTGCCACAGTAAGAAGTTCTGGAAATGGATAAGGAGTAATGGTTCTTAGTATTGATCCTCTCAATACCTTTAATACTTCATGAATTGCTGCAGACAGAAATGATTTTAGTAGAAAGGCAAGAAAATGGGACAAGATAAAGTTATTGTTATTTGTCACCTCACATCCTTCCCATGTGTAAAGAATGATATCCATGCCTTTAAATTTTTTAAAAATATGTTCAAGAAAAATATAATTTCACCATACAAGTAATAGAGATGAAGCAAGGTAGAGTTATTGTTCTTGGTAAGTAAGTTTGACCATTGTATAAAGCATAAACTCAATCTCTAAAGTACTTTCTGAGTTGTGACATACTGATGCGACTAGAGACACTACAGTCATTTGAGACTCTAACAAGAAAAGATTAAAACCAAAATGTTTCAATGGGCGGCTTACATTAAACATACTGCCCCACTCTCATTTTTATTGTTTTGACCTTATAACCAAATCTGTCTATGTGCAAGACCCTCATTTTAGACCTCTCTATAATAATTTATATGTAGTTGTCGATCTGTTTTTGAATGAATATCAAGGTCCTGTGGTCTATGATTTAAATCAAAAGGTAAACAAACGTAAAACAATTGAAGCATAAAATCTAGAATTAAAATATATAACCCAAGAATATGAAAAAATAAGTATTACAAAAAACAACAACAAAAAAACAACAACCCAGAACGGCCTCACGACCCCTTGTAAGAACAAAATCCAAAATGCTAAACGACGGTCTTACCAATTGATTTAATTCCGCAGCCGTAAATTTGTGGTGCAAATAAGGTTATTTATAAGTATTTTAATGATTAAAACTGCGGATGAACATTGAATTATAAACTTTCTTCTTTTACAGTTTTGTTTGCACAGAAATTGTGATTATAACCAATGCTTTCAAAATTCTATTTTTATCAAAACTGCAATGTTCAAATATGATTATTACGCTGATACAACATTTTTTTTAGGACAAACTTTTGAAATAAATATACCAGAATCATTAAGTACTAGAAATTTAACAAATAACTTACATTCTTATTAAAAAAATACAAAAATAAGACCGTCAAAAAACATTGAATATTAGCGAGAGTTTTTATTATGTTGACAAAGTCATCATCAGACATGGTGTATTTTTTCCTCTGATTGAGTTTCCAATTTTTATATTACTATAATGACAGATCAATCTTTGACTTGAATGATATTTTTATGAAAACGAACTTTTGCAGACTATATGATGGATTTAACAATCAGAAAATATTGTGCACGTGCCACCCCAGCATTTACTTCACTGTGTTGGAAACCTATTACAAAGCTGACCCAGGGAAATTTGGCAAATTTTCTTTTCTTTTTAAGTATAAATTCACCATACAGCAATGACAATTTGTCAAAATCCCGAAGTAGAACTAGGAGACCACTCTGTCAGTGAAAGTCCTGTCTGCCGGCAATGTTCTTTTAAAAGTCCTGTGACCCCTCTAAACACTTGGGACAAAATGTTGATGGATGCATAGGAAACATGTAATTCCAGGAGTAACATAATTACGTTTCGAAGAGCATAGCATCTTTTTGTCTAAAATTCTTTATTCATGTAGTCAAGCTATCTGTGCCAGACAAAATAGTGAAATTGTTTTGTTTTATGAAAAGGAAGCAGTTTCATGATTCTTTGTTGTCCATATGTAAAACAAATTTAATAGACAATTTCAAGTTTAGTAAATTAATATTTCAAGTCAAAAATGTGTACATGAATATTTATGAGGTACAGGTTAATCAGGGTGCCTACTGAGTTTTGAAACTTGGGAAACAATTGGTGTTTTCCTTGATTTTTTAATCCTTCATATGGAGAGTCCCTTCAATTTCGAAGGTACATGGCCATTAACACACAAACACATAATACATTGTTTACTTTTTCAGTTTTATTTGACAACTTCTTAGTTGAATAATATGGTGTAAGGAATAGTCAAGCTCTTGCTTTTCAATGGTTTCTTTCCATGACTTAGGGCAATAGTAAGGTCCCTTATAGGGGTTTACCCTTTCCTCTCTTTGGGACCAATGTCAGTGACATTTAGTGACACACTCAATGTTCATGTCATTTATTTTTCATTGTAACGTATAACTTGCATTTTAGCTGTTACACTGAAGTGTGCTATTATGATATGTTTAATGCATGTAAAGAGGGTCAGTGATGTTTTTTTCCTTTGGACTCTACCTTTTAGTTGCTTTTAGCTCACTGAGCACTTGTGCTCAGGGTGAGCTTTTGTGATCGCCTTTTGTCCGTCGTGCGGCGTCCGTCGTCAACAACTGCTTGTGAACACTCTAGAGGCCACAGTTTTGACCCAATCTTCATGAAGCTTGGCCAGGATGTTTTTCTACATGATATCTTTACATAATTATCTATATGATAAATTGGGTCATGTGGGGTCAAAAACTAGGTCACAAGGTCAAATCTTAGAAAAACCTTGTGAACACTCTAGAGGCCACAGTTTTTTTGCAAAATCTTCATAAAAATTGGTCAGGATGTTTGTCTATATGATATCTCAGATGAGCTTGAAATTGGGTCATGTGGGGTCAAAAACTAGGTCACCAGGTCAAATCTTAGAAAAACCTATTGTGAACATGCTTGAGGTCACATTTTTGGCTCAATCTTCATGAAACTTTGCCAGAATGTTTGTCTTTATGCTATGTCAGATGAGTTTGAAATCGGGTCATGTTAGGTCAAAAACTAGGTCACCAGGTCAAATCTTAGTAAAAATTTGTGAACACTTTAGAGACCACAGTTTTAGACTAACCTTAATGTAAGTTGGTCAGAATTTTTTTACAAAAAAAAATTTTAAATATCTTAAACAGTGGTGAGCTTTTGTGATCGCCTTTTGTCCGTCGTCCGTGCGTGCGTGCGTCCGTCGTCAACAATTTGCTTTAAACAACATCTCCTCATGAACCGCTGAAGGGATTTTGACCAAACTTCACAGGAATCATCCTTATGATGCCCTCTATCAAAGTTGTACAAATTATTCAGATTGGTTAAAAAAGTAGGTCACAGGAGCTAAAAATAGATTTTAAAAATGTAAACTTTGAAAATCTTCTTCTGCAAAACTGCAAGGCCTAGAGCTTAGATATTTGGTATGTAGCATCATCTTATGGGCCATTACCAAGATTGTACAAATCATAGCCCTACGGTGATAAATGCCTCTGCACCAGGGGTCACTTGTTTTACATAGAGTTATATAGGAAAATCTTTAAAAATCTTCTTCTATGAATCCATAAGGCCTAGAGCTTAGATATTTCATATGTAGCATCATCTAATGGTTCATTACCAAGATTGTTCAAATCATAGCCCTAAGGTGATAAATGCCCCCGCACCAGGGGTCACTTGTTTTACATAGAGTTATATAGGAAAATCTTTAAAAATCTTCTTCTATGAATCCATAAGGCCTAGAGATTAGATATTTGGTATGTAGCATCATCTTATGGTTCATTACCAAGATTGTACAAATCATGACCCTATGGTGATAAATGCCCCCGCACCATGGGTCACTTGTTTTACATAGAGTTATATAGGAAAATCTTTAAAAATCTTCTTCTATAAATCCATAAGGCCTAGAGCTTAGATATTTGGTATGTAGCATCATCTTATGGTTCATTACCAAGATTGTTCAAATCATGCCCTATGGTGATAAATGCCCCCGCACCAGGGGTCACTTGTTTTACATAGATTTATATAGGAAAATCTTTAAAAATCTTCTTCTATGAATCCATAAGGCCTAGAGATTAGATATTTCATATGTAGCATCATCTAATGGTTCATTACCAAGATTGTTCAAATCATAGCCAAACGGTGATAAATGCCCCCGCACCAGGGGTCACTTGTTTAACATAGAGTTATATAGGAAAATCTTTAAAAATCTTCTTCTATGAATCCGTAAGGCCTAGAGATTAGATATTTGGTGTGTAGCATCATCTTATGGTTCATTACCAAGATGGTACAAATCATGACCTTACGGTGATAAATGCCCCCGCACCAGGGGTCACTTGTTTTACATAAGAGTTATATAGGAAAACTTTTAAAAAAACCAATTACTATGAATCCATAAGGCCTTTAGCTTAGATTTTTGGTATGTAGTATCATCTAATGGTTCATTTCCAAGATTTTCAAAATGGTGGCCCTTTGGAGATAAATGACCCCGCACTAAGTCTTCTCCCCTGAAACCATAAGGCCCAGTGCTTATATATTTGGTGTGTAGTATTGTAAGGGCTAAAATGTTTAAGATTGAGTTATATCAGAATTCTTGTCTGTTTAAAAACCTTGTAATCAGTTGTAGCAATGGTACTTAGGTGAGCGTTTCAGGGCCATGATGGCCCTCTTGTTGTCCCAGTGTTTATTAAACATGATATGAATGATGACTGCATAAATTCCCAGTTGAGTGCAAATTCAGGTAGGACCAAAATGTAGGTCGCTTAGTCAAATGTTAGAAAAGCACTTTAGATGCCAGATTTTTTTGTCATTATGCCTAACACAGCCATCTTATTCAGGTGAGCGACACAGGGCCATCTTGGCCCCCTTGTTTACTTTTTACTCGTTTTCTAAATGAAACAGATTGCTGATGTACAAGGGTTATGAAATTTTAACATCCCTTTGTTATTGTTTTCCATTATGACGTCAAAATTCAAGCTTTGCAGGATATGGGTATTAACAGTTACATTGCTTCAGAATCTCTCTTAGACGAAACTCAGTTTTTTGAAGATGGGCCTGAAATGGCACAGCTATGGCCAAATAACTGAAAATGTTGTACCCCTAGTGCAGTTAACTGCTGATATCTCGAAAAATATTTTATACGCCGCCGGAGGCGGTCATATATTGGCGTCATCTTTTCCGTCTGTCCGTCCGTACGTACGTCCATATCTTGTGAACGCAACTCCTCCTTTGTTTCTGAAAGAATCTTTTCAAAACTTGGGCACTGTCATTGCTATACTTGGTAGATATGTACAAAGCAGGGATTTTGATGTTCATCAATATTTGCAATAGTTATGCCTTTCTAAACATGGTCTCTTGAAAACACAACTCAAGTTTCTAAACAGGTAAAAGTGCATAAAGCAGGCATTGTCTGGTACAGAGATTTTTGCAAGAGTTATGTGGAGAAAGAAAAAAAGATTCATAGTGATACTGCTATTTTACCTACTTTCATATTGGAAGCCTTTTTAGGGTTCTTTCTCTGTTCAGCTAAATTAATTGGTCTCACAGACTTCATTATGAGCTTATGCTTACAGAAATGTTAAAAGCAATTATTAAAAGGACCCTATTGGTCTTTATATGTTACTACCTTGTGTCTCGCTAGCGCTCGACACGGTAGTAAATCCGTCCCTATATACTCTATGGAGCAGAGCGGTCGTGATTCACAACCGCTGATTTTTCAAGAAGATGAAGCAAAAATATGCAACTAAAAACACATTGGGCTATCTATTGACAATTAATCTCCTACCACAAAGCGAGAAAAGTATCGTCAATGTCATTTTCAAAGTTTGTAAGCACTTTTTCTGAAACCGACGTGTGTTATTGTGTTCTAATCTGATCTTCCGGTATCATTCGGAATACTCGTGCCAACACACAAAAGGTTGTGGGCGGAGCTTAGCCAAATATGGAAAACGTAGTAAAGGCCGTAGTAAACATGGCGGACGATAAAGATAGAGGCGCGCTAAGCGAAATATTAAAACAATTTAAATTTGAAATCAAACTTAAAGAGGAACAAGCAACGATTGTGAACGCCATTTACAGAGGGAAAGATGTTTCGGCGTTTTGCCTACTGGATTTGACAGATGAATTTTACTTTCTGTTTTACATAACTGTAACATTCTGCGGTAAAAAGCGAATAGCTCCGAATGTTATTTACTTTCCATATTATGTCTGGATGTCCTTATAAGGTAACTCATAGTCTCGCGAGAATATGCGAAATGAAACCTTGCGCAACTCGGAAACGAAATCCGATGATTTTGAAAACGTTTGTGTATTGAAGGGTTGCAAAGGGTTTTCTTTTGAAAATACGACCAAAATCGGTAACATTTTCATAAGATACACCGATTTATAGTTGCAAAATCCGCTGTCAAGCCGTATTTACGAAAATCAATTTTGCTCCAATAAATTATGAACATGGAATCGTAACGTCGGTGGCCCGAAGGATTCGCCACAAGACGTTTCGACATCGTAACTATATATTTTGTGGCGGCGTATATTGTGGCAGCACTGGCACTCTTGTTAGGTATCGTGATCAGTCTGATGTCCGTCGTCAACTTTAGCTTTAAACGACATTTTAACCCTTTACCTCATGAATAGTCATGCCACGCAGACTGTGTAGAATCTGAGCTACAATTTTGTATGAGCAAACAGGAAACCCTGTAGGAGCTGTCTGATCTGGGTCTGCCCTGTTTGTCAATGCGTCAGAATGAGGTCTTTATGAAGGAAAGGGTTAATTAATAAAACTTTACAGGAATGATCCTAGGGTGTTTCTGCAGAAAAATAGCTAATGTTATGGTCTGCCAAACAAGATGGCCACAAGAGCTAAAAATAGAAAAAAAATCTTTAGACGACATCTTTTCCTAAATCGCTGGGCCGATTTTGATGAAACTCAAAAGGAATGGCCATTGGGTGATACTGGACAAAAAAAGCTTAAAATTATTCCGGTTAGCCAAACAAGGTGGCCATCAGAACTAAAAATTGAAATGACATCTTTAAATGACATCTCCTTAACTACTGGGCAGATTTGAAACTCAATAGAACATGATTAATCAGTATTAAGTCCAGTGGTCCATATCAACATATTTATTTATATTACACAGAGGCTCGAAGTTGCATGGGATTAATCATTTCTTATTTAATGGCAATCTCAAAATAAGGAAGGGAGGACACTGTTTTTTGGCTTGTTTTATTGAATATCCCGTTTTCGTCAAATATCGAAATATCAGTAAAATGGACTCGAGCCGTTTCCCGTGTTGTTTTTACTGTTATAAATGAATAACATGTGTTTCTTATGTCCCAATCGAGCTTAACCACAGCCGGGACAGGCTTTTCCGGTTTCTTCTTCAGTGAATAAAAGGTAAAAACTCATTGGTCAATATATTTAAATTGAATTTTATGTTTTATTGCAGCGGTAAATTCAAAACCTAAATAAAAACGGCTTCTCTGTACCTGCTTGTCCGACAATGAGTACATTGTTCCTATGTCAGTCGCGTTCTTTATGCTTTTCTGGACCTCCATAACTCAATGATTATCCCCGGGAAATGTCAGTTTTGTTTACAGTTTGATTGACCAATAAACACTTTCCTTTATATTCACTAGAAGGAAAACCGGAAATAGTTTTCCCCGGCTGTTGTCAATCTCGACTGAATCAATAAAATCACAATATTATCGCTATAAGAGAAATCTACCAGACTTACGTTTAGTGAATTCTTAATTAATGCATTTAAAACACAATTTGGTCCATTTTCAATGTTGAATTTTGTTAAAAACACGTTTCTCAAAATTTGGTCTCAAAACAGCGTCCTCCCTTCCTTATATCAATGTTACTATTAAGTACAAAATGATTCGCCCCATGCAATTTTCAGCCCCTGTGATTTATTACATAGTTTTTGCCCTTTGCTTCTTAACTACTTAACTAATTTTGTGCAATTTTATCCTTTCTTAGTCATTTTCTCTCTAGCAGTTGAATTCAAATGAGCGATTTAGGGCCATTATGGCCCCCTTTTCAATTAATTACGAAGTTATTTTGGGGAGAAGTAAATGACATGAACATATTTTGTCGTTTTCTCGAGATTCAAATGTCTCTGTATCAAGAGTTACCATATTACATCTGTGAATTTTCGCTAACGAAGATTTATCCGTACGAAGTAAATGAAAAAATGGTCCTTGGATTCCAGATTAGGAATAAGTGAGAACCCGGCCTGCCTCGTTATATCCCCGCAAACGAAGTTTGAAGGGGGTATACTAGAATCAACCTGTCGGTCGGTCGGTCTGTCCGCAAAATCTTGTCCAGTGAACCCCTCCTTCACTCTTCACCATCAGTCCGATTCAGTAGATGTGCAAGACGCAAAAAGGTTGGGGTTAAAATTCCAATGAACTCCTCCTTCAGTTTCTGTCCGATTCACTTGATACCTGGCGTAAATATTCATCAGGAGCAGTAGATGTGCAAGACGCAAATTTCACGTTCGTTCGCACACGGATAACAGAGTTATTGCACCTGATTCGACTCTTAATATCTTATGATACATTTTCTACATTTCATAACCGATTCAGTTCAAATTTTGTGTTTGCATTGATAATCAGCTGGAGAAGTGTGTGACATAAATTTCATTTGAGTTATCTCAAGGATTACAGATGTTATTGCCCCTGATTCGACTCTAAATATCTTGTGACGCAAACTTCTACATTTCCTAACCGATTCAGTTCAAAATTTGTGTGCATTCATAATCAGCTGGAGAGGTGCGTGACATAAATTTCACTTGAGTTGTCTCAAGGATGGCATCGTTATTGCCCTGGTCCCATTTTTAAATTATCTCCCTTTCTTGTCTGGAACATTACTCAAAATTAGGTATTGGCTTAAAATTAACTTAACTCAAACTTGACTTAACTTAGAATGTAAACAAACTACTGTGCTAAACAGCCATAACTAGCTCTCTATCCATTTAAAAAAAACATTTACTTTTTTATTACTTACTATCATAACCAATATAATAAGTATACACCCATGTTCTTATCTATGCTCCGCCTGTAGTCTGGCTTCTCCCGTATCAAAGCATTTTGCGGGGGTATTAATCACCATCAGTGGTAGCTCTAGTTTTAAAAGGATCAGTCTTTTTATATTTCATTCTTCAAAAGCAACACAAACATTCACCCTGCGTTTTTTCCCTTCAGTATAATAAATATCATGTATTTTTTATAAAACACTGATTGACTAATTTATGATAATATTAGCCATTGCGTTATCTAATTCTATTGGCACTACACTGAGTCTATTTGTCTTAGTTATTGTCTCTGTTACCAGTTACATACGATTGCACAAAATATGTATCTTCATCATTGGCACTGTCAGGTGGCGAATGGGGACCAAAGAATTTCTGGTTCATTTTTTTCCAAAATTGTTTAAATGGTTAGGTCAGTATCGACTTTGATACACTCAACATTAACATGTTTTTGTCAGTTCTATTTTTAACCCTTGGCAAACTAGCCGAATATGCAAAAACTGATTTACTTAACCGGCATTGAGCCTCTTGTGTATTTTCAAATGTATCTATAGCACCATTTTCTTTATTATCTACCTTTCGTTGCAGCACCCTCCGATGTTTGACACAGTCTCCCGATGTTTGACACAGTTTCTACTTCTCTAGGAAGCAATCCCGCAATGACTGTTTATTTTCAGCCCAACTATCATAATGAACGCGTTCCCTTTCAAACTTCTTGCGCAAGAGGGTCTTCTCCTTCAAACACCGCTTAAACGTCAGCGAGTTTAATCGTAGCTTTTGTGACACAGACACCGATCACTACAGTCACTCTGATCAGCAGAAGTCATGCAGTCAAGCGACCTTGATTTATATGCTTTATAATGCTCAAATTCTTTGTCTTAGTATGTCAAATGCCTAATTGCTCCAAAATCTGATAGGGAATTTGCATTTTCAGAAAGTTCATGTTGCGTCACTTCATCTATGTAGTTTTCGCATACACTACATTAACCATCAATGCAATCAGGGTTGTGTCCATCACGTTTTGGGCATAGCACAATTTCAAGTATATCAGATTCACGTTTTTTTCTTGTCTTTGTCAATAACATCTCTTCTCTAGCAATGCATTTTGTAACGCACATTGATGCAATTAACACGACAACAAAATTCCCTGTTAGACACTCTCAGAAGACGAGCATTCTTTGTCCGCAATGCAGCAAACTTGCCAACGCTTACACGTTTTGTTGGATTTTCAGCTAGATATTTTGAAAAAGCAGCTTTTAATGATACTTGCAATACATATCCTGGTCCATCTTTTGTCCACCTCTTCCCTGGCATGACTCTGGAAATGTCTTCTCGAAGGAAAAAAATCGATGTCATTTTCTGTTTTGGAGGGAAACTTTTCTATGTGCGATAAGTCCTGTTCTATATTTTTTCAGTAAATGGTCAGCAACATTGAACTTTTCAACACCTGTTTAAGAGCTAACTAGTACCTTTCTTGCATGTTTTACTCTAGCACTTGAAATGGAAATTTTCAGCTGTTTAAGAGCTTTGACTTTCCTTGGTGATGCTTAAGACAACGAAATAAAAACAATTTCCGCAAATTTCATTGGTGATTTAGGTAAACTTTTCCTTACTTTTGATGTGATATAATACTCAGTCTTTTTTGACCCAAATTGACTTCCTCCTGGACTCCTCACTCCTTGTTGATAATACTTTCATTTTTGCTGCCTCTTTTATTTTTAGCTCACCTGAGCACAACGTGCTCAATGTGAGCTTTTGTGATCGCCCTTCGTCCGGCGTGCGACGTGCGTCGTCAACAATTTGGCTTGTTAACACTCTAGAGGTCATATTTTTAGGCCAATCTTCATGAAACATGGTCAGAACGTTTGTCTTTATAAAATCTTGGACAAGTTCGAAATTGGGTCATGTGGGGTCAAAAAGTAGGTCACGAGGTCAAATCTTAGAAAAACCTAGTTAACACTCTAGAGGCCACATTTTTGGCTTAATCTTCATGAAACTTGGTCAGAATGTTTTTCTCAATAAATTTTGGACAAGTTCGAATTTGGGACATATGGGGTCAAAAAGTAGGTCATGAAGTCAAGTTTTAGAGAAACCTTGTTTACACTCTAGATGCCATATTTTTGGCTATACCTTCAAGAAATTTGGTCGGAATGCCTGTTTCTATAATATCTTGGACAAGTTCGAAGTTGGGTCATGTGGGGTCAAAATGAAGGTCCATATGAAAAATCCAACATTTGTTGCTCATTTATAATCAGGTGAACGATTCAGGGCCATCATGGCCTTCTTGTTTTTGTTACCTCTCTCTGTCCTTCTTTCTTATCCACATGTTTTTGCCATGACATTTCCTGCCTAACTTTTCTTTTCTTTTGTTTATTGTACCACCTTTATGTTTCAATTATATTCCTTGTTTGAGGTTTAGCCTTTGTACTAGGTGTTGAACTTTTGACCTTAATCCATTGTTCTTTCTTCCTGTCCATATACCTGTGGATAAGTTTAAACAAGTAAATTATGAAGATTTTGTTAAATTTTTGTGTTAACACTGCTTTTGAAAGATTTGTTCTAGCGCCAATGTTATAAATCCGACATGACCCTGTTTCGAGATTTACATAAATTTCATACACAAACAATTTGAAACAAGAGCTTGAAGCCATTTTAGAAAATGCTACATACATGCTAAATATCTAAGCTCTAGAACAATGAGTTTCAGGTGTGATTTGTCTATATATTTGAAGCAAGTGAACTAGGGCAAGGCCAATTTTGACCCCAGGGGCATGTCATGATGATTATGTAACATTTTAGACAACAACTCGACATTGTCAAATCTACCTACAACTCCATGTCTTTTAGTTTCAGTTAATATATTTAAAGTTCTATTCATACATAAGAACATGAGACTTATATAACTTTAGTAGAGGACCATTCTAAGACAATGATACAAGACAAATATCTAAGCTCAGTGCCTTGTAGTTTCTTATAAAAACAGATGATATTTAAGGGCAAAATTTAGGAAACGTTTTACAGTGGACCACTTGACAATGCTACGTTTATGTATACCAAATACCTAAGCTCCAGACTTGTAGTAATGATAATCAGTGATTGTTTTTGACTTTTCAAAACAACCTGTGGCTTTCTGCAGGGGAAAATATTCAACATAGCCACACATTTAATGAAATTTTCAATTTAATATGCACACTACATAGTATTGGCTGTCTAAAGTGACAGCTTTCTGTCTTTAAAACCACTAAATTTATCAACAAGCTGATATAAGTCAGCTTTTAAACCTATAAAATTTTAATTTATACAGTTTAGGAAAGTTTTGCCAAGTGTTGTGATCCATTCAGTGTTTAATATTCTAGCTATGAAATCTTCTGGAATTCAGTCCTAGAAATTACAAACCTTTTTCTGTCTGAGCCTCTGCATCTCATTCTGATGTGCCTTATGGCTAAAGCTTGCTCATTTCCTTTTTATACGCCCGTTCAAATTTTGTACGGACGTATTATGTTTTCATCTATGGCGTTCGGGCGGGCAGGCGCCGTCCTTCGAAGAGTCCGGACTCCTATTCAAACAGTTTTGATTCGATCCTTTTCAAACTTGCTGACAATATGTATGGGCATAATATCTCGGACAAGTTTGATTTCCAGCCAAGTCGCCTCAGGCACTCCAGGATTATTGCCCTTGGTTTGTTGAAAATATGTGAAATTAACAGTATCCGAAAATCCTATTCAAACAGTTTTGATCATCCTCTTCAAACTTGCTGACAATGTGTATGGGCATAATATCTCGGCCAAGCTCGATTCCCAGCCAAATCACCTCAGGAACACCAGGATTATGGCCCTTTATTTGTTAAACATGGTGCATTTTAGGACAGCACATATTACGGGCGTATCATGTTTCGACTCTAGGAGCTCTTGTTTCTTATTAAGGTCTTCCATCCTTATAGCGATCTATTTCATGAAAGCAATGCATATAACTTAACAATACACATGTATATAAGCTTTTAAAATGTCAAACAATGGTATTGACATGTAATGACAAGTGACAGAATTTTTTATTACCTCCCCTTGATTATTTTGTTGCCATGAGTTATCTCCCCTGAAAACTAAGAAAGAGGTGATTTTCTCCATTTTCCTATGGTAATTTTTTTTCACGAAGTTGATACAAAATCATAAAATGCATCTTTTTACCATGAGTATTTCTCATAAATTTAGTTTTTTATATTCACAGAAAAAACATCTTTTCCATAGGCTTCAATGTTAACTTATTTGCGGATTATCTCCCCCAAATTAGATCAAAATTGAAAAAAAACTCTTGGTGATTTTTTTTTATTTTTGAATGTCGTCAAAGTGACAAAGTTCCATAGAAATATAACCATCCAGTGGCAAGATATGGAATATGGCTATTAGGATGGGAAGACCTTAACAACAAGTTTGTGACTCAAATTAAGCATAACTTGAAGTTTGTCAAAAGCTGACATTCACATCCTTAAGGACAAAACTGGTTGTACTATGTGTAATTTAGTTTCAAAATTAACTCTACTATTTAGCAAAATGTGTAAAACTTTCATATAATAAAATAATTTGCCTTTCTTACATGGAAATACAAGTTTATCAAGATTTGTCTGTCAAAATGATGTTATCACATGAAATGACGTTCGCTCATCTGTCTGTCATAAAATGATGATCACAATATAGTATCTGTCAAAAGCTGTCAAAATATATGTTGCCTTTATCACAGGAAACCACACATTTAGTAATCTTTTGTCTTTAAAAGACTTTAGCAATTTCACAAGAAATGACATTCGCTCTCATTTGTCTGTCATGATATGACGTTCGCAATATAATTTCTGTCAATTCCTGACATAATCAACAGAAATATCCATCACAAACATATGATCGCAACTAAATAATCTGTCAGAAAATGATGTTCATTCATACCCCGTGATATATAATGATCTGAGCCAGCACATCAAATAAACTTCCGAATTAAAATTCAGTTTTTTCAATGTGAAATAATACTGTAATCGTTAAAACACCCTTCTTTGAAGAACGTAATCACTTGCGAACATAAATTAAAGCTGACAGACACGATAAAATTTCAAAAAAACAAACCTAAATATTGCTTAGATCTTAACCTGACCGGCAATAATATAATTCGGATTACTTCGTTTTTTTACCGCAATTAACCCAAACAAAATAATAATACGGCAAGTAACTCCCTGTTACAACAAGCTGGAGGTTGAACGTCATTAAATGTTCTCGCCAGACATGTTCGCAACGTTTTTTTTTTTGTTTTTTTTTAAGAATTTCGTACGAAAGTCGAAAGAAACTATCAATGATGACATTATTTTTACAAGCATCTCGTTGTTTCAATCTAACTAACACAGCCTCTTTTAACATTTGTTCTTACAAACTTGATTATTTTCAAATTTTGTAAACGTCACCTGACTGACAGATGCGGAGTACGAAAATTTCGGAAAATTAAATTCATATTTTTTCATTGTTCAAATAAAACAACAGAAAACTGTTATTTTTATTATAGTAAAGTATTATTATCAATAATAAAAACACGATTACCTGGGACCTTTGTCTTGGTCTTGGAATGAAAAAAAATTAACCCGGTAATTAACATGGTACAACCGCGGGGACATAAATTTACATCAAACTAACGTCATTTTGTGTTATACATTTTAAGTTTTTTCTTTCATAATGTCAAAATTATAAAATTTCAACAATGTATTTTAAAATATTGGCAACAAAACTAATTTATCAGGCATGGTAAATAAAGATACATGACAAGGTCGATCAAATTTTAAGTTTTTAAAAAAGTGACGGATACAATGACGTTTTTTCTCAAATTTAAATGGAATATGTCTCAAGCCACATTCGTCTAGAATATACTTTACAAACGTTAACCAGCCATACATTGTACAGTCAAAGTACACAAACTTACACAACAATGAGGATATTTCGACAACATGTTATACCAGAATCCAGTTATTCGTCTCTTAATAATCACATGGATAGGGCATCTTCCTAACTCGCCATACAGCATTAATTGAGATGTACCACGTGTGACAGTTCTATTTTTTCATTACCTTTCCTAATATATTTACATCTGAGATACCTAAGACCTCACACACAGAGGTTGAAATTTGTAAAGTTGTGGAATCAAACAATTTAAATTGACAATTTATCGATATATCTATTTTTTTTATTTTTCTATGTACACTAAATAAACCATTTTATGCTTTTCTAACGTAAACTGTCTGCATGTTGTTGTTTTTTTTCCAGAAAATACAATACCAAGGTATTTCAATATATCAACGATCTATATCTGGTGGCCATTAAAAACAGTACTTCTATTGCCAAGAAACAAAAAACAACAACAATTCATTTTAGATAAAATAAAACGTAGACTATGCTATAGTTGATTTTAAGATCTAGACAAAGCAGATGTACAGGGGAAAAAGAAGAAGTAAAACGATTTATTTGATTGGATTTATGACAGAATAGCCAGAAAGACAGGATTAGCAACTGTAAATTTTCTCCCTAGAATAACACACATGCAAACGGCCATCACTAACATTAGTCAATTTGTTGCAATAATACTGTTAAAACAAACAATCAAAGAACAAAACCAACAAAGAACATAATTTTTTTACCTGTTTTGAAAGTCTATAAATACATTAAGAGACCCTGACAAGATCAACAGTTGTAACAGCTTCTTCACTCTTTGAGCTTGATTCAATATTGACTAGATCCTAAATTGTAAGCTCTGATTTTTTATACGCCGCCGGAGGCGGTCGTATATTGGCGTCATCTTCTCCGTTTGTCCGTCCATACGTCCATATCTTGTGAACGCAACTCCTCCTACGTTTCTGAATGATTTTTTTTCAAAAATTGGTCAATGTCATTACTATAATGGGTAGATGTGCATGAAGTGGTGATTTTCCGGTTCATTAATTTTTACAAGATTTGTGTCCCTTGAAACTTAGTCTCTGTAGCTGATTGATATTGCAGCCTTGTGAACGCAACTCCTCCTACATTTCTGAATGATTTTTTTTCAAAAATTGGTCAATGTCATTACTATAATGGGTAGATGTGCATGAAGTGGTGATTTTCCGGTTCATTAATTTTTACAAGATTTGTGTCCCTTGAAACTTAGTCTCTGTAGCTGATTGATATTGCAGCCCTGTGAACGCAACTTCTCCTACATTTCTGAATGAAGACTTGGGCAATATCATTACTATAATGGGTAAATGTGCATGATGTGGCGATTTTCCGGTTCATTGATTTTTACAAGACTTGTGTCCCTTGAAACTTAGTCTCTGTAGCTGATTAATATTGCAGCCTTGTGAATGCAATTCTTTGTATGTTTCTGACCTAATCTTTTCAAAACTTGGGCAATGTCATTACTATACTTGGTAGATATGCACAAAGCAGGGATTTTGATTTCCATCAATATTTGCAATAGTTATGCCTTTCTAAACATGGTCTCTTGAAAACACAACTCAAGTTTCTAAACAGGTAAAAAGTGCATAAAGCAGGGTTTTTTATTATAAGCGGAGAAAGAAAAAAGGATTCATATTGATACTGCTATTTGACCTACTTTCATATTGGAAACCTTTTTAGGGTTCTATCTCTGTTCAGCTTAATTAATTGGTCTCACAGACTTCATTATGAGCTTATGCTTACATAAATGTTAAAAGCAATAATTAAAAGGACCCTCTGGGTCTTTATATTTTGTGGCGGCATATATTGTGGCAGCACTGGCACACTTGTTAATAGTTTCCATATAACTCAGAATTACATAAAAAAAAAAGGAAATAAACTACTGGATTATAACTGTATTTTAATACCAGATGGTATTACATGCGTGATCCAGCCATTTATCGACGGGGGGGGGGGGGGGGGGGGGGGATCGACAGGGATATGTTGGCAAACTGTAAAAATTACCATATCTTGCCAGCTCTAAAATTCAACGTATACGTGTCTATTACGGATGGAAGGTCCGTGACTTCTTTCATGGAAGGTCCGTGACTTCTTTCATACCATCCTTTTATTCCAGGGAGGGGGGTCTATCCACTAATACTGTCGCAGTGGAAATCAATCATAGCAACATATTATTGGCATTACAAGATACAAGAAGCTTTATTTTAAGTCGGGTACATACAAACAGTGAACATAATCTATACAGCATCTATACAGCTATTTTCCGACACAACAAAGCTCTTAACAGTAAATAAAAAAATCAAAGGACCGAAAGTCCTGAGACAGCTGCCAATTGAAAAATACTGCTACATTATCCTAGCTTATAAGTTTGTGCAAGACACTCATTGGATTTTGAAATTATAGACACTTAATAATTGAATGGAATAACATCTTTCTGAACAGATACTATAACGCTCTGCTAAGATATTGACATGAATAAGATTTTTTTCGGTATTAAAGTTCTTGATATGTAGGTCAACTTTACGAACTGCTTTCCGAATATTTTATTATTAAAACAAACAATAACAATGTCGTTCTATCTGGAAACACACAGACATGTAAAATATCATAAGCATGTCAAAGGTATCCTGAAATATATATGTCAATCATCTGTGGTTGTAGAATGCGATGGAATACATCGGCTATTGAGACGAGGCCCGGTCTAAAAGTGTACATACTTGGATATGAACACCAAGGCAAGGTCGACCATATATGCTAATTGTATTCAAGCTGCGTCAATATTTTCGTTGCAAAGGTTTTAAGACACATATATGTGTTGATTTAGAAATCATTCACAGGTCCGTACATATAACCACAGACTGTAATCTTAATCTGTAAATATCAGTTAGAATGAAATATAATTTTATCATACGTGTTATGATTTAAAATATGGTTTACATACAACACTTCTGAAACAGTTACTAAGGCGAGAAAAATACGAATAACTCACGATATTATATAGATACAATTTGGCCTATTTCGTGGGGAGCATGTATGCTGAAATTTGAGTTATCAGTTCCGAAGACCGAGATCAAAGAAATGCGATTGGATTCTGAGAATCAGAATGCAGCTCAAAAATAGCCTGTAATAAACGCAAAAAGAAGCAAATCTAAACAGCTTTAGTGAAACAAGTACTTGAAGTAGATCATATACATGCACAAACAAAGAATAATATACATGTTACAAACAAAGGATAATATACATGTTACAAACATTACAAAGCAAATTAAAATGAAAAAAAACAACAAAAAACAAACAAACTCAGGACTAAACGTATAAATCAGAAGATTGAAAAACAGCATGCAAACAAAACAGTATCACATACAAATGGTATCACATATTGAGCTTGGATAAAAAGTATTAAACAAAAGCACTTAATGTTGAAACTCACAATTTACAATCCCTACAACAAATATAATTTAATTAAATTAATTTAAACAAAAAAAAAAAAAAAAACACAAAAAAAAAAAATGGTTAAAAACATACATACAGAAAGGATCAGACAGAAAGAGCTAGTGTTATTATGAGCGTGATGTAAGACACTGAATAAGAGAGCGCACACTATACGTATAAAAAGCTAAGCACATAGAGAACATTTGCATGATGGTGCAGTCCTAGTTGCGGATCAGCCTAGTGAATTCTTTAAGGTTTTCTGCCTGTCTGATTTTATTAGGGAGGCTGTTCCACACCTGCACTGCCTTATACCTAAACGATTTCTTACTGTAGGTGATGGTATATCTAATGTATTAACATACCTGAACAAATAAATATTGTTTTTTTAAAATGAACCAGATCATGAAGGAGATGGTGAGGCTTTATACAAACATTTAAAAGTCTCAATGGCTAGATTTCTTAATCTACTAAGATGTAGGGTTGGCATGTTGGCTTTAAGCAGTAGATCATTGAATGATGAAGTGAAATCGTTATAGGTAATTCTTAAAGCTCTTTATTGTGTTTTTTTTCTTCTAGTTTTTTTCAGTGTTTGTTTTATTACAAAAGTGATAAACCAGGGGACAATAATTAAATTTCGACCTTATAAAAGATTTATAAATAAGAAAGTTGTTGTTTGCATGAATGAATTTGCTCATAAGTAATAGAACATTCAGCAGCATTGCTGTATTCCAACACACACTAGCGATTGCTTTATTGATTCCGACTCTCTATGGAATCTATTCTGATATTTTCCCGGTTAACAGAAAAGGTTATTTTAATCACAATTTGTTTTGTTTTTTTCAAACATTATTTGGAAAATGTACTACGATCGATCACTGTTTATCACGAACAACATTTCCTGAGTTCTGTTTATTGGGCTTTAATTTCAGTTTGTCCCGTATCATTTGTCAAAATCAAAAGACAAATCCAGGAGCCCCCGTGGTCGAGTGGTTAGAGTCCTTGACTTACTATCACCTAGCTGATAAGGACGTTTCAGCGGGATAACACTGATTTTATTTTTGGTAATTTTTGGAATTTCTATTTTTTTTAGTAGAATGTAAGAGGAAACACCAATTATTAAGATTCTTGTATTTAAAACATAATTAAAAGTAAATTTACCAAATGCCGAGTGTCCAGAAAGGCAGATTTTAGTATTTGCATGCAAATTTGGCGAAACTTTCAATAAAAAACAGTTTTATTTAAAAAGCACAAACGTGGTGAGGTATACATTTTTATTTATATTTTCAGAAAGCGTTTACATCAGGATTGAATCTGAAAAAAATAAAGTTTTTTTTAATCAAGAATAAAATAGCGTAGCTTATATAAGTAAGGTTAGTTTTGGTACAGACACAATGACTATTTTTGCTCATAGTGTATTTTCCATGCATTTTTGACGGTATTTTCACCCGTAACTTAAAAAAAACACAGTTATGAGTAACAAATTGTGATAAAATATTCTGAAAAAATATTATGATATTTTATTAAAGTATTTAGAATGCAATTTTTCTAATTTTCTAATGCTATGATTGTTCAACACACTTTAGCAATCAGTGATGCTTTACCTTAAGCTAAATCTCTTAAACGAGCATAGTGACCACCTATTTTAAGCTCACCTGAACATTTGGGCTCAGGATGAGCTTTTGTGATCGACTTTTGTCCGTCGTCCGTCGTCAACAATTGCTTGTGATTACTCTAGAGGCCACAGATTTGGCCCAATCTTCATGAAAATTATTGGTCAGGATGTTTGTCTACATGATATCTCGGATGAGTTCGAAATTGGAGCATGTGGGGTCAAAAACTAGGTCACCAGGTCAAATCTTAAAAACTTAAAAAAGACCCCTGGGAACACTCTAGAGGCCATAGCTTTAGCCCAATCTTCATAAAATTTGGATGTTTGTCTACAGATTAACTTGGATGAGTTCGAAATTGGGCCATATGTGGTCAAAAACTAGGTTAACAGGTCAAATCTTAGAAAGTTATAAAAATAACAACTTGTGAACACTCTAGAGGCCATAGTTTTAGCCCAATCTTCATAAAATTTGGTCAGGATGTTTGTCTACATGATAGCTTGGATGAGTTCTAAATTGGGTCATGTGGGTCAAAAACTAGGTCACCAGGTCAAATCTCAGAAAAACCTTGTGAACGCAAAATTTTAGAAAAAAAATGTCCGTTAGATAAAAACAACAGCTGAAACGCCTTTAATCTCAGTGGGTTCGAGTCTCGACCTTATCACTCGGGGGGCCTTCTAGGTCGCTTGCATATAGGTTGGTGGGTTTGTCTTCCATCATTCGTAATTAGGTGGGCGTCGCTTTATGACTAAAGTACAATGTTGTACATTTAATACATTATGTCTCTTATTCCGGGCCGGCAAGAGCCAGCACGGTTCCTGGTACAGTCCATAATTGTTGAATAGTGTTGTACGTTTTTCTCCGTGCCTGTCTTTACATGATGTAATTTTGTAAAGGAAAATAAAATATATGGGTATGTCGCTCGTCTTTTCTTGAAATTGTCTATGTTTATGAATATGACAAATATCATTATGTTTTCTGATATTTAAAATTTAGTTTAACGTTTAGGTCTTTCTCAAGAATGTTAAATTGTATTCACGTACTTGCCGTTTTAAAATTAATGTTTAATTTTTTTATATATTTTTTCTTCTGCTAACGACAATAACAACATTTGACTATGGGAGCACAAGTTGTAAAACAGGTTACACAACTATTGTTAAACTTTTCGTACTACCAGTTACTTGCGAGAAAATACGATTTTCGATTAACACCTATTGTTCTTATAGACGTTTGAATAGTCGCCATATTGTTATTGGCGGCTTTTCGAACGTCTGTAATGTAGAACTTGCTAAAAATCATGTTTTTTTTTTTTCTTGAGAAAGGCATACTTTTGCCGAAATATTGAGTAAGAGTGAATTTAATTATTTATTGTATTATTTCCCTCGGGAAAATCGACATATTTATTGAAATATATTTTTTTTCTCTTTTATTTTCACATTACGTTTTGCATATTTTGACAGCACACAACATTCATACAGATGACACAATTCTATGCATAATTTAATACGAATTATGATATATTGATATATTTCATATACTTAAAAAGCCATTCTTTAGCTACAATACATTAAGTGGTGTCCCATAGTTTTTAAGTATAAAAAATAACACATAAAAAAAGGAAAACTAAAAAAACCAAAAAAAAAAAACCAAAAAAAAACTATGTATTGAAAACTATAACAGTAAAGGGTATTATGAAAGCAAAAGGTTGAAGTTGACTATGCTTGACATATTTTTTTTCTAATTCCCATTTTTATCGTAAGTGTCATGTTTATCGTTAGTTAATGCTATCTGTTTTTCGATTTTAATGTGTATCTCAAGATAAATTTTGTATGCTTTGAACAAACGATAATTTAATGTTTCGGTATTTTGTTTTGAATATATAATATTTCATTAACGTAATTAAAAATAGCAAATATTACTATACCTATTATTTTAAATGGTTAAAAATTATTTATTTATTCCATTGTGGTTTTTATAGTCTTGTAGCTGAATTGCAAAAAGAACATAAACTTGAATCAACGAATCCTATTATTTGTTCGGATGATTCTCAAAACCAATAGATTCGAACGTCATTTATAGCGACAATTTCAAAATACGGTCTTTGAGAACAGTAGTGAAACGGATAGTCCATCCTTTTCAAGCGATGACGGAGAGTCACGTCAACAATAATAGTCCTTCGACACGATTCTTTGACGCTTGCCTCAAAAGTTTCCTTGTAAAATAATGGTAATGTAGCTGGCACAATCTGTAAAATACGCGTGGGACAAATCTTGAAGTGTGACACCGTTGTGCATACTCGGCCATAACCCAATTATTTGACGTCAGTTTTACGGCCTTGTCGCAGAGCTTTGATGTTTTGAGTAATGGGTGATGAAAGGGATGGGTTTTTTTTAAAAAATATTTACAAAAGTTGTTGTCAAACCTTAAGGCAGCTCGTTCACAGATGATCAGTAGAAATAATAATAAAAATATATAACTTATCTCCCTCGTTAAAGTTGGTAAAATCTTTGTTTTCCGGACAAACAACTTCGTCAAGTGTAGATCACATTCCACGGGAAAATTTCGTAAACGTCACTCCGGGAAATGGTGCTTGCTGTACCACGTGACACGTCCTGCAACATGGCGTCTTCACCAGTCTTGGAAGCGAATACGTAAGTTCAGTCTTTGAAGTTAGCGCATGCACGAAGACTGTATGTGATTATTCATGTGACGGAGGACGAACATTAAATCTAAATATAGGTTCAATACCGTTTATAACGCTATTGCCTGTGATTGAGAAACTACTCATTTTTATTTTTACACTCACGGAATGTTGCATTGGGTGACAATGCGTCTGTAGATTGGCATTGATAGAAGTAATACACACACATAATTAACAAGATCTGATGGTAAAATAGACGGGGTTTTCGGGATCTTAAGGACTGTCCAGATGTGCCTTTTTTCATAAAAAGGAGATCTAAGGTCAAGGTCACAAGGTCAACTGCATAATGTAATGGTTCATCCACTTCAACAACTGTCCAAATATTGAAGCAATCCAAAGAAGGACATAGAAGTTATGGCATGATAAAAAATTCAACCTGAGCGAAAAGGTAAACCTGTCCAGATGCCGCTTTTTTCATTAAAAGTAGGTCAAGGTCAACTGCGTAATGTAAAGATCCATCCACATAAGTAACGGTCCAAATGTTGAAGCAATCCAATAAAGGACATAGAAGTTATAGAATATTAAAGAAGGTCAACCTGAGCGGACGTCTCGCCCGCCCAGACATCCTCAATTTAAGGACGGAATTTTTTGTTAATATCCGTCAAAAAACAAATTATTAGCCAATGCCAATATGTGAACGGGCTGTTTTAAGAATGGCCGAGATAGGTTCGGCATGACGTCACAGGTCATCGGCGGAAATGACAGCCAGTCTTGTATGACATTCTGTGCTAATAACTTGATCAGACCTGTATATTTTCACAATAGTGCAATGCTTTAAATCATGTATTTCTTCAATACATAATATATGTAAAGGAAAAAATATACTTGCTAGTAAGCAATTGTAAGGTTGGTTGGAAAATTGGGTACGTCCAAACCGAGGGGCCTCGGCTCATAACGTAAATGAGCTTTTTGTCATTCTTTATATTCGCATATTCAAAAATATGTTTCAAAAAGAATAAATTTAAAAACAAATCGCTTTCACGTTCGTCCTTTTTTATTTCATGAATTTATTATCTCATGGAATAAAGGAATAAAAAGATACACAAACCAAATAGAACAAAAAAACAACAAAGAAACAAAAAAAACAATTCCATAAATTCCATCAAACTAACGTCATTTTTTGTTATACATATAAGTTTTTTCCTTCATAATGTCAAAATTATAAAATTTCAACAATTTATTTTAAAATATTGGCAACAAAACTAATTTATCAGGCATGGTAAATAAAGATACATGACAAGGTCGATCAAATTTTAAGTTTTTAAAAAAGTGACGGATACAATGACGTTTTTTTCTCAAATTTAAATGGAATATGTCTCAAGCCACATTCGTCTAGAATATACTTTACAAACGTTAACCAGCCATACATTGTACAGTCAAAGTACACAAATTTACACAACAATGAGGACATTTTTCGACAACATGTTATACCAGAATCCAGTTATTCGTCTCTTAATAATCACATGGATAGGGCATCTTCCTAACTCGCCATACAGCATTAAATGAGATGTACCACGTGTGACATGTACTATTTTTTCTGTCTCACACCCAGAGGTTGAAATTTGTAAAGTTGTGGAATCAAACAATTTAAATTGACAATTTATCGATATATCTAATTTTTTTATTTTTCTATGTACACTAAATAAACCATTTTATGCTTTTCTAACGTAAACTGTCTGCATGTGTTTTTTTTCTTCAGAAAATACAATACCAAGGTATTTCAATATATCAACGATCTATATCTGGTGGCCATTAAAAACAGTACTTCTATTGCCAGAAACAAAAAACAACAATTCATTTTAGATAAAATAAAACGTAGACTATGCTATAGTTCATTTTAAGATCTAGACAAAGCAGATGTACAGGGGAAAAAGAAGAAGTAAAAAGATTTATTTGATTGGATTTATGACAGAATAGCCAGAAAGACAGGATTAGCAACTGTAAATTTTCTCCCTAGAATAACACACATGCAAACGGCCATCACTAAAATTAGTCAATTTGTTGCAATAATACTGTTAAAACAAACAATCAAAGAACAAAACCAACAAAGAACATAATTTTTTTACCTGTTTTGAAAGTCTATAAATACATTAAGAGACCCTGACAAGATCAACAGTTGTAACAGCTTCTTCACTCTTTGAGCTTGATTCAATATTGACTAGATCCTAAATTGTAAGCTCTGATTTTTTATACGCCGCCGGAGGCGGTCGTATATTGGCGTCATCTTCTCCGTTTGTCCGTCCGTACGTCCATATCTTGTGAACGCAACTCCTCCTACGTTTCTGAATGATTTTTTTTTCAAAAATTGGTCAATGTCATTACTATAATGGGTAGATGTGCATGAAGTGGTGATTTTCCGGTTCATTAATTTTTACAAGAGTTGTGTCCCTTGAAACTTTGTCTCTGTAGCTGATTGATATTGCAGCCTTGTGAACGCAACTCCTCCTACGTTTCTGAATGATTTTTTTTTTCAAAACTTGGTCAATGTCATTACTATAATGGGTAGATGTGCATGAAGTGGTGATTTTCCGGTTCATTAATTTTCACAAGAGTTGTGTCCCTTGAAACTTAGTCTCTGTAGCTGATTGATATTGCAGCCTTGTGAACGCAACTCCTCCTACGTTTCTGAATGATTTTTTTTTCAAAAATTGGTCAATGTCATTACTATAATGGGTAGATGTGCATGAAGTGGTGATTTTCCGGTTCATTTATTTTTACAAGATTTGTGTCCCTTGAAACTTAGTCTCTGTAGCTGATTGATATTGCAGCATTGTGAACGCAACTCCTCCTACATTTCTGAATGAAGACTTGGGCAATATCATTACTATAATGGGTAAATGTGCATGATGTGGCGATTTTCCGGTTCATTGATTTTACAAGACTTGTGTCCCTTGAAACTTAGTCTCTGTAGCTGATTAATATTGCAGCCTTGTGAATGCAATTCTTTGTATGTTTCTGACCTAATCTTTTCAAAACGTGGGCAATGTCATTACTATACTTGGTAGATATGCACAAAGCAGGGAAAAATGGTCTCTTGAAAACACAACTCAAGTTTCTAAACAGGTAAAAAGTGCATAAAGCAGGGATTTTCAGGTACAGTGATTTTTGTAAGAGTTATGCGGAGAAAGAAAAAAGGATTCATATTGATACTGCTATTTGACCTACTTGGGGTCGACAGGGATATGTTGGCAAACTGTAAAAATTACCATATCTTGCCAGCTCTAAATTCAACGTATACGTGTCTATTACGGGTGGAAGGTCCGTGACTTCTTTCATGGAAGGTCCGTGACTTCTTTCATACCATCCTTTTATTCCAGGGAGGGGGGTCTATCCACTAATACTGTCGCAGTGGAAATCAATCGTAGCAACATATTATTGGCATTACAAGATACAAGAAGCTTTATTTTAAGCTTTATTTTATTAATTTTATATTAATTATTTAATTAAGATAAATTTTGTATGCTTTGAACAAACGATAATTTAATGTTTCGGTATTTTGTTTTGAATATATAATATTTCATTAACGTAATTAAAAATAGTAAATATTACTGTACCTATTTTTTTAAATAATTCCTAATAATGCTTCC
>CM037789.1:18833781-18883781 GCA_021229015.1 Solen grandis
TTTTTGCATATAACAGTGTTGATTTGGAGTTGTAGCAATCAAATTATTTTATTTATTCCATTGTGGTTGTATATCAATACATTCCCAAAATAAATGTTCTATAGTCTCTGTAGCTGAATTGCAAAAAGAACATAAACTTGAATCAACGAATCCTATTATTTGTTCGGATGATTCTCAAAACCAATAGATACGAACGTCATTTATAGCGACAATTTCAAAATACGGTCTTTGAGAACAGTAGTGAAACGGATAGTCCATCCTTTTCACGCGATGACGGAGAGTCACGTCAACAATAATAGTCCTTCGACACGTTTCTTTGACGCTTGCCTCAAAAGTTTCCTTGTAAAATAATGGTAATGTATTTGGCACAATCTGTAACAAAATACGCGTGGGACAAATCTTGAAGTGTGATACCGTTGTGCATACTCGGCCATAACCCAATTATTTGACGTCAGTTTTACGGCCTTGTCGCACAGCTTTGATGTTTTGAGTAAAGGGGGATGAAAGGGATGTTGTTTTTTTTGTGGAAAATTTACAAAAGTTGTTGTCAAACCTTAAGGCAGCTCGTTCACAGATGATCAGTAGAAATAATAATAAAAATATATAATTTATCTCCCTCGTTAATGTTGGTAAAATCTTTGTTTTCCGGACAAATAACTTCGTCAAGTGTAGGTCACATTCCACGGGAAAATTTCGTAAACGTCACTCCGGGGAAATGGTGCTTGCTGTACCACGTGACACGTCCTGCAACATGGCGTCTTCACCAGTCTTGGAAGCGAATACGCAAGTTCAGTCTTTGAAGTTAGCGCATGCACGAAGACTGTATGTGATTATTCATGTGAAGGAGGACGAAAATTAAATCTAAATATAGGTTCAATACCGTTTATAACGCTATTGCCTGTGATTGAGAAACTACTCATTTTTATTTTTACACTCACGGAATGTTGCACTGGGTGACAATGCGTCTGTAGATTGGCATTGATAGAAGTAATACACACACATAATTAACAAGATCTGATGGTAAAATGGACGGTTTTTTCGGGATCTTAAAGACTGTCCAGATGTGGCTTTTTTTTCATAAAAGGGAGATCTAAGGTCAAGGTCACAAGGTCAACTGCATAATGTAATGGTTCATCCACTTCAACAACTGTCCAAATATTGAAGCAATCCAAAGAAGGACATAGAAGTTATGGCATGATAAAAAATTCAACCTGAGCGAAAAGGTAAACCTGTCCAGATGCCGCTTTTTTCATTAAAAATAGGTCAAGGTCAACTGCGTAATGTAAAAATCCATCCACATAAGTAACGGTCCAAATGTTGAAGCAATCCAATTAAGGACATAGAAGTTATAGAATATTAAAGAAGGTCAACCTGAGCGGACGTCTCGTCCGCCCAGACATCCTCAATTTAAGGACGGAATCCGTCAAAAAACAAATTATTAGCCAATGCCAATATGTGAACGGGCTGTTTTAAGAATGGCCGAGATAGGTTCGGCATGACGTCACAGGTCATCGGCGGAAATGACAGCCAGTCTTGTATGACATTCTGTGCTAATAACTTGATCAGACCTGTATATTTTCACAATAGTGCAATGCTTTAAATCATGTATTTCTTCAATACATAATATATGTAAAGGAAACAATATACTTGCTAGTAAGCAATTGTAAAGTTGGTTGGAAAATTGGGTACGTCCAAACCGAGGGGCCTCGGCTCATAACGTAAATGAGCTTTTTGTCATTCTTTATATTCGCATATTCGCATTTTCAAAAATATGTTTCAAAAAGAATAAATTTAAAAAGAAATCGCTTTCACGTTCGTCCTTTTTTTATTTCATGAATTTATTATCTCAAGGAATAAAGGAATAAAATGATACACAAACCAAATAGAACAAAAAAACAACAAAGAAACAAAAAAAACAAAAAAAAAAACGTTCAGCGTAACCAGTTTTGTATTTTATGATTTTTATAATCACCAAATTTGATTAAAATAAACAAATAAATTTGAAACAAAATTACACATGAGAATTTGGATCAATCAATCATGAACTCAGCTCATAGAACGAAGGTTTTTCTCCTTATAGAGACTTGCCTCAACACTATCTGTCAAACATATTTTAATCAAGATTTTTTTCGCGTTGCAGTTCTGTGTTCTTATTTGTTGTTCTCGATTTTTTTCCATTCGCGATTACGGTAGTGCCTATGAGACTATAGCCGTTTAATGTCTTAATAACAACAACATAACACCCGATTGTTTCTTAAAATAACGTCATATCGTTTATTTGTATCACTGCCTGGATAGCGCAGTGGTAACTTGCCTCGCTTCTCACCACTTCGTCCCGGGTTCGATTCCTGGTCGCGTACGTGAGAGGGTACAGTGGTCGCCCGCCCAGACACGTGGTTTTTTTCCGGGATCTCTGGTTTCCTCCAACAATAATGAACACATACGCCGCAATCAGAGCTATTGAGAGTGATTTATATAAGTTGTGATAATTTGTTTCGTAATCGATGTGAAATAGGTAAATTTTAAACTTTCACCGTATAATTGTTGCTTCATTGACACGAGAACAAGAAAGAAACAGACAAAACATAATTATGAAAAAGGTGCTATAATGTTAGAAATATTTGTTTGATTTCACATATTTTATTTATTTATTTTAAGATCGTAGGGTAATTTCTTTCACGTGTAGTTATAGGAAGTTGGCACTCTGCTTTTGTTTCCCATGACAATGCGTGAAGGAAAAAGTGACGGTTATCTTTTCGGAATCCTCCGTATATTGCTGATGACGTCACAACTGCACAGAGAAACATTCTTTATTACCAATTAAGATTGAATAGGCTCCCTGCGAGCTGTAAGCATGTCCGTGGTTTTACGTTTTCAAATTACCCATAATTTTGTGTTGGTGTCGCTGAGTTGTATTCTAACTTCACCATTAAAACCAAAGTTTTAAGGGGTTTACTTTGCAAATACGACTAAGTATCAACCGCAATAAGATATGAATGGTATATTTTATGTTCAAGAATTTTGCATTTAAATACCAAAAATAATACTTCATCAAGTCAATAATAAGAAAATATCTATGTTCTCACTTCACCCTGTCTCAGTCAATCCAAAACTTTTTGTCTTATATTTTACTTATTATGCCCCCCATCGAAAAATTTAAAATTTTTGCAAATGTTAGTTGGTCGGTCGGTTGGTCCGTTGGAAAACCATTTAGTTTCCGATCGATAACTGGAGAACGTTTGGGTCCACATTCCTGAAACTTAATAGGGTCATTGGTCATGACAGGTAGATGGCCCATATTGATTTTGGATCCACTTGGTCAAAGGCCAAGGTCACAGTGACCTTGAATGTGAAAATCGTCTCCGATAAATAACCGGAGAACGCATGGGCCCACATTCCTCAAACTTTATAGGGTTAATTGTTATGACTAGTAGATGACCCCTGTTTTTTGGGGTCACATGGTCAAAGGTCAAGGTCACAGTGACCTCAAAGGGAATGGGGGGGGGGAGCGTAGGGGGACATATGTGTTGTACCGACAACTTTTGTTAATATTATTAAACAAAAAAGAAAATATACGTCTAATATATATTTAAATCAGACATTTATTGACACTCCCAGTCTTAGTTTTAGTAATATGCCATATTGCTGGTATATTGCCAGTATATTGGTATCGAGTGCTATAATATCGCGGCTTTTTCAGCTATCGATATAAAATGACCTTGTTAGAAAATTCTCCCTTCTCCCTTGAGTTTTCGGTCTTTCAATTAAAAAAAAGAAAAGAAAATCCGCGCAACATCATTGTTACAAAAATACTTGTGAATAAAGTGAAATATATGTCAGAAAATTGTAGCAAAACTCTATTCCTGGCTTATTCCTTATACAGTTATCTCGTATACAAGTGAATTTGCGTAAGAAATAACTAATATTTGTATTTTTTAAGTTTAGATTTGGCTCAAGTTTTCTATGCAATGAAGTTCTTAAGGTAAATTATTCCAATCTCTGATTGCATCATAATAAAAGGTTTATCATAGGTGCTCCTGTACTCATCCTGCTACAGTAGCCAGGTGTATCAGAGACTGTGGGAGGATGGGCCTCGTTATGATATATATTGTGGCGTGGATGCGTCTCAGTTGTCTCGCTCTATTTTCAGCATTAACCCACTCTAAAGTACTATAAACCATTCATAAAATAGGATCTTCTATTTTCAGAGCTATATATGTTATTTTCAACCACAAAACCGGTTGTCCTCTGTGTCTACTACAATGTCCTATGATATTTATGTCGTGTTTATTTTAGATACAGTTCTGACATATTATTATCATTGTTATCGAAAATGCATTGTTTCCTGGTCCATTGAAAATATACGATCATATTTGAAAAGAACAAAATTAATTTGAAAATCTTATGCCAGTGTTCAATCTGACAGATTAAGCACGGAAATTGTGGATGATTTTGATGACAACCCCTAGAGCTTAGATATAACAATCTCCGATATGGAAATTGTAAATGGAATAAAGAATTTAGGTAATGATAAAGCGAGCTTTTTTGATATAATTTGTTGAAAATTTTTTAAGGCCATCAAACATCTTTGTATACTGTTTTTGCGATAATGTGGAAAAACTCAACGACAACACGTAGGGAAAAATTATTATTGTTACTTCAACGTTTCGGCTAACGCCTTCATCAGATAACAATAACGTTGAAACATAAACAACGGAAACGACGTCACCATGAATAACGTAACGTCAAAAAAGCGGGAAAATGCAAACGTTATGCGTCCTTTTTATAACGTCAAAATGAGATAGGTGATGTTTCGGATATGATAAAGAGGATATTTGTTGATTTCGGCGAAGCCACGAGTGAAAATATAACTTTATAGGCTCACGTGTAGAAATAAAATGCGATCTTACACCGAAATCAACAAATATTCTGTTTCTTCCATGCTTGTTTTAGCGTATATAGATTTTTATTAACGATTTCAATAATTACATTTCCCGTGCGGAGCCCCTTTCCATAGTTTGCCCCCGTTTGGTGACCCAACCAAATAACGCCACGAAGACAAGAAATAGTCCCAACGTTTACTTGTTTATTTTTGCAATATTTGCCAATATTAAAATAGAAAATCAATTTGCTTCACAATAAAAGATAAATTCAATTGCAACACAGTAATAAACTTTAACTGTTACATAAAATCAGAAAATGAAATTTAGTTATGGAATACATCGTCATGTATATAAGCATGACTCGAGCGAATATCAACACATTCCTTAGTAATATTCCAGAATATGGACTTAAATCATTGTGCATTAGCAGTATTGAGATGTGAAAACGAAAAACAGTACCTTCCATGCAAATAGACATAGGTGACACATATTAATCTGCTTTATAAAGTAGTTTAGAATTTAAACCATCAGGACATAAGTTCTAAGTTTATGTATCCATAAGGATTCTTTGCACAGGCGATCAATGTTGCTATTGATAATATCAATAGACATAAATGAGAAATCATTTAAATTATGATTTTCTAAATTAAAATGTAAAGCAACGGTAGAGGAAATTGCAGGGTCCATACAATTACGAATATCAAACTTATGACGTTTTGAGAGATTTTGCTTTGTCTGACCAACATATATTGCATGTTGCATTTTGAACATGCTATAAGATAAATGACATTCTGTAATAGTCTGTAAACGCAAATCAAACTTTTCTCCTATATCATGGCTAGAAAAAACAAGCCAGTATTTATACGGGAACAGTGAGAACACTTAGGTCTGTTACAACTTTTAAAGAGAAATGTTTTAGATTCATAATGTGTAAAGTTTGAATTCACTCAATAGTCACGTAAACTTTTGGGACGCAACAATAGGTTTAAAATGGTTGTGAACAAATTTCAGATTTTCGCGTTTCGATACCTTCAGAAGGTCCCAGTACTTATGTAGAATACCGCCTTTATTTGTTCAGGTTGTATTATACATAGCATTGAATGGAACAACATTTTTAATTTCACCAGTCACAGAGGCTAATGCATCCTCTTGAGACATACGGGACACATTACTAAAAGCTTTATCTATCACTGATTTGGGATAGTTTCTGTCAAGGAAAAAATTCCGTAGTCGCTGTAGAGAAGAAGAGTTGAATTTCGAATCGTCAGATATAATCCTCCTGTATCACTTTGCCTTTTTTATACTTAGAAAATGGGGCGATAATATAATACCTATGTTTCAGAAGGGATATGTCTCTGACTCTAATAGTTATTGTTGAACTATTTGAATAAGTTGTTTTACGCAGCTATTTACCTGTATAATGAATGAGAGATAAAAGACATTGTCAGATGAATTTTACACTTTTAGTTGTTTTGGAGACTCAAAATACATACAACTGCCGTCTGCAGTACACGTTAAACAGACTTGGTACTGGCCATTTTTTTAGATCACTGCGTAATGAAGTGAAACTACCGTAATATGCATTTAACGATATGGTAAATTAATTTGTCAGATTTTTATAGCAAAATTGAATTTTTGAATTTTTCGAAGAGAAAGTCTATTTCTCGCCGATCCTTTAAACAACTTGTGAAATGCTGCTGTGACTACTGAAGACATTTATATTTATGTGTCACTAGTTGCATTCTGTCGGAGAGCCATTGCATAATTTGATTTAGAAAGTAACGGCTTATATAGATAGTATTTCGGAAAGGTGGTTGCCTGGAAACGGTAAATAGAACATAAAAGGTGAATGCATAGAGATTGTTTAATATATTAAATTGTCTAAAAATTGAGCCACAATTCCTGAGTTACAACTCAGATGTTTAGGAATATTTATTTAGTTAGAATTAATTGAAAGGGTCAATAGAAAAATCTGAAAATGAGTATTAACGTAAAAAATCTGAAAATTCTCTATGGTGAATTCCATTATGTTAGAAAGATGCATTGTTGCCCGTCCAGACATGTGGGTTTTCTCCGGGCTCACCGGTTTCCTCCCATAATAATGACCACATATGCCGCCACCAGAGCCATCGGGAGTGATTAATGTAAGTTATGATAACTTGTTTTGTAATGGATGTAAAATAAATAATGTTTAAACAATACATTGAAATATATCTACGACGGGCGATCCAGACTTAACTGAACTTCGGCTATTACATTTAAACAATGAAGGACACAAGTAAACAAATAAGACAGTTAACTTATCCATCTTTTTATGTATATTACCTTATAGGTTCATCTCTGTAAGACAAGGAACAAAACAGATCAGATCATACACATTTCAGCCATAACCGACGGTCGTGGACGATCATACGTTTACTACACTTAAAATGAAAATGCACATTTTTCAAAATAATTTCCAGCGCAAATTCAATTTCTCATCGCGCTCTATCCATTATGCCATTCAAAAACCGGTGTCCGTGATATGTTTCTCGTATCTTTTAAGCTGCAGTGTCAAAAATGTAATTGTTCACTGATAAGTATAATTCACGAACAATGTTATGATCCAGTTAAAAATTGTTATTTGTTTTATATCTTATTTACGTCCAATCAAAGACGCTTATTTAAATCACGTGACTGTACATCGGGGACGCACGATCCTTCAAAAATCCTGTATTTTTTCTGCAGGACCTTGTTAAACCTATGATAAAAACAATAGAATCCCATTAATGAGATCGCTATTTGTTATCTATTGTTGTCAGATTCTGAATTGAATTTTGAATAAAAAAAGTAATTTGATTTAATGTTCTGTACATGGAATATATTTGCGTCGTCCATATATGTATCCACATTGTATAGACCAATGTTAAACTACCTGAGTGTTGTAAAGTTCTGATATTTTCCAATCCTCTAGTTTTCTGGACGTTTGGTCATTTCCCTGTTAGGTATTTACTAATTAACTTCATACGTGTTTATTTATTCAAATACACATTGAAATTAATGTTACTCTTGATAGATCCTTATATTTAAATTTAATCCAACTGTCGACACATAATTTGAAAATACTCGTATAACGGCGTTCATAGAAATAATAGACAAGAGGACCAAGACGCTAACCTTAGAAAAACTGCCTTCATTGCCTGCACCAATAAATAAATTATAGCATAGTTGTACTGAATACATAATCCATGAACTCATTTATAAATCCACGAACTTACAGTGCCTGTGGTCAAAATTTGAAGTCAAACTTGACTGAGAAATTATGGCTTTAAACACATAAATTAAAAAATTAAAAGGGACATAACTCCTGACCTAATTGGCCAATATGAGCCAAAACGGAACTTGGCTGAAAGAATATGGCTATAAACATTGTTCTAAAGTTTGAAGATGATAACTTCAGAAATGAAGATGCTAGAGTGCAAATAAAGTGAAATATGACATTTTTTAATATCAAAAGGGGTATAACTCCTGACCTAATTAACGGATATCAGCCATAATCAAACTTAGCCAAAAGAATATGGCTATAAACATTGTCATAGAGCTTGAAGATGATTGCTTAAGAAATGAAGATGCTAGAGTGCAAACAAAGTGAAATCTGGCATTTTTTACTATTAAAATGGGCATAACTCTTGATCTAATAAGCCAGTATCAGCCATAATTGAACTTGGCCAAGATATAATGGTAAGAAGTTTGAAGATGATTGATGCTATAGTGAAAACAAACTAAAATTTTTTTAAAAAAGGTTTAAAATTGAAGATGATTGCTTAAGAAATGAAGATGCCAGAGTGCAAACAAAGTGAAATCTGGCCATTTTAATATCAAAAGGGGCATACCTCCTGACCTAATAGGCTGATTTCAGCCATAATCGAACTTGGACGAGATATTATGGTAATAAACATTGCCATAAAGTTTGAAGATGATTGCTTAAGAAATGAAGATGCTAGAAGTGGACGACGGACGTACATTCATCGATCTAAATAGCTCTTCTTGAGCACATGGGCTCAGGTGAGCTAAAAAACATACAAGGGTTGTTCTAAAATTTTCTGAACAAGCGTCGTAATTTTTCAGGCACTATGGCTAATGTAATAAAATCAAAAGCGATACTTTGGCAAACAAGAGGGCCATGATGGCCCTGGATCGCTCATCTGAGTATACGGTTACCCAAGGAACATCAGTCTGTATAAAACATTTTGAAATCTGGCAAGTAGTTTTGAAGGAGATAATCCCTGTAAAGTTTTATCAAATTGAGAGTTTCAAAGGAGATGTTGTTTAAAGATTTCACTCTATACATATAAGGCAAATTAGCCCCGCCCCTGGCGGCCATGTTTTTTTATGGTTTGGAATAATTTCAGCAACTTTTGTGGAGCTTCATCCAAAAATCATCCAAGCCAAATTTAATCAAATTCTGTCCAGTGATTTCAGAGGAGTTGTCGTTTTAAGATTCACTATATACATATTAGGCAAATTAGCCCTGCCACTGGCAGCCATGTTTTTTTACCGATCGGATTAATTTTAGCAACTTTTGTGAAGCTTTACCAAGATATCCCTGCGAAATATAATCAAATTCTGTCTAGCGGTTTCAGAGGAGATGTCGTTTAAAGATTTCACTATATACATATAAGGCAAAATAGCCCCGCCCCTGGTGGCCATGTTTTTTTATGGATCGGAATAACTTTAGCCACTTTTGTGGACCTTTACCCAAGGATCATCCGTGTCAAATTTAACCGAATTTTAAATTTTTTATAAAACAAATTAGCCAAGTCCCTGGCGGTCATGTTTTTTTATGGATTGGAATATTTTTAGCAACTTTTGTGAAGCTGCTTCCAAGGATCATTCCTGGTAAATTAAATTAAATTCTGTCAAACGGTTTCAGAGGAGTTGTTGTTTAAAGATTTCACCATATATAGATAAGGCAAAAAAGCCCCGCCCCTGGCGGCCATGATTTTTTTACGGTTCGGAATAACTTTAGCAACTTTTGTGAAGCTTCACCAAAGGATCATCCGTGCAAAATTTAATCAAATTCTGCCCAGCGGTTTCAGAGGAGATGTCGTTTAAAGATTTCACTATATACATATAAGGCAAATTAGCCCCGCCCCTGGCGGCCATGTTTTTTTTACGGATCAGAATAATTTTAGCAATCTTGGTAGAGAGTTACCCAAGGCATATTTGTACCAAAGTATTTTGAAATCTGGCCTATAGTTTTGAAAGAGATGATTTTTAAAGTGTTCATTTTTCTTCTTCTTTCCGTTGCCATGGTAACCAGAGTTCCACATGGATCAAGTTTATTTTAGCAACTTTTGTGAAGGTTCACCAAAGGAAATCCCTGCCAAGTTTTATTAAATTCTGCCCAGCGGTTTCAGAGGAGATGTCATTTAAAGTAAATTGTTGACGACGCACGACGGACGTAGGGCGATCACAAAGGCTAAAAAGAAAACGATTGGTTTGATGCTTACTCAACAGTCCACAGTCTCCGCTTTGCAACGTCGGGTAACAATTAGCAGTATAGATTCGGTAAATCGAGAAACTCGTCACATGTTTACTTGTCTTAAACGAGCGCATATAAACATATTCTTAACGTCAAAAATTCGTTTCGCTACTGCTGAAAATATGCACGTGCATCTACTGCATCATTTATGGCATTGGCTGCTATAGATAGGATCAGATTTGTGAAAACAACTTGTTAATGACATACTAAACATTATTTATGTTGTCGTCTTGTTCACTTTTGGGCAGTCTGAATGCTACTTAATTATGCATTGCAGATGGTTAGCAACATCATTACCCGTTTTATCACTTTATTCACCGTACTGTGGGAAGTAAAATAGAACCATTCCTCGTATCGAGAAATAGATCAAGCAACTCGTGTCACCCAAGTCTATAAGTTCACCCGTGCGTGAAATTAGGCCAACTAATATGTCTGGACCTGATGAACCTAATGTTTACGCTATGAAAGTAACTTACTACCATTTCAGTCCATGTTATGTCAATAAAATCATATTACCTTAAGCCAGGTTTACATCAGTATTACGGCAGCCGTACGACCCGCTGCGATCACATTTTAAGGGCGCCGTGGTCCAGTGGTAACGTATCCTATTATGGAACTGAATGTTGAGTGTTCGAACCCCGTTGGAGGCAAGAATTCTTCACGACCTTCCCAGGCGCAAAGTACTGGTCCAACCCAGGAACCGCTGGCAAAAAGTTTCGTGCGTTAGCCGCAAGATCGTCGTACACGTTTTAGACGTCGTAAGGTAGTTGCAAAGTCGAAAACTGAATGCTCAACATGCACATCGTTTCTCCGATTTTTTGACAATCAGTGGACGCCGCAATGCCGCAGCGTGACAGTCTTAAGGCAGACTTGAGACAACCGTTCGATTGACTCACGATTTTTGAGGAGTTCGCATGATTGCATGCAGGACTGCTGTCATGCGACGTTCGCAAGACAGCCGTACGGGCATCTTACGACAGCCGTGCCGAATTTCAGACTGATACGAATCGTAAGACAATCGCACATGACAGCAGCACAACAATTCTACGATTGTGACGCTCTTCTTCTTCACATAGTATTCTTCTTAAAGGCGTTTGGGCGGTTTTTTTAAAAAAAAAATTGCATATAATAAGTACTTTAGACTTTAACTAAAAGATATATGAATTAAAGATAGGGGGTCACCATGCTTGTCTTAGAGATCAAGTTTATGGAAGAACGTCACTTTTTGCTAAGATTTGTTGAAAAAAAAACACGACATTAAAAAACAAGAAAGATTTCGTTTCAAAAAACTGTAACAGCATATTTTAATGATATTTTTAAAATATTTTTATCACCATTTGTAACTTATTATGTATTCTATAAGTTACAGATAAAAATACTGTCAAATATGCATTGAAAATACAAAAGGGGCATAAAATATCATTTCTGCCCGGACCAAAATGTATACAAAAAATATCCCAAAACTGTAAATATTTATATATATATTTCTATATATATTTTTTTTCAAGGGACATATTTTCTTTAATTTTTCAGAGTCAGTTTTCTGATATAAATGCTTTATAAAAATGTGACTTTTTGTACATTCAAAGTTTGGCAAATATGCTTTTGATGATATTCTTAATACATGAATCTTGAAATTTGGACTTTCTTCTACATAAGCCTTACGACAGCCGTACGACCAACTTTTTGAGAATATCGTACGTTTCGTACGACATTCTCAAAACATCCGTACAAATTTGCCATGCCGCAAGGTTGTCGCAACGTCGCAAACTAGATTTTCGACATGCACATTTTCTCAGCGATTTTCTTGCGATTGATGGAGCTCCCAAGGCTGCTGCACGGCAGCCTTGAGACACCTGTACAATCCACGCACGGTTTCCGGCTAGGGCTTGTGTCAGTCACTTACTGCGTTTGACTTGCGAATACCACATGGCAACCGCACGAACGCCTTGCAGCAGCCTTGCGTTTTGTTGCAAAGCTGTAATAAGACGTGAAACGTACGACAATCGCACGAATTTGTACGCCAGTTGCACGGTTATTTTGCGGAAGCTGTGCAAATACGTGCGTTTCGTTTTCCTACGCCCAGGCTGCGAACACCGCCCAACCCGCGAGATCACTGTATGAGCATCGAATTTCTGCGATTGGTGCGGACCTGTCTGGACATGTTGCGAATTGTCGACGATACATCGTAAGAACAAAAAATCATACGGCTGATGTGAACAGGACCTTACCGGGTGTTTATTTATTGCTCGTAATTTGAAAGGATTCTAGCCAATAAGTATATAGGTTTTGTTTTAGTTTCTTTATATTGATACAATTTGGTGTCATACACATGTATGATAAAATACTATCATTCATTTCTTTAAATCAAACCATCTGAATTGATAAAGTGTAGGTGTGTCTTTATCCACTGGTAACTACTCGACTGCGGATCCGAAGGTTATAGGTTCGAGCCCCGTTAGTTGCAAGGATTTTCCATGACTTGCCTAAATTACAGGTCCAGCCAAGAACCGTCGAGAGGGAATAATATAGGATATAAGTCGACGCCATCATTTTTAAGTTTAAACTGAAGGAGGAAAATAAAAGTTGACATTTGTTTGATACAGATTGAGAGCACTGTTTTATTTCACAGTTGGTCATATAAAAATAAACATATTAAGTTAACTAGTGGCAAGTAGAATTGACAGAATCAGTAGAGCGTGGGTACTAAATTTCTGCTTGATGGTCGCTCCAGAACTTGTTGGGCCTATTCCAGGATATTGTGGCTAGATGTGATATTATGCCACCCGTATACAGTGTTAAACCGCGGTAAACCTTTACTTACCCTTAACTAACGGATTAACAGTGTGTGTGTGTGTGTGTGTGTGTGTGTGTGTGTGTGTTTCATATTTCCATAAATGTTAGGATAATGTTGGAAAGAGCTCAATACTGCTATCTAATAATCTTATCGTGATTTTATATGGCATGGATTCGGGATATGTGTATCGCAAGAGCCGAAACGTTGCGGTATATTCTGGACAATAATATATATATATATTTGTGTGTGTGTGTGTGTTTTATGATTTGGAAAGAAAACACTCAAAATGACATTACAATGCACAATAAAGGAGAGACAGAAATACAAAAGGATGAATTGATTTTCACAACGTTTCTGACAATTCGGTTGCTATGCCAATAATAAATTTAACATTACTTTCCTAAAATATACCTAGCGATAGCGCTGAATCCAGGCACAGAATTCTGTGATGATTAGTATAACATAAGAGATAGAAGGGTAGTAAAAGGGCTGGCTGGCTCGGTGTCAAGAGGTCCAGACAGATTGAAATACTGTTGGTAGAATGTTAAACCCAGGCAAACTGCTGATGCTACTACTAGTGCTGTAAATGCTACAGTAATTACTTCTACTGCTACTTCAACAACGACGGCTACATCTTTTATGAAGAACAACAACTACTACTACTTCTACTGGACAACGACAACAACTGCTACTATTTCTACTACAACAACAGCTATTACAACTACTGCTACAACAACTACTACTACTTCCAGTGCTACTTCAACTATAAGAACTGCTACTTCTTCTGCTTCTGCTACTACTACTAGTATCGGGAGCGAGTCCCACACACCAATGATAGAATGAATTGTCAGAGGGTGGTTAGTTTCGTCGCATTTGCATTATATATCTTAACCACACGCAAATTGTAACCACATTATTTCCCTACTGTCAACCAAACCAAAACCACAGACTGAGTATTAAACATGTTCTGTGTGTTAATCTCCCAATCAAACAACCAATACCGTATTGAAACCTTTTAAATGCGCTTCAAATTACTTTTTTATTATAAAAGGTTGATTGGAAATCCTCCAACTTTTTTTTTTAGAAACAAATGTATCATGGTGACGACAGCATTTCGAAGATTTCTTCCGCATCCATATTTTTGCTTAACATTTCATCAGATTTGAAAACATGATTGATCCCAGATGCACCATGCGAAATTAAAATTTAACAATCAGACAAAATGGCGATGTAGCCTTTTTTGAGCTGTTTCTGAATTCAGTATGTCCTGATTTAAGGTTGAACGACCGATCACGTATAAACTCGACGTACAAAGCGTTTCTGTACAATTGTTTGTTGTACGGAAAACACCGACATCGCAGACCTTCAAAGCGTTCGGTTCAATTCAAGGTGTATTTTTCATGATTTAATTATCATTCAATTTCCACGATAAAAATCATAGACACTAAATATCTCTACTGGTCTAATATGTCAACTTTGATTTTCGGTGTCTAGAAAAATCAGAAATTGAAAACAAAAATGGTGTATATCTTCTCTAGTTAAAAAGATGAAAATGTCAATCCACCCCCATCCCGACACATATTGTTTTAAACCACACGTATTCATAGTTACATGTTTTAAATTAACTAATTTGCTAATCTTAACAGAAAACAAAGAGTAACAAGTAACTGGTATTGCACGCAACACATGAGTCCCCTACCGGTGAGGTGCATATTTTTTCCGTTACCATAGCTACCAAACGGTAAACACCGGTAGGAAACTAATAATTCAGTCTAAAGAATCAAGCATTCAACTTGTATAAATGCTGAAGTTCCACAGGGATCTGTTCTTGGACCACTTTTATTTTTGATTTATTTAAATGATATTGCAGAATCTTTAAGGTTAACTAAACCTTATGCAGATGATAGCTCTTTGTTTTCCTTACAACAAACAATTGTACATCATTTCCCGATGACCTTGAGGGTAAAGTGAATCATGAACTAGCAATACTAGTAGACTAAAACTATCAATATGGTCCAAAACTTTAATAATTTTAATCCTAAAAAAAGACAGAAGCATTGTTCTTTACAACAACAACAAAGAAATGAAACATGATCAAATATAAATTTTGAAAGTAATCCGAGAATGTAAATAATCATAAACATCTGCGATAAACTTTATCTCAAAATGGTCGTTAGGACAATCATTTTGATTCTATTCTTAAGTCAACATCAAAAGTTTTAGGTAGGCACTCAATCATATATATAGGTTACATCCTCCTGTATTAGATACTCACATATATCGTTTGAGATGACTCTCTCTACAACTTTCTTTTTCTCTTGAACTTCTACAACATGAAGCTTCTCGTATAGTCACCGGTTAACCATATCTGTTTCTATAACTAACTAATCAATAAGCGCAAGGTCTTAAAAAAGTATTTCATGTATAAAGTGAATAACAAATTAGTTTCATACTATATTCAAGACTAGATTCCACCTATCATTGGAAATTTTATGGATATTCTATTTCAGTAGACTAGAATAGACCATTTCACTCCGGAATGAGACGTAAACCTACGTAAATCAACGAGCACTTACCGAACACCTAATCTAAATGCTGGAGTAAACTCTCAGTTAACTGGACTATATACGCTGAAACTGTATTTGTTTTGTGAGTTTATGCGTGTTCTCAAGGCTTACTGTTTTCATCAACATATATATGTTGATATACATTTATTATATGTTCTTTAAATGAATTTTATATCGCACCTGTTAGTTATTTTCTAAAGCACATCCTTACTGTAATATTTATAATTGTATTAAGCTAGGGGAAGGTCCTTAACTAATTTGAATAGAACTTTTGAAATAAAACATGTTTTAATCATAAGATAATGACAAAATTGAATTGAAACAAATTCAATGTTGCTTCGGTGTTGTTTTTTTTATTATTATATATATATTTTTTTTTATAGAAAACTGAAATGGTGGTAGGGTAATGCAAAGGTCAATTAACTCTTTACATGACGGAAAATTTTCTTAAAATTGTGTATTTGTATTAGATAAACAATACAGATTATATATAGTCTTGAAAAGTTCCCTTCAAATTGTATAACCTTAAACATATAGAGCTGCCTTCCAAAATAAAGAGGAAATGTGTTTATCCCTGTAAGCCCGCATTTTATTTGAAGATGCCCATATGTTTAGGAAAGAATTTACAAAGTATTTTTCTTGTCTTTTTGTATCGTGTTTTATCTATTTTATTCATGGTTTTCCTCTATTTTATTCATGGTTATTCGTCTTTGTTTTCTTTCGTGGTTTTGAAATCCCAAAAGCGAGAGTTTTGCAAGAGTATAAAATACGACCAGCGAATTGCTTCAAAATTCTCGCCTGATTCGCGACATAATGAAACTATTTTCCTTCTTTGCGATTGATAATAACTGAAATCAATCTGCAAGTCTTACCTTTACATATTTCAAGTCACCCACACTGTCCATTGTCATGTTTGAAAACAATTTTGTGACCCGTGTCGGTGGTCAAGTGGTTAGAGAAAAGGACATAGCGCTGAAATATACTTAAATAATTTAGGAAAACAATCATCACCCTTGTTTCCCATATTAATTGCACATAGGCATTTGATTCCTTTATTAAATTTCGTAATTCTCGAAATAAATTCTTATATCAACAATATTATTGTCATTAACTAAACTTTTATTTTTGTAAAACTGGGTTCCTATCTTATCCAAGCACAAGCTTAGCGATATTCACTATTGATGGAATTTAAGCCTTACATTGCTGAGTCGCTCCAGGACTGATTTTCCCACTTTTTCCCCTCTGTATTCCGTTCAAAAAACTTTAAAGTGTTTGTCTTTAATCTTAAATCTCTGTAATTTGGTTAAAGATTTGTATGTACTCTTCGAAGAAAAAGGGGCATATTGCCTTGTATATTTTAATAATCTAAAACTTCTTTCCTCGTTTATCTATGTTTATTCTTTCAGCCTCTTACGACTGTGGTTCTAGTCTTAGGCGAATTCTACCAACAATTCTTAGCGCTAAGTAAAACTTAAATAAGTATGGGAAAATGTCATTAATATTGTTTCTCTAATAAAAATATATACCCATTGTTTTAATTTTGTATCAACTATTGTTAGTTATTAAGGTATTAACTCATTTCAACATACTAATAGTCATGTACTTAATTATTTTATTTAATAGTAATGGTAGAATGTGTGTCTACCTAGTTTGAAAATTTAAGTATTACTTAGTGCTAAGTATTGTTGGTGGAATTCGAGACTTTTGTCACTTCAAGATCATTTCCATCTGACCACTGGTATAGAGACGGTTTCTCTACTCGACTGCTCTTGTGAACCAGTCTTTGAACGGACTTTTCATATTACGTTATTCGGTGCATTTACAATTTTACCTCTCCTTTGAATAGTAAAACATGTCTCTCGGAATTTCTTTGGCAACGACAGTAAAAAAAAACAAAAAAAACCTGGTCGCGTGCAGAGAATCGCACAAGACTATTCATGTGACAGCAAAACAAACAAAAACTGAAAATTAATGATGTACTTAACCACTTATTTTGTGACTTCAATTGTTAACTGCTCATTTGCTAACATCCTTTGTAATTAGACAAGGATCGGTTTCCTCGAGACTGCACGGGATGAACAAGGCTGTATTCACGATGAAACTCAAGTTTTGCTGAACTTTGATAGAAATCATAAAATCCTGACTCTCTGAAACGTTTAACTCTAAAACTAAACAGCTGATTTACAAGTTAAAAAGAAGTTATCTACCATTTTATACATTTTGCTATCAAAATGAAAATTAAAAGCAGAAATACTCCCCTGTCAAAAATATCTGATTTATGACTATAGTAAATGATTTGACAATCAAATGTATAAACAAATAAATATAATAAAATACAATAAATAAAATACAATAAATAAACACAGGAATTGATAAAAAATAATACAAATCAGACGATTTGGACATAAACAGTGGGAATTGTTTTATGGAAATGTAGAGAATCTAGCAGAGCTTCAGTCACTGTAATACGGCCATTTCTTCCATCTAGAATTGATTCTAATATACAGTGGTCACGTGATTATTTGCTGAATCATAACATTGTAAGGTTAAAGATGCAGTAAAAATATAATTAACATTTCTTATTGCACTCGGATCTTTAAACTCTCATAATTGCACGGACGTCGCTATATGACTGAAATACTGAAAACCAGCGACGGTGAAGTGCAACAACAACAACAATCCGAATTGGATAATGAATTTATTTTATGAATAAAAAAACATATCAATTTAAAGCATAATGTCATTGAAATTAAAAACAATTTAGCGATTTTCCAAGAAATTTTACAGATCCCGTCTGAGATTATTGTACTATTAAAATCTTATTTAAGGTTCATGATTCCTTTATGGAAGCCATGAATAATTCAAAATCCTACCCTACCCAGCCCTACCCTCCCAACCCTCGGGCGGGATTTCCTTATTCATAACTCATGGGCGTGGTAGATGTATTTTCTCACCTTCCAACGATCATTTTCAGCATTCTTCGTACACAAGACCGCATTACGGTGTTTCTGTTTATAGACTCTATGCAAAACAAAATAAACCATAATAAAAATTCAATTACACAAGATGCCACATTTTGTTTAACATCTAAATAATAAACAAACTAGGAAAATATCTCCAACGACTGAAATATAAATTCACAACATTTTTGATTCCATTAAAGTATCGCTTTACTCATATTGTGTACATGTAGACAGTCAGCTGTACGAGAAAAGATTATCTTACACGGGTAAATTTCGGAAAACTCTGTCCGATAGGTGAGAAAAACGGATTTACGAAGTCATTGCTATATATAGAGAGATACTGATTCAACGAGCTGCTACAGTGTCAAAATGAATACTTTTGACGTGGACATATATGTTTACTGTTCTAGCGAAAATTTATTAATGGAATACCTGAGTGTTTTCATGTATCCAATAGGTATAAGTTTCTAACGGAAAAGAAAAACAAAATCAATAAAAGAAAACAGCCCTCCCTTTACCAGATTTCCGAGTTTCCTGGGTTCAGTAGAAATCACTTAGCTTTAAAATTTCATGAACCACACTTCTCTAGCATAAGGCCTAAAAAAATCTTGTTTCCGCTACCCCGACCGACCCTGTTTTCTGCCGCCGATCCTAATCTTTTTTTTTCCAAAATTTTGATAAAAGATTAAAATTTCTTCGACAGTCGCCATTTCATTTCGGGCATTTTTGGTCCTTTCCGTATCTAAGCTGTAATTGTTCGACACTAACGCATTCCCGCGATCCAGATAACACCAAAACTTGGCAAGGGATTCCTTCCGTCGGGACTCTTGATTTTTCAAGAGAAAACATAATTATTAATTGAAATCAATTGTTGTGTGACGTATAATTTGTCAATACACATGTAATCTTTCAAAAATTGAAACCGGAAATAAAAACTGTTGTTGTTTTTTTTGCCACCGACCGTATTTTTTTCTTCAACATGAATTCCACCTGGATCAATAACATTACTTTAATAAATCATCGGAAAAAAACAACAACAGCCAGCACCATTTTCATTGCTGATGACTGATGAGGAAATGTGTGAATACAAACCTACATGCACATAATGCTCACGGCTCAAGTTAATTTCAAAGTGAAAGTAAAAGTTGATTTTGCGGGTCTGTTTATGAATATGAAATGAATAGCCTAATCGGCACAAATATTTGTAATACTTCAAATCTGGCATTCAAGCTTGACACAATATCATTCTTTCATAATATTTATAATTAAAATTCAATTTAAATGCCTTGGTGGTTTTAATAGCACGTGAAAAGCTATTTAAATATAACTTTGTTTACTTCCGGTATGATCGTAGAAAAAACATCAACTGATACATATTGTTTACAGCAATAATGGTCTAAAGGCTTTGGTTTTAAAAAATGTTTAAAATGAATTGATGCATTGAGACAAACTTGCATTACCATTCTATAAAAATATATAAGATTAAAAAATATATATATATTATTTTCATATTTGTATATCATAAAGATATAATGATATAAAAGTATTACAAACTTCCATTTAATCTAATATAAATAATAAAAGTTTATTAGAAATGCACTTTAATATTGTTTTAAATATCCCAATAATCTTTTACAGAATTTAACTTAAAAACAATTTAAGGGACTTCTTATTTAAGCACAGACTTCTGATTTGAAAAGCAGATGTCCCGACAGGATTTCTGGCTGAAAAGTGTTGAACCCTGAAAAGTTTTATTTCAAAAACGATCTGACATCACAAAAATATATAATTCTATACAAAGTAATTTAATTTCAATTTTATTTTCTAGCTTCATAATGTCTATAGTTGAAATTGATAACAACTAGAATTATCAACAAATGTACAGAAATTTATAAATTCTGAAATAAATTGTATTGGATGTCACCCTTTTTAATTTCAGATACCTATAATTTATATAACTATTTCACATCAAAAATACTTGTTCAGCAAGCCAGACCTTTAAGTGCTCTGACATTGCTGTCTTTCGTGACAGCCTATTGTCCAGTGTCTATTAAGCCGTCTACTCAAATAAAGTCATTTAAATTAATTTCAAATTTATAGCATCTTATAGACATATTAACATACAATCTTGTGTGAAATTACATTAAATGTCACTTATTGCATTCATACACATGGAAAGCTTTAAATAATTGACTGAAAATCATGTTTCTTAAAAAAAAAAGAAAAAAAAAAAAGAAAAGAATCCCTACCTACCGACCCTATTTTTTTCAGAGCCGGTAGCGGAAACAAGTCTTTTTTTCCCCCCCTAAATATGACCCCCCCCCCCCCCCCCCCACCCCAATCCCCGGTTCGAAAAACAAAGGATAGAAAGAGAAGAAAACCGGGAGGTTTTGAAATGTTTATTTTTAAACATTAAAACTATACTTAAAGAGAAACTCACACATGTGTCAGATTTCTCTCTGCAAGCTTATTCTATTGCACACACTTTGGATCAGACAACATTTTGGGGCTATATTTAGCAATTTTATATTTATAGATTCCCCCCCTTTTTACTACACTGAGAAAAAAAGTCCAAAATTTGTTTCCCGTCTTGACACTGGATGGTGCCAATTTTCATGTTTATATCAGCGTTATGGAAGTCGAAATAAAAATGCGTTTAAAATCGATGCTGGCGATACCGTGTTTCTTAAACTGTAACGAAAAAAGATAATACGCAGGAAACAATTCGCAATCTCATTCGAAGATATTTCGAAAAATGACTGGCTGGAATTTCCAGCGATAGCCAACAATATAGACATAAAAAAAACATGACGGCGTCACACTAGCGAAATACGGCAGTGGTACAGCGTCTGATTAGCATGCTAAAGGTTGTAGGTTCGAGTCCCGGGGGAATAAGTGTTGTTTTTTTTTAACTCTTTTTCTTTTTTTAGATTTCTTCTGCAATATAAGACATACATATTTCTGTCAAAGTGGAAATCATTAATTTAAGTACATGTGTGTATATATATAAAACACATTAAGTAATCTCAAATAGAAAGTTTGTTGTTTTAGATAACATACTCATATTATCTTATGGGGCCGCCGTGGCCGAGCGGTTACAGTCGTGGACTACAAATCTCTCAGCCCCTCACCGCTGTGGGTTCGAATCCCGGTAAGGACTTCGGATTTTTCATGTGAGGAAGCCTTCCAGCTGGCTTGCGGTAGGTCGGTGGTTCTACCCGGGTACCTCTGTGTACTCGGGGTCTTCCTCCACCTGTAATTAGCTGGACGTCGCTATATGATTGAAATACTATCGCAGCGACGGTAAACCCCAATACAACTACAACTCATATTATCTTATAAACTGAAGGCTAGAGGAATTGGGAGAGGAAGAGTGGCGATATGTTTATTGTTAGCAATCCATTGAAACAAATAATGGGTTTATCTTTCTTATCGTTACCGCAAGGTAAAAGTGGTTTTTTAACATTTGGTTCATTGAAATTGCTTGGAAATATTAAATTTACTTTGATAAACATAAGAAATGCGACATCATCATAGTAAAAACCCTGTTCTCGCTTCAGCGCTTTGATTTCTTTATTCTGTAACATGAGAAAATAATATGAAAACCAGTGAGAGATTATCAATGAGGTGTTATTTCATTACCAATAATTATTGATATATAATGAACTTTTCAGACAAAAATGATAGAGCATGAAATATACAGATATAATTTATAATACACGCAATAAAAATGGGTAGTATAGCGTATAATTTCCGTGTATCGCATCAAAAATAAGTTACTTTTGGCTCACAATATGGGCTTTGGAATCGGGATAGAGGTACCTTTTTAACATGATCGAACTATTTTCTTTTTTCTTACAAAAAAAAAACATAGAACAAATTCTTAGAGGTGTTCGGTCAAAAATGGACTGGCATACAACGCGACAAATTAATATAACACGAAGCCCTCTGGAATAACCATCCTCGGAACTCACGCTATATATTCGGCTTTTATCTCCATATATACAATGGTATTGCATCGTTTTTATGAATATTAATCAACTACTTAATGATGATGAGTGAAACCACGCGTAGTAAGAGATAATTAACCGTTTAATAAATAAATAAAAAAATAAAATAAAAATAAATAAATAAATAAATAAACAAATTAACATTTCTTTCCATGAGCATGTCATAACGAGTATATCCTCGTGAACATGTTTGACGAGTGTATCCTGAAATATATTTCACACACACATACACACACACACACACACACACACACACACACCTAAACTAAAACGTGAACCTCAATTAAGAAATAACATGCCCTAAACGGTAATATTCTTTTTTCCATGACAGGACGCTTTACGCAGGTATAAACACTTACAATACCACCATCACCATCGACAACAGAAAGTATATCCAAATAAACAACAATAGAAAAAACCCATCCCAGACAGATCATTACAAATCTGCCTCTTAGCACCAAATCTGCCTCTCAGCACCAAATCTGCCTCTCAGCACCAAATCTGCCTCTCAGCACCAAATCTGCCTCTCAGCACCTTATAAAGTGGTACGTTCCCAGATTTCAATACCTACTCAATCAAATATATTCTATCCTAGATCGAAAATAGTCAAGGAATGACACCGAATGTCGAATTTGACATGATAAGACAGATAATTTGCTTCAAGCAGAAATATCGCTGAAATCAGCACAAGATACATGAAACAGACGTATTAGACTACCACTCAGGCACAGAACTATACAGATCTAGTTTCAAGACAGACAAATTGATGTTCCAATGTTCTTTTGACAAGCATGGCACGGATTTACCTTGGGATTATTAAAATACCACAACAACTCTTTTAAAAAAAAATGTTCAAGGTAGTGCCGTATACCCTAATAGAATTGTTTTATTACACAAAAACTTTACAGTTTTTTTACACATATTATTCAATGTAGTGATCGACATTTAGGATATACCAGTATTTAATCCAATCGGAACATCTCGGTGATAAATATTCCACACGAAGAATGACGGAATGATCCGAAGTTTTCCGATTTATACTTTAGGAAACGGACATAATTGAGAGCGTCGTGACCTAGTGGGGCGGATTAATTTATATAATACGTGGATAAAACCCTCCACGAAATCGATGAAAAATTAATGATCTACTGAAATAAATTATTTCTCAGAGTGAAACTCAGAAATTTAAGTTGCAACCTCTTGCTTCACCGTCTGTATCAAATTCGTCTGAAACTTGACGTAATGAAATTTTGATGAGAGCCCTCTTTGTCCTCGGATATAAGAAAGAAAAGTATCGATCGAGAGTATCGAAGCAATCTGTCTACAGGACAATCCGGAATATCAATCATGTATCATTCTTTTTTTTCTTTCTTTTTTTTGCTATTTGTTTTAGTCCCCACTTTCCCTCTCTCTCTACATATTTCCCAAGAAATATGCAAGAGCATATTCATGTATTTATGACTCCTTGGTAACAGTATTTCATCTAATTGATAAAATATAAATGTATCTATATGATGACCTTTTGACTTAACATCGGATTCGTTTGCATTGTAAAACGCTATAATTTCATCAACAATATAGTTCCGAGTTACGTATCATTTCTGATAACTTAAGCAAGTGATGGCCACACAGTTTATGATATATCCTATACCACAATGCACCAGCTGTTTTCCGCTAAATGCATTCTTTGGCATACATCAATTTGTTTATTTTCAAAACTTGATGAAGGCTCACACTCAAAACTTTCCTGTATGTACCTTGGAGAAACAATTGGTCAGACACAATAAATTGTGTATAACTTGTAACACATCGAAATACATAAAAATTGTTATATTATATAATGTCATAAGAACGTATATTAATTAATATTCTAAGTAGTACTGTATAAAAACAGAAACACACGCATGCCAGCAAAAAAAAAAAATAAATAAAAAAAATAAAGGAAAAACAACAACGTCAGATGTTTCAAATCACACGAACGTTGAACCATTATAATTATAGAGGAAAAAAGAACCTGGACGGCGAAGTGATCATTACAGAAAATTATCTAAGTTAGTGTATAATTATGAAATTGAAGACATTTGATGACCAGTTCCAGACAAATAAACACAGTGCTGTGTAAGTAGATGGATGATTATATAGTTAATTAAAAGATGCGTGGAAGAAGTGGGGTTTTGTCATGGTGTAGTGATGGGATGTGAAGAGTTATTGTGGCACACAGTGCTGTGTAAGTAGATGGATGATTATAGATTGCTGTGTAGATCAACATATTAGTTTCTAGAATAGAATTATTTAATATTTAGTATCGATTATAATTCAATTTGGATTTATCGCAGCGACGCGAACGGGCTGCGATAATCAGATTTCACTATAATGAAACTATAACAGTTTGTACGTACCTTAAGCGTCTTGACCTCGCATTATTGACCTGCCTCCCGTTTGATTGACAATTCACGTGATGTCTTATGTTAGTACAGAGTCGCTGGATACACTTATATTTTGGGCTAACAAAACAACGTAAAGCAGTCTCTGCCGCAACAAGCTCCGCCCATAATCCAATTTGGTGACGTAGGCATCATTACACACCATAATTTGTTCATATCAAGACCTCACGGTTCATTTTATACAATATATATTTTTCAACTTTTGTTCAAAATACAGACATTACATTAGTACGAGTTTTAAGATGAAAACACATTTATCTGAATAAAAATGTCGTAAACAATGCAAAATACGATATGCTTTGGAAACAATACACGTGTCATGAAAATAGGTCGCATTATTAAAGACTTGGCAAAAATGTACTTGTAAAAATAAGAACTGCAATTTTGGGAATTGTCTTGGACTTATTTCCTAGAATGAATGAATTGTTTTTCTTTTTCCCAACTATGTGAAAAAAAGTATGTAAGTTACAACTGGCGCTCAACGTGTGCATTTAGTGACACTGGAGCTCTGTGTTACGTCACCGTGCTTGACTTCGTTGTGTTGAATTACTACATGGCTATATTTTGTACATCAGGCGCATAGTACTGGGACACATATTTTGATACCATCTGACTTTATTATGTAACGATTATTATATACGCAGGATTTGTGTATACATTTCTGATAGATCCACTGTTACATATCACTTTCCCGTGTGGACTTCCGCCAGTGTGTTTTTATTTCGTTGTTCTAACGGCTGTATATAGTGCAGCAGTACGTGGATGTTAAATTTGTACTTGTAGCTGTATTTAGACCTTCACTCTGGTTCAATTCGCTTTACACGCGGTTTGTATACACAGTGGCTGTATTCAGAGAGGCAGTTTAATGGAACGGTAATAGTCTTGCATAACCAATTTCACTAGTTCTACCTTTATTGCATATATGTTTAACCATTGTATATATTTACGTAACCAGCACGTCGTGAATGTTTGTCTTCGAGAGTCAGATCAGATTGTGAGCATCAGATTGTCATTGTTTAATGTGTACATGTATGTTGTTATTATATGAATTATTATAATTGTCGCTACAGTATATTAATGAGTCATATTTTATGATTGCAGGTCACGACTCATACCTCCCTTTAATGAATAACTTCGGGACATGTGATTTCCACCACTCCGTGAATTGTCGTTCTTTTTTCCCCATCTGTGTGGAAAAAGTATGCACGTTACATCACTATAGGATATAAACACTTTCATGACGTTCACGTTCAAGTACAGAAACGGTTTACCATTAACTTGATAGTATTATATACTTTTAGGAATAGATAGTTTAAAACTGATAACAATCACCAAAAATTAAAAAACAAAACAAAAAAAAACAACAAAAAAACAAAAACAAAAAAACAACAACAACAACAACAACAACACACACACACTTAATGGATCATGCAACATTTATATACTTTTCATACCAAAAATATTGCATTAACGAAAACAGTAATGTACACTCTCTAAATAAATGCAATTATAAAGATAGCTCCGAGGTAAATATGTGTCTCTCTTTTTTCTGTCACCACTTGCAGTATCTAGTATTTGTGGTGCAGACACGAGGATCTGACACATGTAAATTTCCTCTAGTTTTCGAGTGATACAGCAAAGTATACTTTCATTAAACGTTTTTGTAACTGTAATCTGGTACCGAAAATCTTCAAGACTTATTAAATTTCTTAAAAAAAAATTTATAAGTAAAAAAATTTATTTCAAATGTATAAACATTTTTTTTCCGAAATAAATTAGTCAAACAAGGGTCAGATATGACAGCACATGTTTCCAATGTACATTTTGCTGTATCACTTGAAAACTGCAAGAAGTAACGAAAGTTTAAAATAACGAAGGTTTAATTCAAATAAATCCACACACTGCTCTGTTGATATTACAATGACACCAGCAAAGATAAAGCCTGTTATGTATTTTGTTATACTTATACCAAAGTACTAACTACAAACTAACGAACACACCATATGGTTTAGTAACATTATAACAGGAACGTAGTAACAGTTTTCCGTATACCATTCACGTACACAATAAATCTACTGAGAACATTTTGAATATGTGTGTAATATTTTGTTCTTGTCGTCTTCTGATAATTGAAACATTCTGCGTGACTTCCCAGTGACTACTGGGGCATTGATCCGGCATGATATTGCGCTAAGATCTAGCCATAGTGAATCAGGAGTCGATGGCCATTGGTGCAATTGTTTCCTGGATTCCATAAAGTCTATTTCAATTTCATGTTCTTTTTCATCTATGTCAGTAACTTTCCAATATACCAGTTGCCTTCATAAACTGCTGCAACATATTCTTCAGTTGCGTACTTCATGTCTGTGTTGTTATCAACTTTGTTAACGTAATTTTCAGGATCATAGCAATAGACTGATCATCAATCGGTTCAATGTCATTTGCTTGATTATTTAAAGGTTCAGGGTCATTTGTTGCCGCGATCAGTGCAGATGTTTGTCTGTTTGTATTGTTTTTATTTGGTTTTGGTCCATGTGTTGTTCTTTTATCAACAGTATTCATTTTTGTTCTTCCATTCTCCAGGAATCGCAGGTTTGGCCTGAAATACATGTTTCACAATAGCAACTTACATCTCGTACCTTTATCTTAGATTCCCCCATACCTACTACTGCATGTATTTTCATTGTTCCCTTGATCGTTTTAAGCGGGGATTGCTCTTGGCGTGTTTCTTGGAGTGTACACTTGTCCAAAGATACAAAACGGAACATAACATTAATCATACTGGACTGGAGAGCCCACTCATAAAATGCTTTGGCATCTTGAATGGCCGGCCTCAAAGAAATTCCATCGTGCTTTCAGGCCGTGGATAGTTTGGTGATCGGCAACAAGATTGAATATTTGCCTGTTGCGGTATTGGCTTGTAGGGGAGTCGCTCCAGTAGTGTATACATTGCACTTCACTGTCAATCTCTTTAAGCAGTGGCATAATTTCATCAATAAATGTAATAACCGTTGATGATCTATGCGCCATCTCATCGGAGATGATAATGAAACTTTTGTGTTGCAATAACCCATTGTCTGACCTGTATTATACAAGCATTAGGTGTAATGTAACACTAGTTTGATTGAAATATGCACTCTGCACCTCTTCAAGTGACTTGCAACTGTAATTTTCAGCAAAGTCAAGTTGTATTATCATTTCATGATTAGGTAACTTTTCCTTGAGTGTGCGAATTTGCTTATACTGGATACGCACTCGGTTAACATGGGCATGAAAGTCAGACATCTGGTTTTTAACATGAGATATAAATTTGTTTACGTCCATTTGCGATTCGACAATTTTTGTCATATATTTCTTTTTACCCTTTTCCTCTACTTCGACCCGTGTCCATTGAGGCAAAGCTACGACCTCGCCCAATTTACTTTTCATCACTTCAGGACTTGGGAGCTGTTTGATGCCTTTTTCAGGATTCATAGATATATTAAATCCCTCCCTTCGTAGAGCTTTAATCGTCAGCCCGGCATTCTGATGTTTGGTGCATAGACATGAACTTCGGTTTGAAAATGCTGCTGTCAAGATATACTTCGGGCGTGACCTGCAAAATGAGGTGAATGATATTTTAAGGTTTGGATTTTCAGACTTGAATTTGTTATATAGATTTGTCAAGTAATCAGTCAGTACATGGGTTTGGACCTTTGCATCTTATTTACCCGGCTGTGTTCGGCTGTTGTCTTCCCTTTTCATGAAGGATTCAACTTTACTCTGATGGCTTTTTACTACACTTACTCGAGCTGATTTCTTTATTTGGTGTATTTTACTTTTGCCATTGTTCAACCTATGCCTACATAGACCTGTCACTTTCGAGAGAAGTGAAGAGCACCTGTACTTCTTCATTATCTTGCCAGATATAACGCTGTGAACTGCTTTCATTTGACTTCTGGATGTTTCTGATTTAGTTGCCTTGATTTCACTTATAAGAACATTTCCTAATAACAAGGATTTCTTTACAGCTTCTTTTTGAGAGGCTGAGAGGTTAGCATCTGTCATCATTTTCTCTGTTTGCTTATTAGGAGTCATCTCACTAACGGATCTCTGAGCAAATCTTTGGGCTGTGCGACATCGCTTTTTAAGTTCATCTCTTTCTTTCTCAAGTTGTCGTATTTGTGACTTTGCGTCAGATAACTCTCTTTTCCACCTTTTTATGGCACCTTTTCTCCTGTTGTTTGGAAAATTCATTCTGACTCTCATACGCCCCCTTTCTTGAGACGGACATGCCTGTCCACATTCATATCCACTAGTATCTAGTTCATTTGCTTGAGTAGCTACTCTCTGTTGTCTTTTTCTGTTGCAGAACTCTCTAAGTTTCTGCCTGTTCTTTGCATTCCTCTTTTTTCTATCATTTTCAGACAAAGCATTGGAAGGGATGTAGAAGCGCCTCATTCGATCTCGTTCTCTCTGTAAATATTCTGCATTGTTCTTTTCTTTCAGTCTTTGGCGATAGGCTTTCTGAATTTCCGCCCTACTCTTTCCCATTGCATTTCTGAAAAAATAAAACTTTCGTTACCATTGTCAAACCTTCGTTATCGTGACTTGTAAAGTGATTTGTACTGCATCTAATTGATATTCGTTGAAACTGAGGAAATAGATATTTATTTTAACTATATGAAATTAACTACAGTAACATATTTAAAGACTAGTGTAAAAAAAAAATGCATATTTCATAACAGTTAGCGTTTGATATTGAAATGTCATCATATGTATACATAATAATATACCATAACTGTTTAAAATACATGTATTAATAAAATCTATACATCTGTGTTTTATATTTGTTATTTAGATTGTTGCTTTTACACTTAACAACTTGTGTCTGATTTAGTATGATTTCATTAGCTATCTCGAATTGTAAAACCTTCGTTACCAAACTCTTTACCGTCTCTTTGTGTAGCAATGGGGAGTAAACACGGTTATGACAAAGTGCTTGAATGATAAACTTGACCTTCAGGAGTTTCTAAATCTAAATTACACTTACAATTTAATAAATGATAATGAATATAAATAAATCTCAAAAAGGATACTCACATGTCGTGTGTTTCTGGGTTTTTAACGCTGTGTTTTCGCGTAAATGGAAGTAGTTTTGTTTTCAAAACGGCGCGGCAGCTAACTCATACAGTGACGTCATATATGCATCATATATACACAGTTATTCACATGCGAATATTTAGTTTCGCATATCTGTATCGAAAGTTTATGTAACGAAAGTTTAAAGAGGCATGTTATTCCGCGTTTTTTCACTTGGTTTCTCTTACAAAAGTTATATTTATTTGAAATAGCATTTGTAAATGAACTAAGATTTAATAATGTAACATCGTATACATGCTTTTGTGAAAGTTTTATTGCGAAACTAATTGTAACGAAGGTTTATCAATTTACTTTTTTAAACAGATGTTTGAATGCTGTCTTTAATTTGACTGCGTTTATTTCTGACTTATATGCGAATTTTGCATTACATATGTTTCTGAGGCTGACTAAAAGAGTAAAACAGAATGTTAAAAGACAGAGATGGCGTAAATACTGTGCATGAAAGAAAGAGTCACGAAGCTTTTTCTAAAAGGCAAACTTCCGGCGACATTTGAATTAAACAATTTTTCTTAAGACAAAAAATGCAGATTTTTAATTTTATTATTTTTCCTATTACACATTACCTTGAAATAAATATCAACTGACAATACATAATATATTTTTGCAATGAAAACATACTGTATCAAACATAAAATATAGTGCCGGCGACAGTAACGAAAGTTTGAATTTTGGAACAATATGTACAATTTTCTTCAGGTTAACGTCAAACTGGATTGCAAAACAGGGTTTCAGCAATTACTTTTAATGTCTTTATTAGTATAAACTTGAAAAAAAAAAAAAAAATCCAATCATTAGTCATATCTTGATTCATTTTCATGGAGATAGCAATGAACCTACTTATTGAAAAACAGTGATGGTCATTGTAAAAATAAAAAAAGACTGCTTTCTCCATCACAGGCATTAGTGTTACGTGCGGTATTAAACCTATATTTAGAATTATAAAACCTATATTCAGATTTCCTTTTTTCGGCGTGTGCCGTCACGTAACTGATCACATTCTTTGCGCATGTCTGCTTACGAATTCGCTATCTGTGACTTGTGAGGACGCCATATTGTAGATTGTGAATGTATTATGTGGTACAGCAAGCTCATGCTTCGGGAAAACCGTGCTTGTACGATAAAACAGAAATCGTTTCCCCAAGCAATGTGACTTACTTTTGCCGAGTTTATTTTCTTCACTTTACCAACATAAACAAAGGAAAGTAGAAAAACAACAACATTTTTTACCAATCAACTGTGAACGAGCTGCTTTAAGGATCCTGTTTTACCAAATTTTCAGGAGTAGGCTGAGGCTTGATCTCGCCTGTACTAGATCCGCGCATGGTACAACTGATGTATGTCAAATGAAGAGATGCAGGTCATGAGACATTTTTCCCATCAGCTGGCCCTCTGTGACCCAGTATTCTTAAGGCCAAACAAACTTATCCACTGGTGTCTCGTTACATAATAACATAACATCTTTTTCAGGTTCCTACATGGGATACCCCATTGTTGTCCCCGTAATAGGTGCAGTTGAGGTCGGGGATCCTTCCCCAGCTGACCTTATAATGTTAATATACATCTGATAAATCAACATAATATATTAAAGGGACTTATGATTCTCTAATTATAATAAGTATTATGTAGGGATATTTACAAGAGTATGTGCATACAAAAAATAAATAAATAAATAAATAAATAAATAAATAAATAAATAATATAAATAAATAAATAAATAAATAATAACGCACATTAAGCGATGATTTGTCGAATTATATACACATATACGTAAGGCCATTTTATTTCTTTGACACTAAAATCTTTTAAAACCGTATTAAAGATTATTCCATAGATATATAAACTTATTAGTTGTGTGTGACGTAGTCACTCACAACTATAGTACCTACATTCTGAATGTCCGTATCTCTACATTTAAAACCGAATAACCTCCCAATCTTGTATGAATGACCAAACGATTGAACAGAAATCTATAATACAGATATGCTGAGATTCAGCCAAAGTAGTGAAAACTCAATTTTGAGTAAAAAATAAATATTTACGGGACACAATAATTGTATGTAGAACAAGCGTCCCTAGGATGTTGCGTAACTCACTTTACCATGCGGAGGAGTATAGTTTCTTTCGAATGCAAAGGTGGCTCATGTCTGAATTTGGATGGTGGATGTGCAGGTTTCGGTTATTTAGTGGTGTTTCAATGGTCCATATAGAAAGCTTGAACTTCAATAAAAATCCGTATAACCTCTTTATAATCACATCTATCTCAGATTTCTCCAGGGGTTATTTGTTGCTCTATAGAATGGCTGATACAGGTGTATATCTGCTATCCGAAGTTACTAAAAACACAGTAGGGAGCCACTGAGTTGCACCTATAAATATAAATTGTGCCGTCGCTCGGTAGTACAAATCAAAGCACTGATAGTGCTAAGAGAACAGAATTGTCTCATTTATTTTGTTTATCACAGTAAATGTAATAAACGGCGGTCAATTTTTTGCACAATGCCATTAACCCCGCTTTAACGTTGCGTTAACATGTTCATTAGATGAACGCACCATTTGTTTCAACAGACTGAAAACAATTCAATTAGCACATTGCCACCATTACTCCCCTATATTTCTATAGCCTTCAAAAATAAGTCAGAAATAAAGATATTTTAACACAGAAAAGTACCTGCATGATGAAATAAATGTAAAGTAATTTTAAAAAATAAACCAAGCTGAAAACAATTCCTTGTAGTAGAAAATAATTGTGTTATAATATGGTTACATTTTCCTCTCACTCAGTCCCTCACCGCGTGGGTTCGAATCCCGGCAGGGTCATTCGGATTTTCATGTGAGGAAGCCTTTCAGCTGGCTTGCGGTAGGTCGGTGGTTCTACCCGGATGCCGCCGTGCATTCGGGGTCTTCCTCCACCTGTAATTAGCTGGAAATCGCTATATGACTGAAATACTGTCGAAGCGACGGTAAACTAAAATAGTCAAGTCAAGTTACATTTTCCTCTGTGCTTTTCCATACTTTCTTGAAAATTTGCAATATTCAATGATCTGCTGCGTGTCTAAACAATAATTTTTACTGGCTTTTACAGGGGTTTCCTGTCTCGGTTTAATATATCTTTGATTTGACCACAGGGACTTGCTCCGGTACGTCTTTAAAAGAAAATCTACGGTACACATACTTACCAAAAAGGGTGGACACAAATTTGGGGGTCAACTCGCTTCAACTTGTTTTTTTTTTTGTTTTTTTTTTTTCAAATCATTCGAATAAAATGAACATAATTTATATATGGAATTTATGAAATATACATTTCTCTTTTGAAGTATACCAAAATATCATGAAACGTATCTCCCTATGTCTGCTTATTCCTTTGCAATACTCGCGAATCCGTAAAAAGGACAACAATCTGGACCAGAAGTGAAAGTACACTTTCGGAAAGATTCGTTGTTTTTTTTTGCATTCCGGTAATTTCCTTATATACTGTTAATCGACAATTCAAAACTCCCCTGTAAAATATGGCCCCTAGGTGTCCGCTGGTTTCCTTATATACTAACTCCATATAGAAGGTTTTAAAAATCTTCTTCTATGAAACCATTGATAGAATTAAATTTTTTTTGGCATGTATGATCATCTTATGAATGTCTACCATAATTGCTAAATTTAAGTTTATCCCTTGAAAAATGAGGCACCCTATGGGTCCGCTAGTTTCCTAATATAATAACCCCAGAAAGAAGATTTCAAAAATCTTCTTCTATGAAACCAATGGTTCAATCTCATTGAAATCAGATTCAGTATGCTAACTGGATCTGACCACATCGTATAGAGGGTCGTCTCAGATTGACCTTTGTATAAGCCAATCAAATCGGCGGCTTCAGAATCGTTCGGTATAACAAGAGGAAATAACCGCATTCATCTCACAATAGGGTAGAAATGTGCAACGGCCGGGTAGTTCATTCGGTAGAGCCTTCGCTCTGTAAGCAACATGCCCCGGGTTCGAGTCCCGGTCAAGCTGCACATTTTTCTCATCCTGTGACAAATGTTTTACTGAAGTCAGTTTACCAGTAATTTAAATGGTTTAAAACTGAGCACTTGTTTATGCATATAAATTACTTTAAAGGTCAATCTGACGTGACCCTAATACAATGTTGTCAGATCCTAATCGCGGATAGTAGAGGAGCGCAAATAAGGATATTACATTAATGAGATTGCCATTGGTTATAATTAAATTTCTTTTGGCATGTATGATCACCTCATAGCTGAAATACAAACTGCTATAAAATTATCAAATTTCCCAATTTTTCTTAATGAATAGATTTATCATATACTCATGCATGTATCAAATGGAACACATATAAAAACATAAACTAGTATACACATTGGCATAAAAAGTAGAAAGTGTACCCACCCTATCTGGAGCCCTTTTTTTCCCCCAATTTGCGCCTCCCAACCTATCTAGCATCTGTCGAAATCGGCCCCTTGGCACAAGTCGCACCGCGAGGAGGACCTACCCACCCTATCTGGAGCCCTTTTTTCCCCAATTTGTGCCTCCCAACCTGGAGCAGCACCCGCCGAACTTCCATATAGAGAAACACGGATACAGATAGAAATATATATCCAGACACCTCGAAGAATGGATACAGAAAATATGCCAGATGCAATCCTCTCGCGAGAAGCCTACACCGAAATACGGTCCGGGAGGCTGTCTGTACAGGAGGCATAGGAGAAGTACCACATCTCTCAAAGGAGATACTTTCGAATTCGCGGCAGCGCGGGCCAGGATGCAGAGGAAGACGCCCAAGAAGATACTGCAAAAGAAACAAAGGAGGAAGACCATAGTGCCCAAGAAGACACTACAAAAGAAACAGAAGCCGAATGGAGCTGCTTTGTAGACAAATTTCCACATATGCTCCTCTCCGATGCAGAAAAACAAATACTAGAACAGGCTGGGCACACATTCTACGAGCGGCACAAAATCCCTAGACAGTTTCTCGAAATATACACACTTGTCTTCTCTAGCCACATACGAAAAGGCAGGGTACTGGACTTTGTCCACATACACCAACCAAACGACTTTCGCCCAGCTTCTGGACGGCTTCGAATAGTTGTACAGAATACGCCAGAACCCAAAACAAGGCATACGGGAAATGTGTCGACTGTATTGCTGCTATCCCCAACCCCCCAGGAGCATGCGTACGAGACAACTCTACTTGTAGATGTGGCGCAATAGACCACTGCATCGCCAAAAAAAGTGTACTTTGGAGCAACAAAGACCTTCCAACAACAAAGGTAGAAAACCGGGTACCACTAGAAATTCCAGAGGAAATCGTCCGTGATAGTTTGCAATATAGAAAACCTACACGACGACGATTGCCTTGGTTGGTCGTTGCGGTACATATCTCTTGTGCAGTGTTTGGCAGAAATGTGCCTGTGCGGGAAAAACACATGTATATTCTGAGAGATTGCTGGAGAAAGCCTCTGCACAAAAAAAAAAAAAAAAAAAAAAAAAAAAATGGGCTTAAGCCGGCTCCAACACACACAGGGAGGAAGAGCACCGCTGGATATGCAGGGCTGGCAAACCACAGCAGACCTAGAAGAAAAGAACTGGATATAGTGCCGCCACGCTAACCATGGAGGAAAACAGGAGACATGCCGCCTGGGAAATATATTTGTAGGCACTTTGCGGTAGGGAGGCACAAAAAAAAAAGAATATACTGTTGCTGCTGCTGTCCAACGAAGAACACGACGACGTTCCTGTATATGGCTACTACCTAGACCAGGCAGTTCGCGCCATAGGTGGGCTAGAGAGGCTGCGAGTCTATGGTAAAAAGTTTGTATGCTATCTGGGAGAACACAGCGCCCCCCACTTCGAAAAACAAAAGAAAGAAATGAGCGAATGGCCCGAATAGAGCTGGGAGAAACGGTGGACCCGCAATAGACCGGCATCTCGCGCTCGACCTGCCACCAGGCGAATACCTCTGCCGGTGCTACGTTTTGACTACCTTTCGAGGCTCGCCCGGACGCTCCTGGTTCCAGTTGGAGAGGATTGAGAACCCGCGACAGACGTGGAAACGCCAATATACGGATACTTTCTCGAAAGGGAGGTGGGCGCGGCGCGCTCCCCCCTCCTCTGCATATTGGGTGCGGAGCGGACGACGCCGCAAAAAAAAAAAGAAAAAAGAAAGACCGCCCTGGCGATTTCGCAAGAGACTGCCTAGACCACGACTATCCCACCTGGTCTCCAAGACCCAATGCCAGCCATTTTTCGGCCTCCCGCGCGGCCGCCATTTTTTGGGACCGGCACAGAATGTGTCCAACGACAATGGACCGCGAGGGTAGGGGTCCACCAGTTATACGATGGTTTCGCCGGGTATACTGGCGACGGACATCCATGGAAAAACAGTTATTGCATATCCCGCGGTTATTCCCCCGGTTTCGTGTTTTCCTGCGCGGCGGGCGTCTGTTTTTGCGCGGTGGGCATTTGTTTTTGCTCGGTGGGCGTGCATTGCTTCCAGGTTGCCCCTACTACTTTCCAGACAAGCACTGCAGCGAGGGAAATGTAGGTCAACATCTGGGCTGTTTCCACTCTCTTCGTATCCATCTGCACCTGCTCCTCTATCTCTTCTTGCTTTTTGTCTTCGGCAGCCAGCTCTTCCGCTATCTCTTCTTGTTGCTTGCCGACAGCAACCAGCATCTCGACGAGAAAGTCGTCTTCGTCGTCGTTGGGGTGTGCCAACTGGACCAGCAGCTCCACCAGCAGGTTCGTAGATTGCTCTGCGCGGTCCTCGTAGAAGTCTTCGACAGAGGGTCCTCCTCGCGGTGCGACTTGTGCCAAGGGGCCGGGCTCCGCCCCGAGTCGGCCCAGCCGTTCGTCGATAGAGGACAACTGCCGGAGGCACGACTGCAGTTTACGGATCGGACTGTGGCACAATTTGCGTATCGGGCACAATTTGCGGACCGGCTGTGGCACAATTTGCGCGGCAGGAACTGCCGAATCTTCCAGCCAAATCTTGAAGACCCTCGAGGACCCGATATAATAGCACTTTTTCGCCTCGTGTGCCGACAGCCGGCCTCGGAGGGAGCGGATTTCTTGGATCTGGTCCTGGGACAAATATCGTCTAGACGAATTGCCTGGTCTAGATAGTAGCCATATACTGGAACGTCGTCGTGTTCTTCGTTGGACAGCAGCAGCAGCAACAGTATATTCTTTTTGTTGTGCCTCCCTACTGCAAAGTGCTACAAATATATTTCCCAGGAGGCATGTCTCCTGTTTTCCTCCATGTTTTGCGTGGCGGCACTATATCCAGTTCTTTTCATCTAGGTCTGCTGTGGTTTGCCAGCCCTGCATATCCAGCGGTGCTCTTCCTCCCTACGTCTGTTGGAGCCGGCTCTAGCACAATCTTTTTTGCAAAGGCCTTTGTAGTGTATTCAGTATACTTCACTGGGCTTATCAGCCAGGTATAAAGTGTCTCTACAATAGCAGTATAGGGAGTCTGCATGTACCAGCACAAGAGTGTAGACATATAGAGTAACCTGTAGCCACTGGGATTAAATGTGTTTAAATGTGTATTGTCTTTAGACTTGTATTTACTGGACCAGAATTATAAAAGACAAACACAACATGGTGTCAGAAGTTTATTGGAACTAGGTTTATAATAGAAAAATAAACATGGCCAAGAATCTTCGTCCACCAGAGAGGTTATCCTTGGATGGTAATTTAAAGGAGAACTTCAGGAGATTCAAACAGCAGTTTGAGCTGTATATGACAGCAACTGGACTGAATGAAAAGGGAAATGAGGTGAAGTCATCAACACACTATTAAGTGTTATAGGACCAGAAGCGCTTTGAGATATTTAACACATTTAACTGGAATGAACCAGGTGATGCGGAGGGAGATAACATAAAAGTGGACAAAATTTTGAATAAGTTTCAAAATTACTGCACTCCTCGCAAAAATGTGGCATTCGAGAGGCATAAATTCAATATACGTGCACAAAAGGAGTTGGAAAGTTTTGATACTTTCGTGACTGATCTGAAAATTCTATCAAACTCATGTGAGTTTGAGGGGCTGAGAGATTCTTTGATTCGGGACAGAATCGTGTGCGGCGTAAAAAGTGAAACAGTAAGACATCGTCTTTTGAGAGAACCTGATTTGACCCTGCAGAAAGCAATAGATATTTGCAGAGCTACAGAGGTGTCAGAAAAACAGGGTGTGGAAATGACGAAGAAAATCACAGAAACGTCTTTAAATGCTGTAAAGAGCAGCAAAGGCAAATTTAAGATAAAGAAGAATGAAACAAGGAAGCAGGAAAGCTGCAAATATTGTGGTTTGAAACATGAACAAAAAAACTGTCCGGCATATGGTAAAAAATGTCACAGTTGTGGTATGAAGAATCACTTTAAGAAAATGTGCAGAAACAAGAAGAAAAATGTACGCTCAGTGGATGATGACTCAATTGATAGTAGTGATGATAATGATTACATGAGTCTTCTATATGATACAGTCAATGCATTGGACAGCAACTGGTCTATAGACTGCAACATTGAGAACAAACCTGTAACAGTTTTGGCAGACACTGGGGCAAAATGCAACGTTATCAGCAGTAAGCTGATCAAGAAAATGAAAATAAATCCAAAATTTAAGGATTCAAAAACAGTACTGAGAACATACAGTGGTCATTCAATAAAACCGATGGGATCCGTTATTTTAAACTGTACGGTGTTTGGTAAAAGATACAGAGTGAAATTCCAAGTTATACAAGAAAAGAAACCTACCATATTTGGTGGAAACACATGTGAGAAGATGGGACTTGTAAAAAATGTTTCAATGTTGAAAGGTCAGAAGATCAAGACATTTTAGAGGAATACTCTGATGTTTTTCAAGGAATTGGTTGTTTGCCTGGAAAACATAAAATTGAAATTGACAAAACTGTCAAACCAGTTATACATCCTCCAAGAAAGGTGCCTATGAAATTACAAGACAAAGTAAGAAGTGAATTGACGTGCATGGAAAAGGAAAAAATTATCGTTCGTCAAACAGAGCCAACCGAATGGGTTAACAGCATGGTGACAGTTGTGAAACCTGATGGTAGCGTTCGGATATGCTTAGATCCGAAGGACTTGAATACAGCTGTAAAGCGTCAGCATTATCCACTGAAAACAGTTGAAGAGGTGATTTCAAAAATGCCAGGTGCTACATACTTCAGCAAATTAGATGCTACCTCATCTTTTTGGCAAATTGAACTTGAAGAAGAAAGTTCAAAGTTGTGTACATTTAATTCCCCTTTTGGAAGGTATAGATACTTGAGATTACCATTTGGTATTCATTCAGCTCCTGAGGTAATGCAATGTGCAATGTCACAGATGTTTGAAGATATTGATGGAGTTGAAGTTGTTATGGATGATATCCTTGTTACAGGAAAAACATTACAAGAACATGATCAGCGTCTTGAGAAAGTGCTTAGGAAAGCAAGAGAAAATACTCTTAAGCTGAACAAAAGTAAGTGTCAGTTTAGGACTGAAGTTGGATATGTAGGTCATTTGTTGACTAAAGATGGAATCAAGCCAGATCCTGAAAAGGTCAGGGCAGTAGAACAAATGACAGCTCCTGCAAATAAGAAGGAACTTATGACATTCCTAGGATTTATACAATATATGGCCAAATTTTTTACCAAATTTGTCTGAGAAATCAGCAAATTTGAGGAGACTGTTGTAACAGAAAGTAATGTTTGATTGGGGACATTCTGAGCAAAGTTGTTTTGATGAACTCAAGAGATTGGTGATCAAAAGTCCAGTCTTACAGTATTTTGATATTGAAAAGACTGTCACGTTGACGGTTGACAGTAGTTCCAAGGCTGTTGGAGCAGCGTTGTTGCAAAATGGAAGACCTGTAGCATTTGCTTCGCAAGCATTAACAGAAACACAGCAAAGGTATTCACAAATAGAAAAGGAAACACTAGCAATATTATTTGCGGTGAGGAAATTTCGACAGTATATTTTTGGTCAAAAAGTTACTGTGGAATCTGATCACAAGCCACCGGAAACAATCTTTAAACGAGGGATACATGAAAATTCTCTACGTCTACAGAGAATGTTGCTTGAACTGTCAGAATATGACCTTGATGTGAAATTCAAGTCTGGAAAGGAGATGTTTGTTGCTGACACATTGTCACGAAATTATATGAAAAATAATACTGAACCGCTTCTGACAGAGGAATACAAAATTGCTGGAATTGAGGAATACATAGCCATATCTTCAACACAATTAAACAGATCAAAGAAATAATGCAGAAATGAAAATGCTTATGGAATGTGTAACAAATGGCTGGCCAGATTATAAAAGAAATGTTCCAGATTAAATAAAGGCATACTGAAATTTTAGAGACGAAATATCAGTTATTGATGATGTGCTAATGAAGGGAAATAAACTGATAATTCCGAGAACAATGAGAAAGAAGATGTTGGATTATATACATGAATCGCATCTTGGAATTGTTAAAGCAAAGCTCTTGCTAGAGAAAGCATGTACTGGCCGACTATGAACAGTGCAATAGAAGATAAAATAGCAAACTGTGCTATTTGTGCAAAATACCAATCACAGAATCCCAAGGAACCATTGATTAAAATGGAGGTACCTGATAGGCCATATGAGAAGATAGGTGTGGATATTTTTGAGCTGAGAAATATTCAGTATCTCAGATCTGTTGATTTTTATTCTAAATGGCCAGAAATTTCTAAATTGGACAATCTGACGAGTAAAAATGTGATTGCTTACTTGAAATCACATATAACGAGATATGGTATACCATATGAAATTGTCAGCGATAATGGCAGACAGTTCACAAGTGCTGAATTTAAAGAATTCACAGAAGAGTATGGGATTAGGCACAAAACCTCAAGCCCATATTTCTACCAGTCACATGGACAGGTGGAACGTGCAATACGGACTGTAAAGCATTTGCTGAAAAAGGCGAAAGATCCTTACTTAGCAATACTGGATTACAGAAATAGCCCTGTTGAAGGTATAGGGTTATCACCGGCACAAATGATGATGGGCAGAAGCCTGAAAACAAAGCTTCCTATGGAGAAAAATAGGTTAAAGCATAAGAATTCTGGTGATGTAAAGAAAAGACTGGAAAATAAACAAGATGTCGCAAAGAAAAATTATGACAAGCATGCAGGAAAGGTGTTGAAACCTTTGCATGAGGGTGACTTTGTTGTGTTCAGACGCAATTATGCATGGGAAAATGGTAAGGTAGACAAATACCATGAACTACCCACATCTTATATTCTGAAATCACCAGAGGGAAAATATTATCGCAGGAACAGACGGCAGATAAGGAAAACTTCTGTTCCACCAGGAGACAAAACACCAGATGAAATCCTTCCTTCTACATGTACCTCTGGAGAGAGCCAGTTCAATGACCCTGAACTGTTAAACCACCGGATAGATTCACTTGAATTTGGATTACAGTGTTGATGTGTTAAATCAAAGTTTTAAATTTATAAGTAATTAATTTCGCATTCATTTGGATATATTGAAAATCTACTAGTGCTTATACCAGTGAGGTACAGAGTTGTTTTAAAAAAAAAATGTTTAGAAAATAGGTCAAAGGCAATTATATTCTTTGGATTATCAAGGGAAGAGATTTCTGTGTAAATAGCTTTCGTGTGTTTGTGGAAGTGTGTGAGAACAAATATCATATATAACCGTAACCAAAACCATTTACTGATACCACAGACAGTTATATGGAAGAACAATGGACAAACTAACTGTTAAGTTGTACTTTCTTAGCCATGGAACGGATAATTAATTAGATATTTCACATATGCTTATTTTCAGACAAATTTCCTCTCTGATACAAGATGCTAAATACATTAATTTCCAGATATTAAGATCAACTGATGACTGTTTTATGTCTGTTTACTGATAAGAGCAATTATTGCAGGACATTAACATTATCCGAGGCAACTAGCCACACAGGTGTTACTGCGGCTGTAATCATTCTGAAAGTTGAATATTGTTTCTTATTACATGTTGTATTTTAGTATGCTTACAACAATGATGTTATTCAAAGAAATAGTATTGATTGATTTTATCCTTTTAAAAGAAGGGAAATGTAGTGTATTCAGTATACTTCACTGGGCTTATCAGCCAGGTATAAAGTGTCTCTACAATAGCAGTATAGGGAGTCTGCATGTACCAGCACAAGAGTGTAGACATATAGAGTAACCTGTAGCCACTGGGATTAAATGTGTTTAAATGTGTATTGTCTTTAGACTTGTATTAACTGGACCAGAATTATAAAAGACAAACACAACAGCTTTCTCCAGTAATCTTTCGGAATAAACATGTGTTTTTTCCCGCACGGGCACATTTCTGCCAAACACTGCACAAGAGACATGTACCACAGCGACCAACCAAGGCAATCGTCGCCGTGTAGGTTTTCTATATTGCAAACTATCACGTCGCGGACGATTTCCTCCGGAATATCTGGTGGTACCCGGTTTTCTACCTTTGTTGTTGGAAGGTCTTTGTTGCTCCAAAGAACACAACTTTTTTTGGCGATGCAGTGGTCTATTGCGCCACATCTACAAGTAGAGTTGTCTTCTACGCATGCTCCTTGGGGATTGGGGATAGTAGCAATGCAGTCGACACATTTTCCTGTATGCCTTGTTTTGGGTTCTGGCGTATTCTGTACAACTATTCGAAGCCGTCCAGAAGCTGGGCGAAAGTCGTTTGGTTGGTGTATGTGGACAAGGTCCATTAACCTGCCTTTTCGTATGTGGCTAGAGAAGACAAGTGTGTATATTTCGAAAAAATGTCTAGGGATTTTGTGCCGCTCGTAGAATGTGTGCCCAGCCTGTTCTAGTATTTGTTTTTTCTGCATCGGAGAGGAGCATATGTGGAAATTTGTCTACACAGCAGCTCCATTCGGCTTGTTTCTTTTGTAGTGTCTTCTTGGGCACTATGGTCTTCCTCCTTTGTTTCTTTTGCAGTATCTTCATGGGCGTCTTCCTCTGCAGCCTGGCCCGCGCTGCCGCAAATTCGATAGTACAATGTATCTCCTTCGAGCGATGTGGTACTTCTTCTTTGCCTCCCGTACAGACAGCCTCCCGGACCGTATTTCGGCGTAGGCTTCTCGCGAGAGGATTGCATCTGGCATATAGTTTGATACAGTATTCTGCTTAGCACAGACATCATCAGCCGAGTATCATGTCATCAGGTGTTTCGCCCCTTAACTCGGAACACCCTCGAGATGTTGGGGCAGGTGGAGCTGATCAGGAACCACCTTGTCTATGCTGACTGCCATCCTGATGTGCCACGTTGCAGCCAGAGCCAGCAGAATGTTCTTTCCGCTGTCTTCCCTAGAGTATGAGCCGCCGTGGATCGGGCTTTTCCTTTGATGCCCAGAGCTCCTAGCATTCTCCATACTGATTGGGAAGGAAATCCTCTACAACCAACTTCCACTGGGAAAATCCAGGTTTTCCAGCCTTTGTCTCTGCACGTCTGGGCTAGGTCTTCGTACTTGGTCCTTTTGAGCTCAAAGGCCTCGTCTACTCTTTCCTCCCATGGAACTGTGAGTTCAATTAGGATGACCAGTTTGGGAGATCTAGACCAGAGTACTATGTCTGGTCTAAGAGTTGTCTGGGCTACTTCTTCCGGGAACTGGAGCTTGTTCTTCAGGTCTACTCTCATCTCCCAGCTTCTGGATTCTTGTAGAATAACTGTGTTTGAGTAGGTAGCTGACTTTGTTTCTCCCTCTTTGACGAAGTTGATCATCCTTGGGCCTTTCTTTGTTGGTGGTCTGCTTTTCTTTCTTTCTATCTCAAGGACATGCGCTACTTCCTTTAAGACTTGGTCATGCCTCCATCTGTACCGCCCTTCTGCTAAGGCGGTTGGGCAGGCTGACAATATGTGACGCAGTTTTCCTGTGTTCTTGCATAGCTGACAGGTGGGGTCTTCTGATAACTTCCATTTGTGGAGGTTTGTAGGAGATGGAAGCATGTCATAGACTGACCTGAGAAGGAAGCTCAGTCGCAGTGGCTCGTAGTGCCACAACTCTTGCCAGGTGAGTTTTCTTTCTGGAAGGTTCCATCTGGTCCAGTGTCCTTGCGACCCTAGCTGGACGGCCTTGGCAGACCTCGCTCGCTTGTTCTTCCTCCTTCCTGATCTCTCTTTGAACTAGGGTCCTCTTCTCTGACACTTTTGCTTCTTCCCATCTTTGATACTGTCTTGTGCCAAGTCCTTCTCGCCCTTTATTGGTGTTGTCCACAATGTCCTTGTGCTTCAGGCTAGCTTCAGCACTGTCCACTGCTTGACTCACGGACCACTTCCGTCCAGTTCGCACCTCTATTCCAGCGTTTCTGATCATCTCATCAGTTGAGTCCCTGAGGGTTAGTAGCAGTCTGGTTTTGGCTACCTTTTATTCCTCGACTAGCGAGCTGAATGGTACCTGCAGGCGGTTGGTCCTACCGTATACCCCAACACTGGTGAAGGATGGGGGCAGACCAAGCCATCTCCGCATATGTTCTGTATCCACTCTTCGAGGTGTGTGGGTATATATTTCTATCTGTATCTGTGTTTCTCTAAATGGAAGTTCGACGGGTGCTGCTCCAGGTTGGGAGGCACAAATTGGGGGAACAAAGGGCTCCGATAGGGCGGGTAGGTCCTCCTCGCGGTGCGACTTGTGCCAAGGGGCCGAGTTCGACAGAGTCTAGATAGGTTGGGAGGCGCAAATTGGGAAAAAAGGGCTCCAGATAGGGTGGGTACACTTTCTACTTTTTATGCCATTGTGTATACTACTAATAAAAATATTACATGACCCCCTATTTTTTAAGCTCAGTAAAAGCACCAAATATTAGGTATCGACTACTATCTGTGTTCTTTATCAGTTACAATGTAAGCACAAACTTGAAATAATAATTATAATTATCCTAAAAAGTGTCCTTTTTCATTTCAAGATTAATGTTAAATCATTGTTATGTAAAATAAGGAACAGATAATCACATTTTAGAAGATTATTCCTACAATTTATATATGACAAAATCCACCATTTTGTACTGTACATAAACAAATGTATAACAACATATTTATTTTTTTAATAAAGTATTTTATTTCCAAGTTACTTGTTACTTGTTTTTACGAATTAAAAGTCTAAGCATTCAACAAAAGTGGACTGCGCGTTATAGTCCACGGTGATTGTGAACAAATACTAGCATCTGATTGGACGAGAGGAAAATACCATGTGCTTAATACACTATCATTATATCGCTGCACTAGAGCACGCGTCCTTGTCGTTCGTGATTATTGCACATTGTACATGACCCGTGTTCAGTTACGGCCCCAGCATCAACAATTATAATACTTAAACATCGGCACATTTGCATATATTCTTATTGCGTATCGGGATTAATCTAGCAGTACAAAAGGTATTTCATTTGTAATATTTTCAAAGCGGTGCTTTATTATGTTTAAAGGCTGTGCTATTTTGTTAAAAGAACATGTGTACTTTTCATTGTATCATGCCGTATGTTAACCGGCACTTTTAACTTGTCAAACCATGTCTTGTTATGTCTACTTTCCATGTTGTTTTGTCGAATCAATAACTTATTATGTGAAATCATCGTGATATCATGTCAGTTAGACACGCAATTACCTCAGTGTCTTGTGTTATGCTAATTTGTACTGTTAACTTTTCAAGTCTGTTTTAGCTCACCTGAGCACAACGTGCTCATGGTGAGCTTTTGTGATCGCCTTTTGTCCGTCGTCCGTGCGTGCGTGCGTCCGTCGTCAACAATTTCTTTAAACAACATCTCCTTCTAAACTACGCACTGGATTTTGATAAAACTTCACAGGAATGTTCATTATGAGGCCCTTTACCAAAGTTGTTAAAATTATTTTGATTGGTCAAAAAAATCTAGGTCACAGGAGCTAAAAATAGATTTTAAAAATGAAAATTTTAAAAATCTTCTTCTCCGAAACCACATCGCCTAGCCTTTTGATTTTTGGTATGTAGCATGATCTTATGACTCTCTACCAAGATTGTTTAAATTATGACCCTGGGGTCAAAATTGGTTCCGCCCCAGGGGTCACTTGATTTAACATAGGCTAATTTAGGAAAAACTTGAAAATTCTTCTTCTCAGAAACCACAAGGCCTGGGGTTAAGATATTTAGTGTGCAGCATTATCTAGTAGATCACAATCAACTTTGGTCAAATCATGGCCATGGGGTCAAATTTGGCCCTGCCAATGGGTCACCTGATTTTACATAGGCTAATATAGAAAAAAACAAACTTGAAAACTCTTCTTCTCAGAAACCACAAGGCCTGGAAATTAGATATTTGGTATGCAGCATGATCTTATGACTCTCTACCAAGATTGTTCAAATTATTACCCCGGGGTCAAAATTGGCCCCGCCCCAGGGGTCACTTGATTTAACATAGGCTAATATAGGAAAAAAAAAATCTTCTTCTCAGAAACCACAAGGCATAGAGTTAAGATATTTGGTGTGTAGCATTGTCTAGTGGATCTCTACCAAGTTTGTTCAAATCATGACCCTGGGGTCAAAATTGGCCCAGCACCAGGGGTCACTTGATTAAACATAGGCTCATATAGAAAAAACTTGAAAAATCTTCTTCTCAGAAACCACAAGGCCTTGGGTTTAGATATTTGGTGTGCAGCATTGACTAGTAGATCACTATAATGTTTGTTCAAATCATGGCCCTGGGGTCAAAATTGGCCCAGCACCAGGGGTCACTTGATTAAACATAGGCTAATATATAGGAGAAACCTGAAAAAAACCTTCTCAGAAATCACAAAGCCTGGAGTTATGATATTTGGTATGTAACATGGGCTAATAGACCTCTACCAAGTTTGTTTAAGTCATGAATCATGCATTGTCTAGTGGATCTATACTTAGTTTGTTCAAATCATGGCCCTGGGTCAAATTTGGCCCTGCCATAGGGGTCACCTGATTTTACATAGGCTAATATAGAAATAACTTGAAAATTCTTCTTTTTAGAAAACTAGAAAACACATGGCCTGGGGTTTAGATATTTGGTGAAAATTGGCCCCGCCCCAGGGATCACTTGATTTTACGCAGACTAATATATAGGAGAAACCTGAAAAAAACCTTCTTCTCAAAAACCACAAGGTCTGGAGTTTAGATATTTGGTATGTAACATGGGCTAATAGACCTCTACCAAGTTTGTTCAAATCATGACCCTGGGGTCAAAATTGGCTCTGCCCCAGGGGTCACTTGATTTTACATAGCCTAATGATACCAGGTGAGCGATCCAGGGCCATCATGGCCCTCTTGTTATGTCATAGGGACACGTGAATATATCGATGCCTCGTGTGATCATGTTAAACCATACTTTTGATTGGTCAAATCACCACCTTATTTGGTGTACGTGCTTTTTTTTTTCAAAACAAAGGTTCATTGCATTAATCATTACTGTTGTTATGTCAAAAGGACATGTGAACTTCTCATGTCATCGTGTTGTTATGTTAACCCGCACTGTTGATTTGTCAAACCGTCATCTTAGTATGTCTACAGTCCGTGTTACTTTGTCAAACCAATGATTTATCTTGTGCATAGGCACCAGATTCTGACCTACTTTTTGGGCAAACTCTGTGAATCAGGTATTCCAGTAATCTAAACTAATTACTTTATTATGTAAAAGCTCGACCTTTATTGTAAGATAAAGTTGCAAACTTTTCAAAGTCAATGCTCTAAGACCCTCAAGTCTGCAGACTTCAATGTCTGCTTGATTATCCCATGAATTTCTTGACCTACTTAATACTGGTTACTGTAAAAAAGGAAAGTTTTGATTCAAGAAACTTTCGCATTTTTATGCGTCCAGGCTTATTCGCAGCGAAATACTTTCGCGGATTTGAGCAGACCGCGAATCCCGCGAAACAATACACGCTATGAACAAAATTATTAACTGAATAGCATGACACGGCATTCCAATACATTTAACGGTTATTTTCTGGTCAGTGGTCATTGTATATGAGTGAATAGTTTTTAATCAATAGTTTAAGTAGGTTTTAGACTAAGCGTTACTTGTATACTAGAATTAATGGTAAGTTTGGCAATATGTCCACACGAAGTTTTTTTACGTTGCGAAAATGAGGACATACATACATACATACATAACATAACATAACATAACATAAGCTTTATTCAGCATTAAACACACATCATGTGTTTATAGCCTAATGATAAATAATTTGTGGTGGCATGTACTAGAATGTGTACCGACACCTGTTGTCAAGTATTGAATTTCACAGTTTATAATGCACACAAAACACTTTGTAACATGATTGATGAAATACACACCCGGCGTTCACAAACAATGGAAACAAAACACACATTTACACAAACATGTAAGTTAAACTAAGTCAAACTTGTAGCGACTAATTTTCGCGTTTTTATGACAGGAGAGAGATTCGCGACGTTTTACTTACTTGAATAACCCGAACGCAAAACTTGCTAACTTAAACTGTGCGAAATAATTTCCTGGTTTACAGTATTAAATTGAAAAAGTTTTTTCAAATAATGAATACCAAAATAAAAATACTACTTCCAACTGTGGGCTGTCCTTTGTTCTACCCTTTTCTTACCACCATGCAGGCTTAAGGCAGGGAATGTCCCTTTACATGTACCTTGAAAGTCAGCCTTAAATACCTTTTCCACCACAGAACTTCTTTGTGCATGTAGAACTCAGTATCTATGCACCAAATCATATTCTGAAAGACTGAGAAGCATTGAATTTATAGTCCTGAAAGAAACTTAATAATTTTCAAATAAGTTCCATGCCCTTAAAATCAATTTGATATGGGGTGTGTGTGTGGGGGGGGGGGGGCATGTTGCATTGAGCAGACGCCAGTCGAAAGGTCAACCAGGTAGAATAGCTCTACCCAAATTGAGAGTACACGAAAAAGACTGCAACTCCTTTAATGTGATTCATGTATGGTTCGAATCCGCGATGCAACTTTAATTTTGTCCGATGGAGAACTTAAGGTAGAGGAACCTTAATGGGCTCGGAAAATGTCGACAAAGATCGCCCAACTTCCGATATTCTTCGGCATAACACGCCATGATTCGGAATGTTTCATTCATCGTATCACATATCAATGTTAATTAAATGTAACAATTTTGACTGCCTTTCATCTATTTAAATGCAAAAATACCATTCCTTTTTTAAAAAAGAGAAGAAAAACACCTCCCCGAATTACCTTCCGGTTACGTCATTTTGGAATTCCCCTAGATTTGTCAAAATTAATTCTGATAATTGAGAGTATTTTGAAAAATGCAATTTAAAAAAAAAAAAAAAAAAGCAAATGGTATCTTAATCAAACATAAATACAGTAACATTAGTTAGTGTATTTGAAATTCGTATAAAGTGGAAAATTGTTACAGTGATTCTTTCGTACTAAGATTGTACGTACTTGGTCAAATAGTTTTTGTCATTATCTGTTCATTATTTCATTAACAATGATATTACATTAGTCATGCAATAAAAAAAGACTCTTAATATGATAATTATAATTATTTTTCAAATTTGTGCTCACATTGTACCTGCAAAGAACGTAGGAAGCACTCAAAACATAATATTCTGCGTGTTTACTGAGCTTAAAAAATAGGGGGTCAGGTAATGTATACTGTAATTAC
>CM037789.1:18883881-18933881 GCA_021229015.1 Solen grandis
CATACAATTATTGTTTCCCGTAACTACATGTATGTATATTTTACTCAAAATTGAGCTTTCAAAGCTTTGGCTGAATCTCAGCATGCCTGTGTTGTAGAATTCTTTTCAGCCCTTCGATCATTCATACAAAATGAAGAGGTTATTCGGTTTTCAATGTAGAGAATTGGACCCTGTAGGTATTATAGTTGTGAGTAACTACATGACTTACAATTTGAAATGATGCTATTCCAAAAAAGAAAAAAAAAAATGGTATAAATGCTTCCTTCCCCGTCAAAAGCCTGTTTGTACACACAAATTCTTGGTTTTAAAGTAATGGCCGATGATGCCAGCTGAATTTTGATGTGCTTTAGTCATTTGATCACTTTCAATCTACAAATAGGAGTGATATATATGTACTACATGAGATAATAATAGTTTATGTGGAAATTTTATCTTTTATCTCTTTTTTCTGCAATTTCTGATGATTTCCCTCTCTGATAACATCCGGTTCACCTTTCAGTTTGGTAATGGCATCATTCAATGGGATCATTTGATATTTCATGAGGGACTTTCATTCATGATTTGCTTTAAATTAGCATTCACGCCAATTTCCAAATACCAGCGATTGTAAAATCGCCCAATGCATTTGTGCACTTTAAATTGAGGGTCGATTGTGAAACAGCTCTATGTTCTATTTCTATAATTTGAGAGCTGACTGCTAAAGCGTTCCATCTCTTATTATTTCCATAGGCACTTAGAACAAGTTGATTGTCAGTCCTCAAACTAGCTTATTTATGGGTATGTAGAGTCAGGATTCCCCCAGTGATACTGATTAATTGTAGAGGACACCATGAAAAGACCTATGCGAACAGCATAAAACCAGTAACTCGCAGGCTGATCAGGTTTTATGCTGTTCGCTGCTCCTCAGTGGTCTGGAAATGAGGATTTTACAATTAAATTTGGTAAGGTTTAACTGTGGTTTTCTGCAGATCAGGCTTTATGTGGTACCTATTGAGTGCGTCAAAATGAGTCTATATGAGGGAAAGGGTTAAGAAGTGATTGTTTTAAAAAAAAAAATGGAGTCCATGGGTCCTTTTCGCTAAACTTCATACAAAAAAAAAAAAAAAGGATCAGTGTAAAGTTGAATTCACTGAAGTAAAATAGCATTTTTGTTGTGATTTTCTCCTCACAAAATAATGTTTTGCATTTATATTGCAGTGGTAAGAATCACATCCTTAACATTTTGTTGTGCCAATATGAAACTAAAAAAATTGTAGGACAATATTCTTGCGACTCAGAACGAATTTACGAATTTGTTCATATGAAGTTTAGTGCAAAGAGTCCAAGGATCCAAATGAGGAGAAACTCTTAGTTGTCGGAATTTGATTTCCATTCTTTCTTGTATGACTTTCTGTTATTGATATTAAAAAAAGAGGTCAGTATGTATAACAATCTCAAGACAATGGGTTGGTGACAAAATTTAATGACCAATGTTACATTTTTCCTCTAAAAATAAATGGGGAAAAATGTCTATTTTGTATAAAGCCACAATCTTCTGGAGAAAAAAACAACAATCATTACCTAATTTTGTAACTTTGTCATTCTTAAAATCATTATTGTTTGTACCAAATAGACTTTCTTGTAGCAGTCAGTTGTCAGATTTTTACCAATGTTAAACCTTTGTTAACACATGAAATAAGCAACCAGTTTGTTTTATTTGAGTCATTTTATTATATATTTGAACTACCATTTAGTAGCCACATGTTTTGCACAGGTCTTGAAAAACCCTTGAATTTGATGTTGGTTTTGAAAACCCCTTGAAAATCACATTTTGCCTTATAAACCCTTCAAATTAACTGAAAGACCTTGAAAACCCCTTGAATTTGATATTTAAATTTTGATCATAAAAAGTATTTATCAAGTTGTTCGAAAAAACGAGGTTCATGCCTTAAAATTTAAAGCATAAGTTGCAGCTTATCTAAGTCCTAAATAAAAGATAAAAAAAACTTGAAAAAAAAAAACAACTTACATTTTGCTTCAGAAAATTTTTATGAATTATGAGTCTCCTGCTGTAAGTAATTACTATGTCTCACCTCCTCAATTGACCTTTACAACAAATTTGCCCTGTATAATTTTGACAAACTGTGATATTCAAAAGCTGCAGTTGTGGGTGTGTCCAGCTATGTTCAAAAGATTTGAATTTACATACAATGAACATACATCTCTAGTGACAGATTAAAATTATCAGTTGTAATGTACTTTAACCTTTTAATACCATTTGTAGAAGCCGACCTACAAATTAGATCCAGGTCAGACAGTCATGGAGCTGTCTGACCAGCGTCTCCTCTGTTTGCTTATACAATATTATAGCTCAGATTTTTCAGTCTGTATGGCAAAGAAAAAATAATAATTTCATATACCATTTCAAGTTCAGTTAATTAATATTCATCAAGTCGTTAGTGTGTACATGAATATTCATGAAGTAAAGGGTAGGACAATGTCCCAGTGCTCCAGGTTTTTATGTAGTGGGCTCCAGTCCTGCTAGGTACAAGAATCATCCCGTACCTTTGTAGAAACAAAATGCAGTGTCTCACTCAAGTTATCAGTATAATAATATAGCAACATGTTTTATAATTGGATTAAAAAAAAAAAAATCTATTCAAATTATTTTTTTTCTCCAGATGATGACCTGGACTCACCGGGTAGCACGCCAACCAGTCACCGGTCAGGTGGCACGCCACACGGGTGTCTGGGCTCCACACCCGTGTCCAGCATCTCTACGGCCAACCTGAACATCTCTAGTATTCCGGGCCTGATCACCCAGCTCAGTGGCGGCCAAAACAACCAGGAGCTCACCAACCAAGGTTGCTAACTTAACCGTCACGTCTGTACAAATCAGTTGAAATGAGCTCAATTGTAACACTCTCCAATATTAAAGGCTTCTTTATTACAGTGTGGCCATACCGCATGATACATTTTAAGCTATCACAAGCAACATAATTTGCCTTGAGTCAAAAAAGTCAACTGCCGTGTTTTATTTTTTCACCAATTTTAATCGGATATAGCGCATGCAAAGCTGGAAAATTGTAAACTACACAAAAGCCCTATTGATTCTATAGTCAGATGTTCAGTATTTCCTAACATTTCAAAATCTTAATTAGCGATGTGCTTAACGTGTTAGCAAACAAAATTTAACGAACTCAGAAGGTTTTCCCGAATGTTAGGAAAAACCATACATTTGACAAAAGTATCAATGGAACCTATGTGTCGGGCACAATTTTCCGCTTTGCATACCATAAAAGTTGATAAAGAAATAAAATACAACGGTTCTTCCTTCTGAATTGAGGCAGAATATGCTTTTCACGATAGCTTAACCCTTTCCCTCATAGAGGACACCATGAAAAGACCTATGCGAACAGCATAAAACCAGATCAGCCTGCGAGTAACTCGCAGGCTGATCAGGTTTTATGCTGTTCGCTGCTCCCTCAGCGGTCTGGAAATGAGGATTTTGTAATTAAATTTGGAAAGGTTTAATTGTGGTTTTCTGCAGATCAGGCTTTAAGTGAACCTATTGAGGGCGTCAAAATGAGTCTGTATGAGGGAAAGGGTCAAAATGACATCATATGGTATGGCCACACTGTATTATACTTTTGCAAAAAAAAACTTTAGTCAGTCAGTCCTGTACAGATCCATTCTCACTAAATAATTTATCACACTATTGTTGATATATAAAACTTAGAAGTCACTACTCCAACATAACGCGCTCCATTATTAAGTGATTTATTATCACACTTTTCTTTATATAAAACTTATAATTCACTGCTGTAATGATTCATTTTAACACATTATGTTCCATTTTATAATAGTTTATTGACCTGGTATATTGTAGAATGATCCACTCTTGTATGGTATCAATACCAGAACCCAAATAATAGCATTTTAATGAACATGCCTTATATATGCAAACACTGCAGAAATGTTCCGTACAGAATTATATGCTTTTGACACACGTAACTCTGAAAGAATTTGTACTACAGACATGAAACTTCATGGCTATATTATTCAGGACATGAACTTGTGCACCTGGGTATTTTTATCGAACCTTCATTGAAGTTGACAGAGTTATGGGCCTATCTTTTTGAAAAATATGGAATTTTATGCTTATGTGGCATGTAACTCTGAAAGAATTTGTACTACAGACATGAAACTTCATGACTATATTATTCTGGACATGAACTTTTGCACCTGAGTATTTTTATCGAACCTTTGTTAAAGTTGACAGAGTTATGGGCCTTTTTAGCTCACATGAGCACAACGTGCTCAAGGTGAGCTTTTCTGATTGCCTTTTGTCCGGCGTCCGTCGTCCGTGCGTGCGTCCGTGCGTGCGTCCGTGCGGCGTCAACAATTGCTTCAAACAACATCTCCTCCTAAACGGCTTGGCCAATTTGAAAAATATTTTGCAGGAATGTTCCTTGGATGAAGCTCTACTAAAGTTGTATAAATGGTTCTGGTCCATTGCATAATTAGGTCACAGGAGCTAAAAATAGATTTTAAAAATGAAAATTTAAAAAATCTTCTTCTCTGAAACCACAAGGCCTAGCCTTTTGATTTTTGGTATGTAGCATGATCTTATGACTGTCTACCAGGATTGTACAAATTATGACCCTGGGGTCAAAATTGGCCCCGCCCCAGGGGTCACTTGTTTTACATAGAGTTATATAGAAAAATCTTAAAAAATCTTCTTCTATGAATCCATAAGGCCTAGAGCTTAGATATTTGATATGTAGCATCATCTTATGGGCCACTACTAAGATTGTACAAATCATAGCCCTATGGTGATAAATGACCCCGCACCAGGGGTCACTTGTTTTACATAGAGTTATATAGGAAAATCTTAAAAAATCTTCTTCCATGAATCCATAAGGCCTAGAGCTTAGATATTTGGTATGAAGCATCATCTTATGGGCCACTACCAAGATTGTACAAATCATAGCCCTATGGTGATAAATGATCCCGCACCAGGGGTCACTTGTTTTACAGAGTTAATAGGAAAATCTTAAAAAATCTTCTTCATGAATCATAAGGCCTAGAGCTTAGATATTTGGTATGAGCATCATCTTATGGGCCACTACCAAGATTGTACAAATCATAGCGAAGCATCATCTTATGGGCCACTACCAAGATTGTACAAATCATAGCCCTATGGTGATAAATGACCCCCCACCAGGGGTCACTTGTTTTACAAGAGTTAAATAGGAAAATCTTAAAAAATCTTCTTCTATAAATCATAAGGCCTAGAGCTTAGATATTTGGTATGTAGCATCATCTTATGGGCCACTACCAAGATTGTACAAATCATAGCCCTATGGTGATAAATGACCCCACACCAGGGGTCACTTGTTTTACATAGAGTTAAATAGGAAAATCTTAAAAAATCTTCTTCTATAAATCAATAAGGCCTAGAGCTAAGATTTTTGGTATGTAAGTAGCATCTAATGGTTCATTACAAAGATTTTCAAAGTCTTGGCCCTACGGTGATAAATGACCCTGCGCCCAAGTCTTCTCTGAAACCATATGGCCCATTGCTTAGATATTTGGTGTGTAGTATTGTCAGGGGTAAAATCTTTTAGATTAAGTTATATCAGAATCCTTGTCTGTTTAAAAACCTTGACATCAGTTGAAGCAATGGTACTCAGGTGAGCGATTCAGGGCCATCATGGCCCTCTTGTTTTTTAATGTGGAATTTTATGCTTGTGACATACGTAAAACACTAAAGTATTTGTACTACTGACTTGAAACTTCATGAATATATTACTCAGGACATGTTTTGTGCTCCTGGGTGTTGGCCTTTGTTTTTGAAAATGCGACAGGTGGGGGCATCTGTGTCCTCAGGACACACTTCTGGTTTTGTTTTTATTTTCCAGAAGTGTCTATTTTGAATTGAATTGTAAACTCTCTAATGGACTTGAATTTCCATGATTTACAACAGATTACAATTATATTTTGACTCCAAAACAAGGGTATTACAAAAGTCCGCATAGCAATGTTTGTGGGTAGAGTCTATTGTAACCATATTCAAAGGTCACCATTCGGATCCATCCATTAGAATTCATAAGATTTAGGATGTCTGATCTCTTACAAGGAAACTTGCATATTGGCTGAAAGTCTATTTTTCTGTGCAGAGAAAATAGATTCAATATCCATCTTGAGAAAAGAATTATTAATGAGAATGTATAAGAAGTCAAGAGTGGTTAACACAGAGAATTAAAAACGGTATATCTTATTACAGCTCTTCATACGCTGCAGAAGCTCCAAGCAGCTCTGTCCCGCCAGATAGCTGCCCATCAGTCTAGTGTTGGTATGTACCCATCTGCACTGGTTTCTCTTCTTTTTATTCTGCCTTCTAATTAAGGTTCTGGATCTGTGAATCATTATAGAAATCACTCTGTGCATCGGTCAGTGTGTCTTATCCATGCTTCTCTACCCTTTGATAAATTTTGAGGGAAGTTAACAGTATAGAAGTATACAAATTGTGATGTGCATGAAGCTTATGCACTGTTCTAAGGGAGGTAATTGAGGTAAAGCTTAATTCTCTACCTCATGTAGACTAGTGTAGATGCATTTTTGCTAAGAAATTTTTCAAAAAGGCCCTGGAAGTCTGGACTCTATCTATTTCTTGCAACAGATAATTATTTTCTTGTTCTGTCATTTTCCAGCAAAAATTTCAATTCGGGGGGGGGGGGGGGCAAAGGTATTGGTTGAAACATCAGAGATGATTTTCTTTTGAATACATGCATTTATTTTCCATCTCCTGTTTACAGCGACCCAGTCTACATCCAACTCAACATCCACTGTTCAAGCATCACCACGGCAACACCAGCATCTAGAGGAGTCTGTCGTCGCACATCATCTTCACCATCATCATCCTTCACATCTCCAGCAGCCTCCCCATCAACACCCGCCCCATCACCCCGGCAACCTGGCCCCACCCCCTTCCCATCCCATGCATCATGCGGGCAATCTCAAAACACTTTCCCTCCCCCTCAGTCCAGTCCCCAGCCTATCCTCACCATGGCGATGACCACGGCTGTTGCCACGGTGACCACGGGCTCCACAACAATACCCATCACGCATACAGGTGGACAGTTTCCAAAAGGGAACACTGTGTATGGAAAATTTTTGGGATCACAGAACCGTAGTTCGACACCAAATTACACGCCCCAGATTACCGAGGAGCGGGGAAATGGTGACCATAAAGGTTTGGATGGAGGAGGGGGAGGTGCCAGTGGGGGAGGGGGCGGAGCTAGTGATCGATCGTCATGGTAAGAGCTTTTTTGTTTGACTAAAATTTCTAATGACCTGTCGATTTTCAGATATTTGATATTATAAATGCCCTTTATCTGTATGATTGAAATTAAATGAAGATAATTAGTGGGGTGGGTTTTTTTGTGTCACCTGTAAGCAGAGGGATAGGGATCACTTTTCCATCGTCTGTCTGTTCGTCACACCTTTTCCCATCACACTTCAGCAGGTGACACAAGTGTTCCTCATATAAAGGATTTATATAGATGTTAAACTATTTTGTTAACTCCTCTAACAATTCAATATGTTTGTAATACCATGCTCGGAGTCCACAAACCATACTTTACTCAAAGTAATACATTGGGCCAATTTCATATTTCTTGTTTCTTCAGCACAAATACCCAAAGAAATATTGTCTTACTTTGAAATAGAAATGGAATGGTGAAATGAAATTCTACCCATGTTTAAGTTTAACTTAGAGCTAAGAATGGTAGATGGAATTCAGGCCAGATGTACACAAACACTCAGTTAAACCATTGTTATATAAGATAAAGCTGTTGTGTAAAGATGAAAAATGAAAAAAGTTTCGCTTGGAAGGTAGATAATTAACTTGACTTTTGAGGTGTCTACAGATCAATAAACTATTCTTGAATTTAAGATATTAATTAAGAACAAGTAATGATGATGTTTTATCAATGTTTTGCTGTCTATGGGGATTAGGTAATGTATAAATACATGAATAGTAAATGTATATGTATGTATCTGACTCCTCCCCTTCAGCTGTAGCCCCGCCCCCAGTGACACCAGCTCCCAGGGTGCAGCGGTTGATCCGGACATGTTCTCCAGCCCGGTGATAAGCCAGAAGGAGAACAACCTGATTGCTTCTCTAAAACAATACTACAATGAGAAACTGGTCGGGCACGTGACTGGATGGCCGGCGGAACAAGTCGATAAACAGGTGAGTGGATTGGATTGAAAATTCTTGAATGTACAATGATTAGATAAAAATGAGGCAGTGTTTATTAGGTCTTAAAAAGTTATTTCATTTACAAACGCTTTTTTTTCTTTTTTTTCTCCAACTTTGATGGCACAGGTTGGGAGGAAACCAGATTTCCTGGAGGAAACCCATGTGACTAGAGAAATGACCACTATAGCCATCGCAAAGTGGCAAGGAATCAATCCAAAGTTGATATCTATTATTGCTGTTTATTTCGTAAATAAGCACAAAACTGTCGTGTATATTTGGGGGAAAAAGCGCATTTATGACGTGAAGTTTTTGTCATATTTCACTAATTAATAACTGCTCTGTGCCCTTAATGTTTTGCAAAATGTTGATACAGCGGTACTGTAAAATCATATATTTTCTGTCCAGTAATGAAGTGTATAGGAAGGTCACATGGTATAAATACACTTCATTGACTGGTTGAGAAACTCAGTTAAAGAATAAGGTGCAATATGTAGGTTTGGATCCCTATTATACAACATTCTAGTGGATCTCCTCTGATGTGTAATCCCATGAGGTTTTAGAATGTTCCATGACACCTATGTATATGATACATCATTATGGCGGATACTGTTTTGTAATCTTGTGAGGTTTTAGAGTAACATTCATAATTGTTCCAGGCGCGAATGTATGGTGACGAGAGTTTGAAGATCGGGAGTCTGATCAGCAGCCAAGTGTCGGTGGAGCTGAAGCGGGCGCGATCCCTGGTACGGGTAGAGGATACAGCCAACTGATGAACAAATGGTGAGTTGGGCGACCGTGAGTTGTTAGGGAAGGAGAGATTGGTTTGATTGGTTTATGGGTCGGGGTAATTAGGTTAAATACTTAGAACAGCTTAATTTTGTGACAGTTTATTTTTGGATGCTGACTCAAATCTATTCCAAAGTGCAGAAGAAGGGAGATGGAGGAGAATTGTGGCTGTCCTAAGCTTGTTCAATTTGAACAGTGAAATTAAGATACTTTTTCAAAGTTGTCTTTATCCTAATGTATATTGAAGATATTTTATGTTAGAACAAGCCATAAGTGATTAAAAATTCCCAATGCTTGCTAAGGTCAAGTACATTCTAGGTAATTTGATGTTGGACGACTTTCATTATTTATTAGATCACTTTCTAGCTTGACTATTAAAAAATGTTCAGAGTTATTGCATCCCACATGCATTGGCGTTGGCATTTCAGTGCTGGTTAATCCATTTCCCTCAATATAAGACTCATTTTGATGCACTCATGGTATCACTTTAAAGCCTGATTGCAGGAAACCACAGTAACCTTACCCAATTTAAATTACAAAATCTATTTCAGACCACTGAGGAGCAGCTACAGCATTAAAACAGATCAGCCTGCAAGTTATGTGGTTTATGTGTTCGCCTGTTTTTCATGGTGTCCTCCTGAGGAAAGGGTAAAGTTTGCTGCGGGCACTAGTATGCTTATATCTCCAAGCATAGGATTATTTGAAAATCATACATGTTCAGTGGTATCAGGACCATTGAGACGTCAATTTTTAACTGGATTTAATAAAATTTTGGTTTACTTTTGACTTCTATTTTTGGTTAATGTTTGTTAGCAATAAAAATGAGTTTTTATTTAAACCTTTCCATATAATACATCCTTTTGACGCCCTCAATAGTACCAATAAAGCCTGTCTGCAGAAAACCAATTTAAACCTTACCAATATAATTACAAAATCCTCATTTCCTACCTTGAGGACAGTCGAACAGATAAAACCTGATCAGCTGCGAGTTACTCGCAGGCTGATCTGGTTTTATGCTGTTCGCATAGGTCTTTTCATGATGTCCTCTATGAGGGAAAGGGTTAAGTCACTATGCAGCTCATATCTCAGTAATCTTTCATGATATATTGACTTGAAAGTTTTGGCATTAAGTAATAACTTTAGATATAAATAACTCTTGACTGAATTTAAGACAAATGTTGAGATTTTGTATGCTCAGTACTGTCATGCTTACATCTTAGTAACTAGGCATGGGATTGATTTTAGACTCCATAAACATGTTAGGGCTATGCAGCTATCAAGGTAGGTAATTTTTGACAATGGGTATCTGAAGGGCAAGAATAAAAAATAGATATGTGTTGATTTTACCAACAAGCATTTTGAATAGTTGAGTGTGCTGTCTTACAAATTATTTTTTCAGGTTATGTCTTAGTGTTATGAAAATTTGAAACTTAAGTTATGCATGTGTATACATTTGTACTCCTATCAGCACCCCCAAAAGATGAGTTGTATGTGAATGATTTTGATATAGCTGGAATGCTATATTCTCAAGTTTGTGATTTCCTTTACACCAGTATTTGTTTCATTCCAGGAACATGTTTCTAGCCCAGCAGATAGCAGAGTTGGAAAACATGAGGTCAGTCTCCTCCGTGTCATCATTTCTGCCCACCTCTTCCTAGTAGTGACCTTGGACCTTAGTGGTTTTCATTGGTCAGATTTATGGGCACTGATAATGTGATGAGGCCATGACCTTTCCATGACCCCTGGAAGCTTAGGGGTCAATCAGATGTCTAGGTCACCAGAATGTCAACTATTCAGGCAGAAGTCAGGAGGTCTACATAGTGCTGTGACCTTGTCCCCACAGTGGGGAGGAAAGTCTGCATGACCTTGACCCTGTGTTGCCATGGAAACAGGGAGAGAGGTGAAGGTTGCTTTTCAGTGCTTTATAACTAAAGACGCTTAATACTGGAATCTGTACAGTGTCAAGATTGGGTGAACCATTGAAAAAGTCTTCCGGTCCGGCATAGTAATTATGACTGGTTGTCATGGAAACGGGCCATAGCAACAGGCTGGTATGAAGATGGAACACAAAAAAGGACCCATACTGAGCCCATCTCAGAATTGTGATACTGGGTGCTTGGAAATGGAATGGGATTCATAATTTTGTTAACCTTTCTTAATTTTGTGAATTATTTTCTAAGAATCTTTTATTTTAAGTATATCAGTTACATAGCAGGTGTTTGGCTGAATTGACAGATGTTAGATTGTTGAATTATGAAGATGAAAGAAGGCAAATTACAGTGATGTACCAATTAGGAAACAATTACAGTTGTGTTTCAAGTTCTGTTTTAAACAGTTGATAAAGATTTGTTATGATTAACATGAGTTAAATCTTCAAATTGATGTGTCATCATTAGCAGAATTGTGGAAAGGTGTACATGTGAATTAGTTTTATTCCTCTATTCCACTACCAAGTCAGCATACTGTAAAGGATCTTACAGAGAGCTTTACCTGTTCCATCATGTACCTATTAATATTTTGCCTCCAGGTTGGGAGAAGGGAATTGGACAGTCTTTGTGTCACCTGCTTTTAACAAAGGTGACACATAGGGATCACTTTTCTGTCGTCCGTCTGTCCGTCAAACTTTCCGTCGCGCTTTAGCAAGTGACACAAGTGTTTCAAAGAACACTCTTGTTCTATTTTGGAGTCTAAATCCCCACCCTAGAGCAGTGGCAAACAATGAATTTGTCAAAATCTACAGAGAGGGAGATGCTTTTGCTGGGATGTGAAGTTAATTCCTTGGGACTAGGCTGATTCAGTCTTTTAAGAACATGTCACCTGCCAAAATCCCCATGTAACCCAACCGCCTCCCACTGGGACAAAATGTTGATAGGTGCATTAGAGAAACTACGAGCTGTAGTGATACTGGGCAGGGTCCAGTAGTGTCCCCCCAAGGGGCTAGGTGAGAGATACGATGCAAGGTATTTTTGTTAATCATTGGTCAAGGTTTGACAAACTAGGGTCCAGATGTGTTGAGGCAGGTTGAAGATGCAATAAGCAGACATCTAAGTGCAGCATTCAGTGTATTTTAACCCTTCATAGAGGACACCATGAAAAGACCTATGCGAACAGCATAAAACCAGATCAGCCTGCGAGTAACTCGCAGGCTGATCTGGTTTTATGCTGTTCGCTGCTCCTCAGTGGTCTGGAAATGAGGATTTTGTAATTAAGTTTGGTAAGGTTTAACTGTGGTTTTCTGCAGATCAGGCTTTATGTGGTACCTGTTGAGTGCGTCAAAATGAGTCTATATGAGGGAAAGGGTTTACAGGCATTAATAGGAATGAAAGGCTATTGATCGGTAGTTTAACCCAGGATGCTTCTATGTACTTAGAGTCTTTGTCCACCCGTAATTAGATGGATGTCATGGATGTCGCTATATGACTAAAATATTGTCATGGCAACGGTTAACTCCAGCAACTCAACAAAAGCTATTGGATGATAAAAGATAAGAAAGAAATGATGCTGTAAAATGTGGAATCTCTTACATAGTTTGTCACAAATATGGGTGGGAGGGATTTTTTCATAGATTTATTTTGTCAATTACTCTAGACTACTAGATTTTAGGCATACTAAACCAAATCTTAAGAAACACCATATATTTAATGTAGATTTTTTATATTTTATGAAAATACATAGCAGAACAAATAAGTTTTGGGGAAAGTGTGATTAGTTATACCAAGTATTAGAAAGAAAAGGATAGTAATTTTGCTTTAAAATTATGTTAGAAGTACATGTAGTTGAAAATGGTATCAGTTAATTGAATTTGCTGATGAGCAGCAGGATGAATGTTTCTTTAGATGTCGGATTGTTGCATCTTTGGCCTGTTTTTGTACTGAAAATCCTGTTTTGTTCACTGCTTGTGTGTCGTGAAGCATTGGCAAAAACGTGGTGACGGAAGAGTTACACTAAATGTGCAAAGTCTCGGCTTATATGTGCAAAAAAAACTCAGAATTTCAACAAAAAAAAAATAAAGAGTAACATTTATTTTTTATCACATGTACATACATCATATGACATACATGCTATGTTTGTAAATTTTATTTTATTTTTCTCTGTACATAGTTCTCCGTGTAAATGTACCAGAATTAAATGTAAATACAAGCTTTCATCTCGAGTGTGACGGTGTGAGTGTTAACACAACGTAGTAGGGACTAACACTTGGTGCAATAGGCCAATTTGTGTGGATCAACGGAAGCCAAGCTTTCAGTCAGATGTAGATTACTTCCCTTTTATCAGACGTAGATTACCTCCCCTGGCTGTAAGCTCTCTAATCCATTTAGACACATTTTGACACCTCTTGAATCAGCCCGCACTTTGTTCTCAATTTGATCTGGTTTCATACATGGGGCAGCAAACTGTTTGAAACCTCTTCAAGTTTCTTAGGTAGTGATTTATACTGATTGTTGAATCCTTTTCCTTGTTTCTTCGAAGGGTCCAAATGAGTCATTTTGATTTTTCTTTTGAGCTGACTTCTGGGTAAAGCTTTGGTTTTACCCAGGTTTCCCTGAATCTGTAATTACCTGAATGTATCTTGGTGAATGATACACTGTAGCAGAAACTGTGAATTCAACCTAAATATTATCATTTTTATCAGCATAACTATTCACTATTTCTTGCTTATTGCAAGAAACACCTCCCTTCTTAGTTAAATGTTAATTTTTTTATAAGATTTGTTTCTAGGTTACAACATTGAATGAGCTACCTCAAACTATCACAAAAACTAAGATTTTTTTTGCATAGGAAATAAAGAAGTATATTAATCTGGATTTTACCAAGGAAATAGGATGGGAACATTATCATATAAAAATGTGTTGTAGTTTTTTTAATCAAGTTTGTACTGTAATCCATCATTTTCCCCTTGCTGCATACATTTGCATTGTATTGTGGGTACTGTCTTCAGGGAGCTATCCAATCTCCACCTGTCATTCAACTTTCACGTAGCTCGCAGTTAGTTGCCGAATTCCAGCTGACAATAAATAATGTAATTTGTCTTTAAGATAAATTGCTAGGAGGGGTTGCTGCGGCTGAGGGGTTATTGTCATGGACTAAAAATCTCTTGGTCCCTCACTACTGTGGGTTTGGATCCCGGTTGGGACTTGGGATTATTTATGTGAAGATGCTATCCAGCAGGCTTGCTATAGATCGGGGTTTCTACTTTAGTTTCTGTGCCTTGAGTAATGTACACAATTCCCCTGGGTCCACCCGTGTAATTAGCTAGACATTGCTTATGTGACTGAAATATTGTTGGAACAACAGTAAACTTAAATTAAGATCAATTGATGGCCTATTTAGTTATTTATTTTTCGTAAGTTTTCTTGACTGCATTTGAAAATATATTTATTCTTATCTTATTTTTTTCTTGATCAAATTACATGCATAGCTTTTTGAACAGAAAGTAATGCAAGTGCTATTTTATCTGTACATAGGGCAAGTTGTAGTAAAATTACACCTCCTTCTCATGTATGTATTCTAGTTCTACTAAAGCTTAACAACTGAATCTTCATTTCTCATTTTGCTTTGGTGTCCAGTGAAATCATTTATAGATTTTAAGGCCTTTTATTTAAGTCTTAGTTTTAAAGATAGCCAACACAAAATAATTTATGTATCGGCAGTGAATTCCATCGTTCTGTTGATGTTGTACAGAACTGACAAGAATTAGAAATATTTATTATTTTATAAGTTCCTGGATTTAAAAAAAAAAAAAAAAAAATGTATTTGCACTATTCCAACCATTCTGTTTAACTGAGGCTACTTACTCATAGAAGTTTACTTTAACATGTCAATTTTAAAACAAAAATAGATAAAGACAAAAACGCCTGAAAACAGAGTCTGTTACTGTAATCAGAACAAAATTGATAATAAATAAAATTTAAGCCTTGTGTTTATGAAACAATCGGGTGTCAAGATGTGTCATACCAGTGTTTGCTCTTTTAAGTTATTCTTTTTGCATTTTACTTTCTTTCTGTTTTTCGGGCCCTGCAAAGAAGCCATTCCCAATATAAAACATGTATAAATAGTGTCAAAATAGTGTATTTTATCGTGCTGATTTACAATTTCAAAATTAATTGCATCTTATCAATTCTTAAATAAGTGAAACTTTTTAGCAAAGTAATAAATAAATTCCCTGTGTGTGGAGGTAACATGTAATTAGAAAACCTATCCTATCTTTGTTTTCCTTATTTTAAATTGTTTGTTGCTTACCCTATAAAAAAATACTGGTCAGAATTGTTTATGCCATCGTTGAAAAATAATTTGTATTTTGTGTAAAAGATGCTTAATTTTGTATTTTTACTATGCATACTAAAATTTGTATTTTTCTTTTCTCATGTTTTATTGAGATTAAGGCATTTGGGGCTTGCATTCTTTGGTTGCTATAGTTACCCTCATATATTGTGTAAGCAATTATTATTTATTTCCCTCTCTCTCTCTTTCTATCTCTTTGCTTGTATTATTTTTAAAAGATTCTTAATCAAGTGTGAAGTAAATTTTGGCTTCAGTAGTCTATTGATAGTAAATATCATTCTGGATTTTAAAACAAATATTTATATATTAAGTGTGGTTACCAGTTTTAACTTAAGGTAAAGACCCTGTAATGTTTCGGTTACGTCTTGGACCACTTAACCTCTACTAAGATTACCAAGGCACCCTAATGAAACATTACGACACCTTGGTTATCTCCATGAAAGACCCTGAGGTCTGAAATGTAGCAGAACCATTACAGGGACTTTACCTTAAAGTCTCGCTCTGGAAGTAACTGGATTGAATCCCTTATTCCATTGAAAAATAAAAGAAAAAAATACTTTTAACAGCTGCTGGCAGTATGTTGGTGATTCTACTTGTGAGTCCCATGTACCTGGGGTGCATTCAGTATTTAAGCGTATGCAAATGTTCACTAAAAGTCAGCTATGAAGCTGTCTTAGTGTCAAAAACCATGATGTTCACGTATACCCAACAGCTTAAGGTACACGTGAACAGCCTGGTATATTGACCCAATATTACTTTGTAGCTTACTGTAGATGAACGGTTTGCATTCTGTTTGGCATACTCAATGCACACCTGAAATAACGTACATAGCTGCTATGGGTCTCCCTCCATCTGGAAAGAGCTGAAATCGTCATCAATACTAGCTAGTATAAAACCAGATCATCCTGCAAGTTTCGCTGTTAGAGCAGGTTTTACCGTTTGCTACTCATTGGAAACTCTTTGAGTTCTAGGCTGAGGTTGAAACAATGTTAAACCTGATCAGATCGAGATGTGCATTTTGGACTGATCAGGTGTGATTCAAGGTGTTCAAAAATGCTTCATTAGGAATCTGATTTTATTTTTCTGTCAGCTGTAGTTTTATATCACTCAGTGTTGCTGAATGAGGGACTTTTTATACCAATGATATTTGTTGGTAGTAAGTTCCGTTGTCAAACCACTCGCAATTCAAATGTACATATGTAAACATGACCGATAGGGGGCGTGTGTGTGTGAGACCAAATAGTGTGCGTGCCTAAATGTGTGTGTAGGAAAATATGGATTGGAGATAGACATAGATATTATGTGACTATGTAAAATGTTTAGTCAACGTTTCAAAATAAATACAATTCTCAAACAGGTAAAACAAATATGGCTCTTGTTTTTTATCCCAAATTATTATGCTTTGATATCAGTTCCTTATGTGAAAACATTTACAGAAGCTTACCCAAGCTGGTCAATTAGCTAGGACCAGAACCAAACTTATATCGTAACAAAGTGTCTGATGTATTGAAGAGGGGCTGAAATTTTGGAGAACCAATGACTCAAGAAGTCATACATGCCTGTTGATGTTTTTTTTAGCTCAACAGAACTCATCATGCTTAAGGTGAGCTATTCTGATCATCCTGTGTCCGTTGTGCAGCATCAACAATTTGCTTTAAAAAAGTATTCTAATGATCCTTAGATATTCCTTCACAAAAGTTGCTAAAATAAACTTTATCCATGCTGAACTCTGGTTGCTATGGTAATCGATATGATTTTATTTATAAATATCATAATAGCTAAAATATAATGTATCCCATGAAAAATGAGGCTCTTATGGGTCAGCTAGTTTTGTTGTATACTTTTTATAGATAATTTGAAAACTTTTCCTCTCTGAAACTAACACTCAAAATTAAATTCTGTTTCACACTTAAGATAACCTTTTGGTAATCTTCAGTAATTGCTTGAGCATCATTTGATTCCTTGAAAAATGAGGCCTTCAGATGGTTGGCTAGTTTTCTTACATAAACTGTATATACACTTAGGAATTCTTGGTATCTGAAATATAATCTTGGGTTTCTGCTGAAGGTAACAAGGTAAAATCAAGTGACCTGAATTCATTTTAATTAAGGTTTTGGTACAACTTTTTCTTTCTTACAACTTTAAACTCATCTTGCCCAAAGGTTCTTGGGTTGAACCAGTACGTGGCATCTGGGAAGAACATGCACGATATTTGCCCTTTACAGGATCCAAACCCTCAGCTATCAGATCTACAGGCATACGACCACAACACCCTTTAACATTAATAAATTATAAATGATTTATTTAAAAAAAAAAAAAAATAGTCTCGTCATGGACTTTCCAGGCTTGTGCATTTATTTGTCAATGAAAACAAAAGAAGTGAAATGGAAACACCAACACAAACAGCTGTATATAATGAGCAGTAATACTTCCTGATGACCCACTAGCCCATATAATGCATATTGTAGTGAGCCGGCTGATCTGGGTCGAACGGATGGGTGTCTAATGAGCAGGTTGATCTAGGTTGGACGGATGCATGTCTGCGTGTGTCTCTTTCTCTCTTTACCATACACCCAACTGACAATCAAGTGGCATTGGCTACTTCTCTTTCACTCAAGGTGAAATGTGTTTAAAACTGACTCCGGGCTTATGAAAAATAATAAAGAAGGGAACTCACTATAAAGGGACGATGATAAAACAATAATGCAAGGTTGGATTCAACTAGAGTTTTAATAATCAGAATATATAATCTCAATAGTTTCCTAAATCTTGGTCATAAATTCATAAACAATTCACAATCAAATTTTTCTGAAAAGAAAATACATTTCCCCAGAACTTAGAGATTAACCATTCAGTGACCATAATGGTTAATACATGCACAGATTTACACACAAAATCAACTTTAAAATCAGTGGAAGTATAATGTGCTTAAGTGATAAAATCAATGATTCCCTAATACAGTATGAGCTTAATATGACAGTATTCTCTTCAAATGCAATTCTAGAACTCAGTTAATAATCTTATGTAGGTATAAAAATGAAAAGGAAAGCCTAAGAAGAATAACCAAAAAATCAGATCCTAACCCTAAAAAGTTTGTAATTGGAGTCCCCAAAAATCAGTGGGAGAAGCCTTATATAGTATGTATCAAGTGGCATTGGCTACTTCTCTTTCACTCAAGGTGAAATGTGTTTAAAACTGACTCCGGGCTTATATATATACCCAATTCCCTCACTTCCCACTACTCCCAGAACGTTCCCTAAAACTCCCTATGTTTCCCACAACGTCAAATCCCCCCAAAATAATGTGTGGGAATGTCAGAATTCCTCATTAAAGAAACGGTAATAGAGCAAATGCTATAGTTATCGGCACCTTAACAGTTAATGTCACGCTGACCTAACTAGTAGTAAGATACTATGCACACTTCTAAAAGTATTTAAATAATTAACTTTAATGAATAAATACTATCTATCTATATATACTGCACAAACTCCCCTTTCGGGTATTACTGGCAGGTGCGCGTCTGTGCAAGGATAAAACTGTTAAAATAAAAATTTTGTTAGGGTGAGAAAATTTTCTGAAAAAAAGGTGAATATGTTAGGTTTAAGATCTGGTAAAAACATCTTTTTGTTGATTCAGGGACGGTCTACTATCTGAAACGAGAGGAGCTTTTGTTTAAATGCTAAAAGATCATTTTGTGAGACTATATTTTCTGGTAAGCTGTTCCAAAGTATCACTGTATAAGGAAAAAAGGAATATTTAAAGTAGCTAGCTGGAGTATGAATTTGCCTGTAAGATAAAGAGTGTAAGTGGCGGGATATCCTCGCTGGTCTTTCAAGATATGCAGGTAATGGGACAGCAACAAGGTTATTTACTATTTTGTAAAACATAAGAAGTCTGGTGACATCACGTCTGTACTGAAGGGTTTGCCAGTCAAGTTCCTTCTGCATGCTGGTGACACTGTCGTAATAAGAATAGTTATTATTAACCCATCGGACTGCTCTGCGTTGTACTTTTTCTATTTTATCTATATATGTCTGTGTATGAGGACTCCAGACTGTAGAGGCATATTCTACTTGAGGTCTAACCAATGCTTTGTAAGCTGCTTCTCTAACTTCCTTATTCTTTGTCTGGATGTTTCTGTGGAGGAAACCAAGAGTTTTATTAGCAGAAGAAGTAATGTTGTCAATATGTTTATTCCAAGAGAGATCTTTTGATATTGTAACTCCTAAGTATTTGGCATTATCCACTGTTTCTAAAGCTTGTCCATGTAATCTGTAATCAAAGGAAAGTGCTTTCTTCTTTTTAGTAATATTTAAAACAATGCATTTACTGGGATTAAATTCCATTTCCCATTTCTTTTCCCACTGCACCAGCTTGTCGAGGTCTTTCTGAAGTGTAATACAGTCCTGCTTGTTGTTTATAGCTAGGTAAACGGCAGTGTCATCTGCAAATAAACGAACTTGAGAAGTTATGGTATCTGGAAGATCATTTATATATAACAGAAAGAGAAGTGGGCCAAGTACAGATCCCTGAGGTACTCCTGATCAGGGATCCTAAAATTTTGGAATCTCAACCGGTCGACGGCAAAATCCCCCCCTTTACAACAATTCCGTTCCGTACCCCCCCGAAAAAAAACATAACCGAAAAAAAACGAAAAAAAAATAACATTGATATTTTCAATCAACATACCCTGAATCATTTGCAGTGTGAAAATAGATCTTTTATTATATTTCAGCATCCTGTTGGCATAATAAGGTATTTTTCTGCAATATTTACCTCTACGAAATTGAAAGTTTGTTTACCGGAAGTGCATGTATATGACGGTCTGTATATGACTCTAACGAATCAATAAATTGTTGGAAGCAGTCGTTTTGGTGTTGTTTATTATGTGCCTTTGTGTTTATATATTTTTTTTGTCAATAACTTTGATATTGTCATTAATTACCGCATTCAAAAGTCGACCGGTTACAGTTTGCAAACAAGCAATGGTCCATTATTACGGCATAGATAATTACACGGCACCGTCCAAATAACCGCTAAGTACAAACCGTCAATCCATTCATCTTAACTGCCCAATAAGAATTAGGGTCAAAAAGGCCCAGTACCAGAAAGGCCCTATACCGAAAAGGCCCAGTACCAGAAAGGCCTGGTCCAGAAAGGCCCGGACCGAAAAGGCCCAATTATTATTATAGAGTTTTTGTTAATTTATAAAAGTTTAAAGATCAAATTAACATAAAATTATTATTAATAAATGAGAATACACATGATTACGTAAGACATTCATCAGGATGAAATAAGTGGAAATCTTAAAAATCAAAACACCCCTCCTGCTTTCTCACTCGGGGCTTGGGACCCGACGACGGCGCAGTTAATGTTTTGAGGAAAAAAAAACTTAATAAAAAGAAGAAAAAAAAAAAAATATATATATATATATATATAATAAATAAAGAAATAAAAAATTTTTTTAAAAAAAAATTTAAAAAAAAACTTAAATTACAAATTATATTATTGCAGATTAAGACCAAAAAAAGAAGATTATCAAAAATTTAATATTACTAAAAAAAGAAAAATTAAAATACAGGATGCCGATCTAGGTGGTCTGGATGCCGATCTAGGTGGTCTGGCTGGGCCGGAAGCCGTAGAGTTGACCGACCTTCTGCAGGAAGGAACTGCAACTCATCTCCCCATCGGCATATCTGTCCCAGTACAGTTCCAGGGTCTTCTCCATTGTGGACTATCTGGCGGCACTTCCTCTGTCCAGGTCGCCGGTCTCCACCACTTCTGGTAGATCTGCATCTTCAGCTCTCTGTCTGGCACAGCCAGGTGAAGATGCTCATTCTTCTGAACGAAGAGGTCGCCTTGTTGCGTCAGAAACACCGGGCACTTCACGTTCTTGCTTCTGGAGTTGCATCGCCAGACTGTGGAGGACTTGTTCTGTCGCTGAAATAACCATAATTACAAATTCCATATTCAATCATATTTAAGTTTAATATAATAATAAATGTGATATCCTTTAGGTTACGGTGATTACCTTCGAAATAATTAAACTAAAATTCCATATTCAATCGAATTCAAGTTTTATATAATAATAAATGTGATATCCTTTAAGTTTCGGTGATTACCTTTATTCCGTATGCATACCCGACGCTGCTCACAAGGACCGGCTTCTGTTTCTGGGAGCCACCGTCGATGATCGTGAAAGTCACCCCTCTGTCTTCGACGATGGTCTCTGTCATGGCCTCGAAACCTGTCCTAAAATATATATTACATTATGCCAGACATTAGAAGAAAAAAAAGGTATGGTCAAGAAATATAGATATATATACGTATAACATGTATGTATATCAGGGCCTCCGCTGTCGATCGCCAATGGCGCCAGTGGCGACAAATTAAAGAAAGTGGCGCTAATTTTTCAGAAGTGGCGAAAATAAGTGGCGCTTGCCTTTTTCGATCAAAATTTCTTATTTTTTGCATGATATAAGAGGCACAGACTGTGCCCTCGCTTGAAAAAGTTCGGCTGGTTTACTCGTGAGAATAATCGATACGCGGTCTGCTATGATGTAAGCGGCCGTGGACTGGTACCCTCTTCAAGCTATTCTCCGAGGCGTTAGTGGTGGTGAAAGGCGACAACCAGTCAAAACATTGTTTATATCGTGGATTCGAGTGACACTTTGAGACGCTTTAATTGCACTGTGTTTTTAGGTAAGTATGTGTGACGGCGAATTAAACACAAAAGACCTTGTATATTTGAAGTATGCCGAAGGTACAGGCAATTGCAATCATTACAGATTCACGCCGTACTTTTAAAGACAAAATACCGGCATGATTGTTGCACTCGCTACCGGTTCTCTTCATTTTGATTACGACTAATTACTGTTTGCAAAACTATATTATAATGATCTTTTCGTTAAAATCAAATCAGAATTAACAACAAATAACACGACCAGTAATTGGTTAATTGTCTTCAGTGAGGTGATAATTGCAGTTCTCCCGGATTTCTTTAAAAGCAGAGTAAGACATGGGGTTGTGTCAATTGCATATGGCCTTCTTGTCACCATGGCCGCTAAGCGAACTTTAGATGAGTTTTTGACTATGACTCCTCCTTCTAAAATTTCAAAAATTGCAAAATTCTCCTGTTAGAAAATTTAAGGAATCTTGGAAAGTTGGTCACTCATGGTTGCGCTATGAACCAGAAACCAAAGAAATGTTCTGTGACATATGCATTAAAGCACAAAATTCTAATTCATTTGTAACAGGGTGTAATATTAAGAAAAAAGAGGCAGTCACTAAACATGCAAAAATCAAAGGTAAATGAATTTTCTCAAAAATTTATTGTATTTTGATTTTTTTTTTTAATCAAATTTATTTAAACAAATAATATACTTAAATATTTTGAATATGAACAGGCTTTTAAATATAAATATATTTTAATTACATTTACTTGAAAAGACATCAAAATTTTAAAAGCATACCAGGACATCTGATAAAAATTCATAACTGCATTTTTTTTTTTTTACTTCAGAACATGAGGATGCTGCCAAGGCTGTGAAACTGAGGACGAGTATGAAGGCCTGCCAGGAGAACTCGATGGCGAAGAGTGAGAATGCAATCACAACCGCAATGAAGAATATCTGTTATATTGTTGTATGACATGTGCTTTGATTAATTTAAATAATAAAATTAAAATTTGCATGGTTGTTTGTTACTTCTTTTTTTAATCCCAGGATTTATATGGTAAGATAAAGGTAAAGAGTTAAATCAAATACTGACACTAAAATTGTAAACCTAATAATTAATGTAACATTCATTCATTCATCTAGTTATTGAAACTTTGGCTCAGGCTCTGGCTCTAAAATGGCTCTAAAGTGGCTCCAACTTTTTAGATTTGGCGAATTTGTTGGCGACAAGTCTAAAAAATACAGAGGAGGCCCTGTATATCATATATGCATTAACTGAGACAGTTTTAGTTATTGTTTTCCCTTCTTTCATTAACGTAAAGATAAATATAATTTTTGAGCAAATTACCTTTTGTCGATGGGGGTCACGTGGTCGAAGTCGCGGTCTGTAATGTCGAATGACAGGTCCAACTCTTCGTCCAATTCTTCGTCATCGTTGATTGCTGTGGAATCTGCTATCGGAGCCCAGTCATCAACATGCATCACCTGAAAATATTGTTATCATGATGGTATATGCATGCGGTTTCTCAATAAATTTTAAATTACCTTTTCTATTCCATTTAATATTTATTCACAATTACTTTATCAGACAAAATAAATAAACGGTTTTCAATAAAGCGGCAAATTACAAACATAAACATTTTTTTTATTTAGGAATAAAACAAACCAACAAATAACTTAATAATTTTTATAAGGTATAATTACATCATTAATATCACTGGGCCTTTTTGACCCGATAAATCGGGCCTTTCTGGTACACTTTGAAAGTGGGCCTTTCTGGACCGGGCCGATTCGGTATGGGCCTTTCTGGTAGTGGGCCTTTCTGACCCGACACCCCCAATAATGACCTAGACGGGTGTCCCTGCCTGACCCCCACTGACACCTGCCCCGAGGGCACACCGGAAATTCAAGAAGTAGGTCAATTGGTGTGTAAGAGAGACTATTATGAACCGTTTGGACCGATTTTGAAAGTTTTAGACGAGGATTATGGATTTTTTTTCGACCGATTTTTTTGGTACTTATTGAAATCTGAACCGGTCGATTGAGATCAAAATCGGTCAAAACCGGTAAAAAATCGGTTTTTAGGATCCTTGCTCCTGATGTTACTGGGACTTCTGATGAGCATCCTCCCTCCAAAACGACTTTTTGTGTTTTGCCTATGAGAAAAGATTTTATCCACAACAGGGTTGAATTATTGACTCCATGTTCCTGTAATTTGTACAATAACTTTAAGTGGCTGACCTTGTCAAAAGCTTTACTAAAATCTAAAAGAACTAAATCAGTCTGTTGTCCATTAACAAGATTTCTCGCTAGTTGGTCAGTAAGTTGCAGGAGTTGTGTTTCACAGGAACGTTTTTCTCTGAAACCATGCTGTAAGTCATAAAGTATATTATGCTTATTGAAGTGCTTTGTTAAATTTGAAGCTACAATATGTTCAAGCACCTTACAAAGAATACATGTTAAAGATATTGGTCTATAATTTGCTGGATCTTCTTTGTTTCCTTTCTTGAATAGAGGGGTCACGTTTGCAGATGTCCATACCTTGGGGAGGGTACCTGTATCAAGAGACTTTTGGAATAGTATTAGCAAGATTGGTGAGATTTGTTGACAAAGATTTTTTAAAATTAATGGTTTGATGTTGTCTGGTCCAGCAGCTTTATCTGGTCTTAAATTTGATATAAGTTTTTCCACTCCACTGATGTTTATGGTAATTTCAGGCATGATTGGGTACTTCCTGTAAAAAGAAAAATCTTGTGTATTAATATTTCGAATAGCTGCGAAGCAAGATTGAGCAAGTGAGATAGGTGTCATCTGAGTGAATACTGACTGAAACTGTCTGTTCAAAATATCTGCTTTTTCACTGTTGTCTGATTTGATGGAACCTGAAATTTTGTCAAATAGTGGGGGAATGCCTGTTGCATCCTGCTTGGCGTTTTTGATAAGGCTGAAAAGTTTTTTTGAATTAAAGCTGTTCTTTTCTTTGTCGTCTATGTTGTCTTCCAGGCCTAAAATATATTCAATGTATTTATTATAAGACAGTTTAATTTGTTTTTTTTATGTGATTTTTCATTTTTAGAAAAGCCGCCCTCGTCTTGTTGTTCCCTTCCTTCTTGAGTCTGAAATAAATTTTATCTCTTTTTCTCATTAACCTTTTTATAGACTGGGTGATCCATGGAAGTGACCTCTTGTTGCCTATTCTTTTTATGGGAATAAATTTTTCTATACCTGTTGAAATAGCATTTGAAAATTCTAACCAAATTTCTTCCACTGATTTAGATACATGGTGTTTCAAAATATCATTTTTTACCAGGTCCATGTAATTTTTAAAACTATCCCAGTCTGCTTTCTTGTAGAGGGGAACATGTCTGGGAGGTTGTTTTATCTCCTGCGGCTTTATATCTGCAAAAATAGAGACAATACTGTGATCTGCAATACCAGGGAGACATTTTACATTTTTAATCAAAGTATAATTTGAGGTTAGAAAAAGGTCCAGTGTGTTTTCTCCTCTGGTGCTTTCAGTGACCATCTGGGTAAGATTCAAATCTGAAAGTAAATCAACAAAATCTTCATATAAGTTAGTAAGGCTACAACCTGGTTTTATTTCTTTGGGAAATTAAAGTCACCAAGTATCCAGAATGTTCCTTTAAGGTTTTTGGTCAGTTCTAAAGATCTTTTGAGTTCATTAAAGCTGTAGCTGTCTGATTCTTTTGGTCTGTAGTAGGCTGCAATATAGAGAGGTTTACAGGATTTAATATGCAACTTAATCCAGATGATTTCACAGTCTGTCTTCAGTTGTTTCTGTTCTGTGGCAAGGAAAGTATCTTTGACCAGGATGAACACTCCTCCGCCCTTGCTTGATCTGTCTTGTCGAAATGGTGTGTAACCTAGTGATTTTGGAAAAAATTCACAGTCTTTATGATTATTATTTAACCAAGATTCAGTACCTACAATTATATCAGGTTGGTGGTGATCAATCATGCCAATAAATTCTGCTTTTTATGTTTACGATGGACTGACAATTTACAGAGATAACTTTCAGCTGTGAAGGAAAAAGTTTACCATTAGTATTTCTAGTTTTTCTTCTGGTTGATCTTATTGAACTGGAGCTTGAAGTTTGTGTGTAGGTCTGGTCAATCTGGTCGCTCAGTGAACTGTAGCTATTCTGCAATGACAATGATGAAAGAGACAGATTTGAATGTTTTGAAAAATTTTGAGCATCACAAATAGTGCAGGTCCAGGAGAACGAAACATCACGAGCTGCAAGATCAAAATAAGTTTCATTAGTAATGTCCTGGCATTTTATGTGGAACCATTTCAAACAAGCATCACATTCAGTGGCGTTGTCATCGTCAAGCACTTCATATCCACAAGAACCGCAGGGGAAATCAGGTCCTGGATTTGTTTCAACATCTGAAGATAATGACAGTAGAAGAAAGCACAGATAAGTTAGAGAAGCATTTCTGGAACATTTTATGTTTGGTATTGACCACCGGGTAGATTTTAGTAAACATGCACAGGCATACGTTCCGTCAGGTTTAAAATTATTTGGGGTCTTAAATGCCACGGGTTGATAATCAGGTGTTGAAGCTTGCTCTGTCTGAAAACTAAGATAAAAAGCTGTAATGACGAGAGGAAATAACAAACCTGTAATCATTTTCTTTTTCAAAACAAATATGGCGCGTTCGGTAGCAAAGGTCAAGGTCGGGATCTAAATGCAAGAAAATATTTGTCAATTTCTTTGTAATCTGCAAAAATACGAAAAAGATCAATGAAACAAATTTCAAAATATACTTAGAACCCTTTCTTCAGCAGTATGAACTGTCCCTGAAAGCAAAAAGTAATTTAATTTAGTTGTTTTAGCGATCTGAAATGGGAGAGAAAAAATCAGCTGTTAGTTGCACGACGCATGCGCACTATACAAACAAAATACATGAATACATGAATTAATCATTAATAATAAAGACCTGAAAGTTTTCTTTTTGAAATATACAATTTTCTGACTTAAAATCACTGTTGAAATCGTTTGCAGATCTTGGAAGCAGAAGATATAAACATGACCTTTGTCCAATCACCACGCAGTTATCTCCCCTTCATTCTTCGGCAGAAGTGAGCGCGCAAGGGAGGTCACTGTGTGGAGTTTGCTTTGCTCTGTGCCGTCATAATAGTATCCCACAATGCACTGTACACACATTCTAAAAATACACACTGCATATGAGTGTACTAAGGCACAAGGTTTAAACATGGAAGTGATTTAACAGTACAAAGGATTTAGTTCAAAGGAAATTGGATTGACATATGAAGGTAATAATAAACATATTATCAATACAATCTTTAAAAGATGACATGTTTATAAAAATACATATTTCAGTGAAATGCCAATACACAAAAGTTCTAGATCACAAATGAAAAGAAACAGTCAATTACACATCGATGGGGTCAACGGAAGACTTCTAACTCGACTTTTTCCCAAAATAGCTTTCTTTCTGATATTTCACGATGTCTTGAACCCCTCCATATAGATCTACTGTAAAAATAATTTGGCTAGAGTGTACATATAAAAAAAGTTATGACCAAAATTAAAAAAATATTCTATCTCATAACATTGATATATCCCGGAGTAACCTAAATTCGGCGCATTAAGACTTCGTTGTTATCTCTATTGAACAAGACAAGCAAAATTTCAATTAAATCTACGTAAGTGTAAACATAAACATCTAACCTTTCACAAGATATTTATTTTAACTTCGTTTGCATTTTCGTAACTATAAAATCAAAACAAAAATGGCCGCAGTGACCTATAACCTTACTTTGAAATCCGTACCCCAAATTCGGCGATTCTGATTGGCTGCTTATGTTGCGGCGGTAAAGTACTTCAGTATGGTGGACAATACGAATCATATGGCAAAAATATATTTTCAATCCTTTAAAAGTTTATGAATGAGTTTAAAGTTTATAAATGAATGAACAGGTAAGTTATTTTTTAATTTTGAACATATTTACAGTGACTGTTTTTTCTTACTTAAGATTTGCTGCAGACTGGGCACAGAAAAGTGTCACCACGTCTTAAAACTCTTACTGGGGAGCAAAATGTCAAGTGAACCCATTTTTGACAGGTATCACACTGCCCCCACTGAACAATTTTGATGTCATCAAAACCCTCTTTTCTAGGATAGAATCTCCCACAGACACAACATTTCTCTTCATCTTCATCTGAAGACTCACAGTCTGAGAAATCTTCATCCATTTTTTTAGATTTTTGTTTTGTTTCAGGTTGTTTTCCCTTTAATGGGTTTGATGATGATGATGATGATGATGGTGTTGATGAACTTTTCAAAGGAGGAACAAATTTTCTTTTCCTTGAAGTGGACTGTCCTTCAATATGACTACGAATCTTATTGACAATTGCATCATCAGTGATTGGTTTACCCCCAACTACCTTGCTAAGGGTGTTTCTGACTTTGGCAGTTTTCAAATTTTTCAAAACCTCACCACCTTTACATTCAAGAAAACTAACAGGATTTTTAGATTTTTGTTCATTAGCTACTGTGGGGCAATTTTCATTTGTTGAAGAAGAAACTGGACCATCATTTGATACCATCGGAAAGCTTAAGGATGGAGCTATGTCAGAGTCTTTAACAACATTTGGATTAAAGGGGTAAATTCCACTTTTCTTAAATGCTGTGTGTACATTTGAGGGTGTTAATGTTGAAGAATACACCTTAGAAGCAAGTTTGCTTACATCATAGCGACTAATAACCCTACCCCCATTTTCCCTCATATATGTGTGGCATGCAGAGTTCCAAGAAATTTCAAAGGGTCCAAAACAACTAAGGTCAAGAGGTTGGAGGAGATGGCTACAATGAGGGGGGAGTACAAACAACACAATATTGTTTTCTTTAGCCCAATCAATCAGAGTGAGTGATATGTGGCTTTTATGGCCATCATAAAGAACAAGAACGGGCAAACTTGCATCATGGGGCGGTAGGTATTTTACTAAATGCTCTTGCATATACTTCTTAAAAATATCTGAATTTGACCACCCGGTCTCTGACATCATGCCTGTAGCACCAGCAGAAGCACCCTCAAGCAATTCTGGCAACATTCTTTTGCCAGGAAATACAAAAAATGGTGGTATCTGACTTCCCATGGCATTTACCCCACCAATCATGGTAACGGTTTGGGACCTCCCAGACGTAACTGCCTGCGTTTTATAAACAGCGCCGGAAACAATTTTTGGTGGCTTGTGGTTAGTAGAAAGACCCTTTTCATCAACATTGAATATTGCTTCAGGTCGGTTTTCTAAATTATGAGTGGAAATTATTTTTTCAAGCTCATTGAAGTAATTTGTTATGGCACTTTTTGTAGCATATCGTGCTCTTGCACTTTCAAGACTTCTTGGTTTTTTTACTGTCAGTTCAGGATATCGAGACAGGAATTGGTACAGCCACCTCAATGTTAATGGGTGTTCCCTATCTCTTAGGCCAAGGTGTGTTGCAAAGTCAGAGGCAAGATTTATAGTCTCAGTTCTTGAGTAGCCATACCCTATTTCTGCCATAGTACTGAGGTGATTGACAAGCAATATCTCCTGATCTTTTGAAAATAAAGTTGACCTGCCAGACTTAGCATTTTCTGCTGGAACAATGCCATACACCCTGTCTTTAAGGGTAGAAACTGGAACACCATATTGCCTAGCTGCCCTCTGCATAGGCAAATGCAGAGAGGTGACTGCCTTGTATGCATTTGACATAGTGGTTTGGTCATAACCCTGTCGATAGGGTCCTCTTTTAACACCATCGGACACTGCATTCTGAAAGAAAGAAAAAAACACACCATTTATTCACTTATTAAAATGGCTTAATTATGGCCAAAATTGGCTTCCGTAGATTTTTTTCATAGTAGGAAATGACGTAATACTTTACTATACTATAGCAGACGGTAGATAGTAGTATGATAATGAACGAATATAACAAGCAAAAAAATGATTTTATTTTCATGATAGCATATATACAGGTAAGATATTATTATGACCATGATATTTTTATGAAATCATATTGTTTTACCTGTCTGATTTCCATTTTCAGAAACTAAAACCCGACATCGGACAAATATAGGTCGTGGGAATTTATTTTGTTGTGACAGATTGCGCGTGCTCTCGCGAGATATCGCGTGATCGTTAAAAAAACAAAATCGCCGGATTTAGGTTATCGCCGAATTTGGGGTACGGGAGGGTATGGTTTATGCAAAAGTATTCCAACTTCAGATAGAAAACTCTTGAACAACTAAAATCATGTTCCAGGTTGATTGTTTGTGTGCAAAACTATTTTAACTTAACTTAGAATAGTTTTCCACTTAAAAGTTTAATTTACTTGACATTATTTATAACAGGGGTAGAAACATTACATCATGACATCATAAAATGTACTTTTGTCATTGAACTGTTTAAATATTTCAAGGACAAGATGATGTAACATGAAATATTTTTGATATTTTTTGGTTATAATTAACCTTTTTTTTTAAAATTTTCAACTTATCAAATCTAATTGTCTTCAAAAACTGTGACTTTCATCTAATTTTTTTCAAAATGACACATTTGTACAACAAAGACATCACTCAATAACAGTTTAATTAGGTCACCAATTGTCATACTGTGGCAGCCATTTGTAATCAGGGGAGGCTATTAAACTCGCGGTAGACTGGTATACAAGGCCAATTTTAATTGAAAATAACTAGATTAGATAGTAATGATGGAAAAAAATTAGTGGTTTCATACCGAATTTAGGGTCTGGGACACAATCTAATCAATTTGCTTAAAATATAGTACTTCAAACCTCAGTTTGACAGTTCAAAATTTTGACAGACGACGTATGTCAACGTGAAGGATTTAGGTTATTTTAGGAATATATGAATGAAATTACTGTTGTTTTTAGATAAAAACGCTAAATTATATTATTTCAGTATTTACTTACCTAAATTGGTGGCATATTGTTGGAAAATATTTCTTTTGTAAGCGTGAAGAAATTGGGTCACTATTGTTTATGTTTACAAAGGCTAGGGGCACTTTTCTAAATACCGCGAGTTTAGTGATACCGCGAGATTAATGGCCCCGAGTATATATTTTTTTATTTCTTAGATTAAAGCAAACTCCGCGCACCGGTTACGTGAAGCTACGTTATCGACAACTGTAAGGGGAGGTAACTACTGCGGCGGAGTTTGAGATTAAAGTCTTTAACTTTTACATACTTTTGCACAAACTCCGCCGCAGTAGTTACCTCCCCTTACAGTTGTCGAGCTTGACGTAACGGGTGCGTGGAGTTGACTTTTGCAGATTTACTGTCTCTCGTCATACAGGTTTTTTCTGCCTATTTGGTTTAGGGGTGACTATTGATGCAAAATTTACTATCACGATAGTTATCGATAGTTGAGATAACTGTCACGATAGACTATCAATAGTTGGTCCAAATATTGCGATACTATCACAATTTATTAGTTTCGATAGTTTGAGATGAAGATGCAAATGTCAAAGATGACTGTTTACTGACTGTAACGGTCTCTTCAGACTCTTTAGTTAATTTTATAGATGGGTGCTTGCGACGAATGTGGTCAGCCAGATTCGTTGTGTTACCAGAATATTTAAATATACTTCTGCTATTTGTGTCTTATCTACATTGTCATTGCTTTTAACAAAGCCAAAATGCCTCCAAAGCGCCGATTTTCCCTTTTTATTATCGGTGATCTCAAATGCCGCTTCGACAGACGATATTTTGGTAAGTCATGCGAGATGCGGATGGGTGCGTTCGATTCAATCGATGTGTAATCTCTAACATGGAGAACTCGTGAAAGTGATGATTCTATCCCAGTGCAATAGATATTTTGAGTGGAAAGATTATTTATATCTATAAATGCGACATAAATGCATCCCAACATGATATGACACAAACGTTGGTGGATAGAACATTTTGCGAAATCGAAGCTTGATTCTGATATATTTCGAATGTCAAATCGAGCATACCCCACGTACCGACTGCACCATACCGCACCCTATTATGCTAGAGTGATCTCCCTTATCTTGCAACATGTAAACAATATTAAAAAAAAATCGGAATTTACGGGCCGAAAAATGGAGATGAAACTTACGTAAGAATAAGTATCGAAACTATCGATAGTTGGAGTTACTATCGGCGATAGTTATCTATAGTTCAAATTACTATCGATTATTGACTATCGTGACCTTTGATATCGCAATTTATCGATACTATCGATTATCGTTACACCCCTAATTTGGTTACAATATTTGCCCAATAATTAAAATAGGTAATACTTTTCTCAATTGCCCCACACCCATCTCTACTTAGATCCGCTACGGTTATTTTTATACGCCGCCGGAGGCAGTCGTATATTGGCGTCATATTCTCCGTCTGTCCGTACGTCCATATCTTGTGAACGCAACTCCTCCTACGTTTCTGAATGAATCTTTTCAAAACTTGGTCAATGTCATTACTATAATGGGTAGATGTGCATGAAGTGGCAATGTTAAGGTTCATTGATTTTTACAAGATTTGTGTCCCTTGAAACTTAGTCTCTGTAGCTGATTGATATTGCAGCCTTGTGAAGCAATCCTATTTCTGATAATCTTTTCAGAACTTGGTCAATGTCATTACTATAATGGGTAGATGTGTATGAAGTGGCGATTTTCCAGTTCATTGATTTTTACAAGATTTATGTCCCTTGAAACTTAGTCTCTTTAGCTGATTGATATTTCAGCCTTGTTAATGCAATTCCTTGTATGTTTCTGACCTAATCTTTTCAAAACTTGGGCAATATCAATTCTATATTGGGTAGATATGCACAAAGCAGGGATTTTGATGTTTATCAACATTTGCAATAGTTACGTCTTTCTAAACATGGTCTCTTGAAAACACAACTCAAGTTTCTAAACAAGTGCATAAAGCAGGGATTTTCTGGTACAGTGATTTTTGCAAGAGTTATGTGGAGAAAGACAAAAGGATTCATATTCATACTGCTATTTGACCTACTTTTATATTGGAAGCCTTTTTAGAGTTCTATCTCTTTTCAGCTAAATTAATTGGTCTCACAGACTTCATTATGAGCTTATGCTTACAGAAATGTTAAAAGCAATAATTAAAAGGACCCTCTTGGTCTTTATATTTTGTGGTGGCGTATATTGTGGCAGCACTGGCACTCTTGTTTTCATATTGGCCTCCGCTGGATCTCTACCCAGGCCTTATATAAAAGCTTCGGGAAATTTACACCGATACCCCTACCTCGTTTCAGCCGTTCAAATCGTTTGTTTTAGGATGCACACCTAAAAATACACACATGTCTAGTAAGAAGACATATTTTCCACACTCTACAGGAAGCTGTCTCATATACAAACAAATACTGTTTCTTGACTTTAAACTGCTATACAATGGCCATTATTAAAGTTGACAACAATTTTTGGGTCTTTTAAAGTTTTATTCACATAGCAGAAATGATAATGGTTTAGCCAGTGCTGACGGAACAGCAGTTGCAACAAGGCATGACAAAATTGAGGATCTGTCAACATTCATAAACAATTGTGTGATACCTTGTTCCAAGACTCATCAAGTACATGTATACCATTTGAAGTTTCACATGTTTTATCAACTGATTCAAATATTGGAGAGAGTCTACTGACAGATAATTCTTTAAGTGAGTTAAGTGGGTTCTCAGAAATCAGTGAAAATGAGCTCACTCGTAGACTGACTGAAGCTCAAATGTTCATTGACATATCTGACTATAGTAGGGTTTCAAGTCAAAGTGAAAATGTCCCACTGTCTGTCTTAAGAGCTGCTATAAGTTGTGATTTGGAATATGAAGACCCATCTTCAATAACTACCCACACCTCATCTTCTGCCAGTGATTATAAATTAACAAAATTTGAACAAAAAACCTTTTGATAATCAGATCTATGATTCAGATATGTCTTTATCTGATGAATGTTTGTATGAAATTTCAATGAAAAAAAAAGTAATAATAATAATATTCAAAAAGGAAAATGAATGTTTAACAAACTAACACAAGTACCAAAGGTATGGACAATGACGTTGACAAAACTGATCAGAACATTGATTGGGTAAATCCAGTAGTTGATAAAACGGACATTTGGGTAGATGAAGTAGTTGATAATAGGTACAATGGGATAGATAGTGACAGGGGCATTGGAGTTAATGCAGTAGTTGTTGACAGGGGCACTGGAATTAATGCAGGAGTTGTTGACAGGGGCACTGGAATTAATGCAGTTGTTGACAGGGGCATTGGAATTAATGCAGTAGTTGTTGACAGGGGCATTGGAATTAATGCAGTCGTTGTTGACAGGGGCATTGGAGTTAATGCATTAGTTGTTGACAGGGGCATTGGAATTAATGCAGTAGTTGTTGACAGGCGCATTGGAATTAATGCAGTAGTTGTTGACAGGGGCATTGGAGTTAATGCAGTAGATGTTGACAGGGGCACTGGAATTAATGCAGTAGTTGATGACAGGGGTATTGGAGTTAATGCAGTAGTTGTTGACAGGGGCATTGGAATTAATGCAGTAGTTGTTGACAGGGGCATTGGAATTAATGCAGTAGTTGTTGACAGGGGCATTGGAGTTAATGCAGTAGTTGTTGACAGGGGCATTGGAATTAATGCAGTAGTTGTTGACAGGGGCATTGGAATTAATGCAGTAGTTGTTGACAGGGGCATTGGAATTAATGCAGTAGTTGTTGACAGGGGCATTTGAATTAATGCAGTAGTTGTTGACAGGGGCATTGGAGTTTATGCATTAGTTGTTGACAGGGGCATTGGAATTAATGCAGTAGTTGTTGACAGGGGTATTGGAATTAATGCAGTAGTTGTTGACAGGGGCATTGGAATTAATGCAATCGTTGTTGACAGGGGCATTGGAGTTAATGCATTAGTTGTTGACAGGGGCATTGGATTTGCAGTAGTGTGACAGGGCATTGAATTAATGCAGTAGTTTTGACAGGGGCATTGGATTAATGGTAGTTGTTGACAGGGGCAATGGAATTAATGCAGTAGTTGTTGACAGGGGCATTGGAATTAATGCAGTAGTTGTTGACAGGGGCATTGGAATTAATGCAGTAGTTGTTGACAGGGGCATTGGAATTAATGCAGTAGTTATTGACAGGGGCATTGGAGATGATGACAGGGGCATTGGAGTTAATGCAGTAGTTGGTGACAGGGGCATTAGAATTAATGCAGTAGATGGTGACAGAGTCACAGGGAAATTGGGCTTAATGCAATAGCTTATGGGCAAGTGTAATTCAGGCTGCTCGGCCCTAACAACCATGTACACTATTAAAGAAATGGACAGTTCCATCTTTTATGATTTTAAGCAAATTTCATGTGTTTTGACTTGGACTCTGACAGTTAAAAGGTTAGCTGGACAGATGTTAGGAAATTTAAAATAAATTCAGATGATCCAAGCCTAGTACAGCTTCAGTATCAGTATGATGGGCCAGTTCACTTTTTAAATTTGATGCAGTGCCTTCGTCGAAATCAGGCCATGACAAATGTTTGATGTTATTATGCAAAAATGGAGTCCTTCGGACAGAACACCATCTGTTCTATTTTCTACTTCCACATGAAAGTGAGCAGTTGGTCTAAAAACTTATGGTTTAGTTCATTTAGTAGAAACTGCAAACTTATATATATGTAGGTAACAGGCCTCTGTCCACATAATTATATATGTAACTAACAGGCCTCTGTCCACATAATTATATAGCTAACAGGCCTGTGTCCACATAATCATATAGCTAACAGGCCTGTGTCCACATAATTATATATGTAACTAACAGGCCTCTATCCACATAATCATATAGCTAACAGGCCTGTGTCCATATAATCATATAGCTAACAGGCCTGTGTCCACATAATTATATATGTAACTAACAGGCCTCTGTCCACATAATCATATAGCTAACAGGCCTCTGTCCACATAATTATATAGCTAACAGGCCTGTGTCCACATAATCATATAGCTAACAGGCCTGTGTCCACATAAATATATGTGTAGCTAACAGGCCTCTGTCCACATAAATATATATGTAGCTAACAGGCCTGTGTCCACACAATTATATATGTAGCTAACAGGCCTGTGTCCACACAATTATGAATGTAGCTAACAGGCCTCTGTCCACATAATCATATAGCTAACAGGCCTCTGTCCACATAATTATATATGTAGCTAACAGGCCTCTGTCCACATAATTATATATGAAGCTAACAGGCCTCTGTCCACATAAATATATGTGTAGCTAACAGGCCTCTGTCCACATAATCATAAAGCTAACAGGCCTGTGTCCACATAATTATATATGTAACTAACAGGCCTCTATCCACATAATCATATAGCTAACAGGCCTGTGTCCATATAATCATATAGCTAACAGGCCTGTGTCCACATAATTATATATGTAACTAACAGGCCTCTGTCCACATAATCATATAGCTAACAGGCCTCTGTCCACATAATTATATATGTAGCTAACAGGCCTCTGTCCACATAATTATATATGTAGCTAATATGCCGTCCCGGGGAAACAGATTCATGAAGTTCATGAATAAGTGCATGAATTAATTCATGAATAAATTCATGAATTATTTGTTCATGAAAAGCAAAATTTATGTTTCACGAACTTTTCATTTCATGAACTTATTCATGAATAAGTTCATGAACTTATTCATGAACATTTTCAAAGGTGACAGACTGAAAGACTCTGCAAGAAATTTCTGTCTTGCATATCCCTTTCATAGTGATGACATGTTCAAAGTTTCAAGCCAATCGCTTAAGAAATGTGGAAGTAGTTTACTCCTTAACTTATGTTTTATGTTTACTCCTTAACTTACGTTTTATGTGTACAAACCAACGCCCGACTATTATGCAGATAGACCAATACCTAACCAACCGACAGAGTGACTCCTTATACCCCCTCCAAACTTTGTTTGTGGGGTATAATGACATCGACCTGCATACTGTATACTTTCGTCGATCTTCCAAACAGGTGGGGGACATGAAGCAGGAGTGTACACAATTATCTCTCTAGGTGAACAAATAACTGTTGCACGCAACACATGAGTCCCCTACCGGTGAGGTGCATAATATTTTCGTTACCATAGCAACCATAATTTTGGTCCGAGGAAAAAAATTAAAGTGACGTGCAGAATCTCCATACAGCCAAACAGAATATCACAATGTTACTTTGAAAAATGCAAACGGGAGAATAGTTCGTAGTGTAGTTTGTAGTGTTCGTTTTCTACAGAAAAAGGAAGAGAGAAAGTTTATTGCCTTCCCGAAACATCATTGGAAGCTTGAAATCCGTAAGTAGAAACATCTTTTTTTCTTCTATTATTTTTATACATGCTATTCTTGATACAGCCAATTAAGCGCAACGTGGTCCGGTGGTAATTTGCGTAGCCGACTGCGGATTCGAAGTGACCTTCCCAGGTGCAAAAGTTCTGATCCAACCCAGGAACCGTCGAGAGGGATTTGTAAAAGTTGTAAGAATTTGTTTCTCACCCGACGTAAAATACATAAAACAGTAATTCTAATTGTTTATATATCTTTTTAATAGAAATAAAGATTGCTGCTCGGGGCAATATTTTTTAAAAACCTGATGATTGAGACATAAATTGAATTGATAAATTTATTTTATATTTATTAATATTTATTTAATCTTGGTACCTTTTCGGAAATGTTATTTTAGTTGAAACACGACGTTTAAACTTATTATATTTTAAAAAAAGGAATATAAGGGGCTTGTTTACAGGACAGTTGATCTCTTCATTGAGTCACTAGTACACAACTCCCTGATTAAAATGTTAGTTTAAGATATGCAAGCATAATATGAGGAAGGAAATAAATGACAATGTACTGTGAATTTAAATATGCAACAGAAATGAATAGGGTGTGTTGATTCGGTGTTTAAAGTACACGGACCGTCACATTAGGATGTGTAACATTAGGATGAACAGATGCATTTGATTTATGATACTTTGGACATGTATACCTTATGTGATGAGACGGCTTTGGTGTGCTGTTTTGGTTTGATGGGTCAAAGTCAATTCAGAAAAACAACCCTCTCAGGAGTCCAGGTGGTAAGTGTATTCGCCTCAGGAGCGGGTGGTCAGGGGTTCGATCCCTGATCGCGACATACCAACGTCGTAAAAATTGGTACTGGTAGCTCCCTGCTTGGCACTCTAACAGTAAATATACAAGGTAGTTCAAGGACTGGTGGGCCCGGTGTCAGAATAATGTGATTGGTTACGGCATCATCGTTAAGTTTAACAAACAAACAAACAATCTGCAAAAAAGTTATGGAAATGTATGAGCAAAATTATAATTCATGTTAAGTGTGGTTTACCAGTGTCCAAGTTTGATCAAGATTGCTTTATAAATGTGGTTAGTAAGAGTGTAAACAAAATAAAATATGGCATCTCGGAGGCGTCTTTTATACTATCAAAGATAGTTGCTTCAAACGGTGCATAACCCTCACAAATTGCACAACTGTCAACACTTATTTCATAGAACTTAATGACCCTTTTAGCCTTAGAAAATTTAAGTTCAAGTATTTGCCTGTATTGTATATCTCCCCAGTCAATGAAGATACATATCTGGAAACTTCACAAGTGGGTTAGAGTCATTGGTCAAGGTCACTGTGCAAGGTCAGATAACTCTAACCCGTTTTTTTCAAATTATCTCCTTTCTTGGACTTAGCAACACTATGTAAATGTAAAACATATTGCCTATCTCCACAACCAAAACAGTTGTTTAAAGCTTTATATACTTATGTAGTGTCTTAAGTCTAGATCATTGAACAAGGTTCGTTAACTATAACCTGTGTACAATATAGGTACAATTTTATCTCCCCTTTTTGACTTAAAAATTGTGTGCTGTAAAACTTTAATCCGTTGTTTCATTACCTTCTTTGTTTCTATTCTTTCACAATTCTTCTTCGCAGTGGTGTATTAGCGAAGACTGTAGACAGTTTGATAGTATCTCCTTTTTTAATGAATCAAACTTATGCTACAAATATGCAATAATATTATTTCTACCGATGTTCCACACGCGGTTCCGTGTGTCCCACTGACTCTCTCACACACACAAAAACGGTCGTTACTCAAAGTGACACGGATAACTGAGCAGGTAATTAGTCTTGTTCTTAAAATAACGTGTGACTTATAAAATCAATTAATCAAACATAGTAAACTGTAAAAAAAGCAAGATAAAGAAAACGGAAGATGAAGTTAACAAATAAACACCAAGCTGTGTAATAATGTCTTCAGAATAAGTTCCATAACAAAGTCTCTAGTCTTAAGTTAAGATATAAAGTATTAAACTATACTGCAAACTTAATCATTTATATATGTAGGTAATTAAATATAAAACAAATATTAAAATAATGTGACATTGTCTTGTATAAAGTAGCTCTGTCCATAACCATTCAAGATATATATGTTTTAATTCTGTTCGTCCTGAACCCTGACCAAAGTTTGTTAGGGTTTCTAGCATTCTGGCAAATTTATCTCCCTTTTATGACTTAGAAAGTATTGCTTAATATTTCTTGTTGCCCCATTCAGTAAGAATATCTGTTGCTATCAAATACTTATTCAACTAAAACTATGCTGACCAAGTTTAAAAAACACTCTGATGAGTAATTTATGGAATATGAAAAATTAAGAGGAAAAAAAGACCACATTTCAGTTATATCTGTGTGCCAAGAACTTCAAAAAGATATATAAACTGCATTTCAAAGGCTATGACCCATTATTGAAAGCTTTTTAGCTTAGATTTGTTTTCTGGCATGCGTTCAACAGTGAACAGTGAACTCGCTATCTAGGGCGGTTGCTCCACTAACGCAATGCTTGGCTGAAGAAAATGCACATTATTATATAATTATTTATTGATTCTTATAGCATTTAGAACTGTTTTGTCGATGTTACATTTTTCGTAAGGGTCCTATATATGGCAATCCCAATTTCTGCGACAGGTCTAATCACTGCTAGGTACATGTACGCAGTTTCCAATGTTTTTGTTGAGGGAACGTTGATGTTCCGTCATATGGGTCCTAGGTTGTTCGTGGGTTTTGTTGTAATGATGTTGTTATGTTGGTCCCAGTCTTATATATTGTAGCAAGCGGGCTGATCTGGATTAAACGGTTGCATTTGTGTGTCTCAAGCACCTGACAATCAAGTTGCACATGCTACTTCTCTTTCAAGCAAATTTTATGTTTAAATTTAAAAAGAAGTGGACTAAGGTCTTCTATTTATCTAAAGTAACAAAAAGGGGCTCTTTATAAAGGGAGAAGAATAAAACAATAATGCAAGGTTTAAGTAGACTAAAGTTAAAATTAAAATTTCTAAGTTAAAAAGTTTTTTTTTCTAAATATTGGTCATAAACTCATAAAACTATGTTTTATCAGTTTTCAGCATTTCTGATAGGTGATAGATTCTGCATTTCACAAGGACTTATGGTTTAACCATACATTGCATTGTGACCATAATGGCTAAGAATAACTAAAATTTGGAATCCCAACAAATCAATGGAAAAACCTTTACATTTATAGTGTAGTGAATATGGGGAAAGTTTGTATGTTTGTAGTTGGTTATAAACGAAACAAGAGGGCCATGTTGGCCCTGGGATCGCTCACCTGAGAACCAGGTATTAGTGGGAGGAAAAGAAACAATAAATATCTTATGATATTATGGAAAATGGGCTCTGCCCCCTGCCAGCCATAAATCCAAGGAGTAATTTTGGACAAGAAGATTTTTCAAATTTGTACTTTATTCATATAAAGAAAATTGGCTTCGGTCCCATATGGTCATGTTTTTTTACCAATCCAAATGATTTGAACGATTTGGGTAGATACTGACCTTAGGAACAACAGTGCCAAATAACTTTAGCAAAGTACTTTTGGAGGAGAAGATTTTTGAAAATTTCACAGTTTTTCCACTTTTAGTTGCCATGGCAACCAGATGTTGGCATGGAATTCAATTCTTTGAACAATTTTGGGAGAGGACCACCCAATGAATAATTCCTGTAAGGTTTTATTAAATTTGGCCAAGTAGTTTAGGAGAAGTCATTTAAGTTATGTGTTGACGACGGACACAGGATGCCAGACGCCAGACATTCATCGGTCACAATAGCTCACCATGAGTACGTTGTGCTCAGGTGAGCTAAAATTAAAACAAAAAACAAGGGGACCACAGAGGACCTTAATCGCTCACCTGAGTATAGGGTAACGCAAGGAACATCTGTACTAAAACATTTTGAAATCTGGCCAGTAGTTTTGAAGGAGATGATTTTTAGTTTTTATTTCTTTCTATTGCCAATGCAACCAGAGTTCTACATGGATAAATTTTATTTTAGCAACTTTTGTGAAGGTTCACCCAAGGATCATCGCTGACAAGTTTAATCAAATTCTGCCCAGCGGTTTCAGAGGAGATGTCATTAAAAGGTTTCACTATATACATATTATAAGGCAAATTAGCCCCGCCCCTGGCGACCATGTATTTTTACGGATCAGATGAATTGTAGCAATCTTGGTAGATGGTTAGCCAATGAACATCTGTACCAAAACATTTTGAAATCTGGCCAGTAGTTTTGAAAGAGATGATTTTTAAAGTGTTCATATTTTTTTCTCTTTGCGTTGCCATGGCAACCAGAGTTCTACATGGATCAAGGTTTATTTTAGCATCTTTTGTTATGATTCACCCAAGGATCATCCCTGCTAAGTTTAATAAAAGAATTCACTATAAACATTTAATGCAAAGTAGCTCCGCCGCTGGCGACCATGTATTTTTACGGATCGGAATAATTTTAGCAATCTTGGTAGATGGTTACCCAAGGAACATCTATTCCAAAACATTTTGAAATCTGGCCAGTAGTTTTGAAAGAGATGATTTTTCTAGATCTTATCCCAAAACCGGAAGCTCACATTAACACTGCCACTTTACGTTAAGTATAATTATCTTCGCGTGCTATATCAAGAGGAATATAACAACATCATACTTCCCTCACTTCCTGCTTCCTTATATTTACTACAACATCAAATCCCCTAAATAATTTATTAAAACCAGAAATTGTTTAAACATTTAACTTGAACGAAGGAATATGTAAAAAGTACATAAATATATATTGACCCGAATGTCTCCTCTTCAAAATACATTAGGCCTATTTTCTTTTTTTGTTATGATTTAATATTGAAATTGATTGATAAACTTAAGAGATTAACAGAAGATATAAACATGGCCTTTGACATCTACCATAGCGACTGCAGATAGTGTTGAAGTCTTAATAAATAGGTTGGTCAATCATTGGAGAGACCTGCGTTATGATTCTGCGGTTGAATGTACTAGTATATGAATTGATTTCCCTTGGTAATGTAACGTCCGGTAGATGGCGATAGTGTGCACGTTTATCTCGTGCGTTTAGGCGGGTATTGTTCATTCAGCTCTGGACATACGACTGGTCAATACCTATTCACAACGGGTTCATTGCTTTGATTCTTTAAGATATTATCGGTGGATGTACAAGATACTATAGATCTACATGCATACATGTACGTAGGAAATGGTTCATGAATGTTAGATGATGGATATATTTCATATTGCTTGATGTATATTGTAGTTACGTGGAGTTTACTATTCACCAGTCTTTGTCCAGGTGCTATACGGCAATTTATATAAAGGGATATAAATTTACACTGGTGTTGGCTGTTTTGTTCATATACAAGTATATAGGACATGACAGTAGACAGAAAACGCAGCTATCTTCTGAACGAGACAGTGAGTCAGCTATGCACATTAGCCAGTACATAAACAACGCATCGGACTTAAACTCGCTATTAACTAGTAAAAATCCAAATATTTTAAGAAATTTTAGCATGTTTGTTCATGAGATAATGCGAAAGTTCAACCAAACTTAAGTTGTTTTATGTAACCGTTTGAAAATCATAAAACTACTTTTCCGTTACAATGCCAGTACCTTCGGACTGATCACTTTAATTAAGTATCGTTTATTACACTGAAAAGTCCAAAGTCTGTGCCAAAGGTACGGAAGAGGGAGATGAGAGAGAGAGAGGGAAGTTCTTGGGGCTGTAACTGGAATAGTCCTCGGTATCAAACCTGGTTGATTAGGTCGCCTCAAAGCTGGAGGTCTGTATGACATAATCCTATCACAGTCAGAATCACTGTCAGTGTCAGAGCTTGACTGAGATAGGATGGCAGATGGAGGAAAAGTCCTGGTCCTGGTTGGTACTTTAACAGGATCTTTGCAGATCTGTTTGCCAGGAGAATCAGGAAGTGTCTCCACCGGAATGGTGTTAAAGGATAGGAGCATATTCCTATGTAAAATGTTTACATGCCCTTTACCATTATCAGGTTTGACACGAAAGACTGGCATATCAAGGTTCGGCTGCGCTATCACAATATATGGGTCGCGATCCCACCTGTCGGATAGCTTATGGGTACCTTTGATACCAACCTTTTTGAGGAGAACTCTATCCCCAACTTGGATCGTTATCTCCACAATTCTCCGGTTGTAAGACTCCTTGTTCTTAGCTGCCTGCTTGTTAGCTTCTGTAGCTGCCGCTTTATAAGCGAATTCCATCCGTTTTCGGGGTTTGGCAGCATAAGAACAAGGAGTATTCTCACCGAGACTCTGAGGGTCAGTGCCGAGGTAGGCATCCACAGGCAACCTGGGATGCCACCCAAACATTAAATAATGGGGTGAGAACCCTGTTGATTCACTCTTTGTTGCATTGTATGCCTGCACAAGAGGAGCCACGTATGGCTTCCAGTCACTCTTCTGGACATCCTCTAACGTACCAAGCATACGCAACAAAGTGCCGTTAAATCGTTCCGCTGATCAATTTCCCATGGGGTGGTAAGGAGTCGTGCGAGTTTTACGTATTCCTGTCAGCTTGCACAGTTCCTGAATGGTGCTACTTAAAAAGTTGCGACCCTGATCACTGTGAAGCTGCTCAGGAAACCCATAAAACCGGAAAATGTTATCATATAAAGCTTTCAGTGAAAGGCTTGGCTGGGGTTTTACGCCTGATACAGGCACTACAATTATCAATGTGCTGACAAACATCACTTTCAAGCCCAGGCCAATAAAAATGTTGGCGAGCCAACCACAGAGATTTCTCTTTTTCCTGGTGCCCAGCGTCATTATGTATTTCCTTTAATGCAAGGGTTCTATGCGACTCTGGTAACACCAGTTGTCGAATAGGCTGGCCATCCAAGGAAGCGGTTCTGTACAGAATTCCCTCCTCTAAATGAAGTTTATTCCACTTCCAGAGGAAACGCTATACATCAGCAGACTCTGCTGCTCTCTCCCTTGGCAGAAAACTGCTTCCGAGGAGGTCAATAATTCGCGAAATGGTTGGGTCCTTAGACTGCTCGGAATGCCATTTTATCTTGTTGATGTGAGTAGAATCTAAAGTCTCCTCATTGGCCAGATGAGTATAACCAGAATATGTTATGCAATCAGCAAGAGGAGCAGCAACTAAGGCGGCCAGCATCAGCATTCTGGGAGCCTTTGCGATATACCACGCTGAAATTGTAATTAGCAAGTTCGGCTTTGCTGATGTTTTGACATATGTTAAGGGGTTGTTATCTGTAACCACCTTGAAGTCATTACCATACAAGTAATCATGGAATTTGTCTGTGACGCTCCACTTAAGGGCTAAGAATTCCAACTTGTGTGCAGGGTAATTCCGTTCATTGGGTCTGAGGCTACGAGAAGCATAGGCGATAACTCGCTCAGCACCTTCTTGGACTTGGTACAAAACCGCACCAAGACCAAGAGAAGATGCATCAGTGTGTAAAATAAATGGCAAAGAATAGTCTGCATAAGCCAAAACTGGTGGGCTTTGCAACTTTTCTTTCAAAACTTCGAAAGAACTTTGCTGTTCAGGACCTCATGACCACTGATCTGGGTTTTTAACCTTTTTCTTAGAACTTGATTTCTTGGATTAACGATTGCTACCATGACCTTGAAGCAAAAGTTGTAAGGGCTGAGCAATCTGGGCATAGCTCTTAATAAACTTTCTATAATACCCTGTAAAACCAAGAACTGAACGAAGTGATTTAACATTGGTAGGGACAGGCCAAGACTGAACAGCTGAGAGTTTATTAGGATCTGTAGATATGCCATTTTCTGAAACATGGCCAAGAAAGACTACAGAGCTTTTGAAAAACTCGCACTTAGAAGGTTTCAACCTTAAATTGTGCTGATCCAGTCTCTGAAAAACAGATTCAATGCGTTCAAGATGTTGATCGAAAGTGGATGAAAATATTAATATGTCGTCGAGAAAAATCAAACACTCTCGAAGATGCATGTCACCCATACATTTTTTCCATAAGGCACTGAAATGTAACTGGAGCATTAGTTAGCTCAAAGCCCATTCTATTTCATTCGTAAAAACCAAGTGTCCCAACACTAAAAGCCTTGGGTTTGTCCTCCTCCTCCTCCATCTCGACCTGCCAATATGCAGAATGTAAATCGAATTTGGAGAAGTACTTCGCTGATGAAAGAACATCAATGGTATCGTCAAACCTTGGCAACATAAAAGAATCCTTGCGGGTTTTGTTGTTGAGGCGACGCCAGTCTATACAAAAGCGAAGTTCACCTGAAGGTTTTCTGATAAGAACAACATTGGAAGAATATGGACTTTCAGACTCCCTAATGACACCAGCTCTAGCATTTCTTTGACATGCTGACGAACTTCCTCATACATCACAAAACACAATATCACGTCCTAAATAAAGCACACAACACAAATTCTTCCGCCTGGTGTAAACACGTCAAAGTCTCTTGATCCTCTCCGCGGTAAGAATAGTCCAACGGTCTTGTAGATGTCCAAAGATGCAAATAATGTAGAACTCGGGTATCAGATGAAAAAAAAGGTAGAAAAGTTAAGATATATCTATAACTTGATGAAAATCAGGATCCTCTGCAAGAAAATGATGATCGATCACGTGATCACACAAACACAGATGCCACTATCACCACAAACGATGTACACACGTACGTACAACGGGTGCCTGTTCGTGTTCCTGTACGTGTTCCTGTACGGCCGTACAAAAAGAAATCACAACCACGTCGTCCTGACAGTAAAACACGGCGGCTGAAAAGGCAGTTGAACATGTCGGAAACCGGCTGGTTGGCAATCCTAGTCGACGACGATCTGGCTAATGTTCCAACGTCCAAAACCATCCTCGTCGGGGAGCCATTTGTAACCCGGGGTTGTCAGATAAGAAAGACAATGGGTGTCGATTAAGATGTTTTATTCATATGGAATCGGAATAGATACGAAAAACATAGTTAGATGTACATAGATCTGTAATAAAGAATAATTCTTACCAGATCGTGTCTGAAGAGTTACAATATAGTTGGTAGCATATATTAGAAATATAAATATACGTAGACTATAGTTGATTCAATATATAAAGACAGTATCGCTCTTACTCGTTCCAAGACTAAATGTAGACTTAGAGGGAAAGAAAGAGATTTAAGGGCTGTGACGTGATAATTTGGGCGGTTTATGCAAGTTGAAAGGTTATGTTCATGCATTCAAAGTGACCATCCATCAACTTTCACTCACTCATACATGACACTGAGCAGTTGTAAACAGTATTGAGTTAGGCGGATAATAAGAACACGATGAGTCAACTACTGGACAGATACAACAACCGTATATATACACATAAAAACTCGGCATCGCAGGCAAGCATAGCAGTATATTCTTAACTTATTATTAAATTATTATTTATAATATGCCAAAATATTGCATGGGTTACATAATTTAGCTATCTTCTTTTCAGATTGCCAAAAAGATTTCCAAGTTCATTTTAAATCTAGATAATATTTACTGCATGCTGTAACTGTTGAGCCTACATTAATTATGGGTAATTATAGCCTTGGTTTATATAATATAACCCGGTCTTCGCAGGTCGCAGGTGTTATTGGTGCTAATTATATTAAATTGTGCATTTAACTTTAAAGAGTTTGAAAGGATTTGAAAAGTTTAAAGATTTTAGAAATGTGTGGTATTATTTGATCATTCTAACATACACAACGATCAAAAAAAAAAAAAAAAAAAAAAAAAGGGTTTAACGAACAGAACAGAACTTTATTTCTTCCAAGTAAAAGATTATTGTACAATATGGAGTATTTACATAAATAGATCTGTAAATGAAATACAATAGTTCCGGTTACTGGTTAACAATTTCAATTTAGCTTAGGCAGGTAAGGCAGGTAACAGGTAATAAAAGGAAAGAGGAGCTAGGACCACATTGGCTTAGGTACATTATAAACACCACGTGTGTCACAGGGTGTCACAGATCACCGTTTTGAATATCGAGAAGACTAAAAACATATATCGGATTTATCACATCGGGCCTACTGATCTGAGTTTTTTTTTTTTTTTTTTTTCAATTTCTACATTTTCGTTTCAACAATATCGGATAGACGTTAGGCCGATGTTATTTTTTTTAAGTTCAATTTTGTAAAAATAAAATATTATTATTATTTTTATAAGGTTTCAACGTTACAAAACGTATTTTTTGTTGTTGTTTTTCGATAATTCGGGCCACACAGTATAGACCCGCAAATTAAACTTGTCCTTATATTCCGGCATACTATGGCGCCAAGTTAAATAGAAAACATTGCAGACGAATTATACTGTTCTTAGTACCATGGTACCCGAAACGCATCGGGCAGTTATCCAAAGAGGTCACCACACCCATAGCGGAAGAGTGGCCCTGACATGCACGGACAAACACCTGTCCGTGCACAATCCTCAGCTCTATTGTACTTTGTTTACAATAGCAATGAGGTTAATTAGAGGTAAGAACATGGTTCCTACCTTATAGGGGTCCTGTCTAGGCCATAATTGTACGCTAATTTCTATGCTTGGTTTATTGCTGCAGGCAGGGATAATGGCAGGCTTTTCTCTCCCTTCAGTACGCATGCGCGTAGCAGCAACTGCACTACACTCCTCCCTGTCCTAAAAAGGTCTGACCTGGGGTGCTGGAGATCCCACCATTGGGCTCATTTCACAAGTTAAGGGAAGACTGCCACTGACGAAGAGACGACCCCACCCATGAAAAAAGCTTGCTGTCCAGAGATGCTGAGCATTTCTGTTCCCTATCCAAAAAGGGGTCCTGAGGACGACCCTTTGCAGCCGTCCTACTGAGCCTAGATATACCCAGCAGGATCTATTCAGCCATGCCCATGAGAGCATGACTGAAGTAAACTAACAACCGTGCCCATGAGAGCACGACCATAGCAACCTATCAAACGTCGCGAGAGCACGACCAAAGTAACAATCAACCGTGTCCTTGAGAACACGGGCTACCATCAAATACGTGTCCATGAGAACACGACCAAAGTAATCATCAACCGTGTCCTTGAGAACACACAATGGCTGGGCTGGACTTAAAGCTCAACTGGAGTGGAGACACACTGACATGCTTCCACTGTTAACAGCCTTGCAGCACTCTCTTGGCTACCAAAAACAGCACCAACTGCCCCTATCATGGAACAAAATATGTCTCTTATTCTCGGCTACCAATAGCTCTGCACATCATCTAAGATGACATATACCTCCAGCCTTGAGTATTGACACCACATTCATACCATCCCCCACAGCGCTCCTATGGCTTCCGAAAACAGCACAAATCTCTCTGTCCCAACCAGCAGGGCAGGAGACCGGCCCCTTATTCCCGGTTACCATTTATGGCGCTTCCATGCAGGTATTTCAACCTAACATCCGCCTCGATAGGCGTTGCCTGCAATACTTGCACCAGCCACAAAGCAATTAACAGTCGGATCCCCACATACAACTGACACGCCCTCCCACCGGCCGGTTATATGGACAGCGAGCCAGCACCTGCATGCTCCAACCGACTGGTGCACCAGCTTTCCAAAACAGACACCTTTGTCTATCTTGACCAACTACTTTGCAGCTCCTATGAAAGTCTATCAACCACCCAAGGCTCTAGCAGTCAACATGCACCACAAATATCTGCTCAAGACAGCAGTGCCAAAGTGCACCACTATCAGCAGCTCAACAACGGTGTCTCCACCTTTACCGCTCTGTCTGGGTCTCAGACAAACTTGTTTTGTCTGTAACCACAAGCAGTGAATGGGGGAATCATCTTAAAGAAGTACTGATAAATCTCTCAAGATGACTGACCAACCCCGCACAAGCCAAATCCAAATTGGACAAGACAAAAAGACCTTACCTTGTAATAAGGGTTGTCAATTTCCAGTCCTCTTCCTGTACCAACTGCACTGAAATGTCCTCAGCACAGCCACGGTCTTCCATGGCTATGGGGCAAGCTATACTTACCTCACTCCCCCTCTCAATAAGCTGGAACTTATTAGGGGGATTAACCTGAAAGAACACTATACAAGAGCCACGCCGGACAAATCCTAAAGGGAATGATCCTCAAGGCTGACCAGGTGTACCACAATCCTATGGTAGGAGGCTGAGCCTCCAGCCACAGCCTATATGACCATCAGAGAGCTGAGCCTCTGGATCAGGCTTTTCAGATTGGGAGAGAGTCCAAGGATGATCCTTGTCTGCCACTAACATCTAAAACAAACAACAGTTTAAGTACTGAGAAATAAATGCAGTTTGTAGGGCCACGTGCACCACATATGGTATGTGCACGTAAACACTGTGATGTTAATTACCTGCAAAACCATAAGAAATCAGCGTAGGAGACCCACTGGAAAGAAAACTTAACCTGAAAACTTAACCTATCAAATCAATGCAATGAATCAGCACTGAAGAAAAGTTACTATCCATTTCCCGCCCCCACTAAAAAATTTTGACACGAGAATGCAGTGTTGATAGCCAAAAACCACTGGATCCCGATCGGCGGTAGCGAGCTCTAAAAACATATAAAAAGGCTCCAAATTAACCGCTGCCACCATTATTGTACTTTGT
>CM037789.1:18933981-18955656 GCA_021229015.1 Solen grandis
AGCCTCAACCAAGATAACCAATGGTCCTTAATGAAAAAATAGGAAACTTTCTTTATCTTCGTATAAAGGCTGAGAATCCGAAAAGTAGCGGAACCATTATAGGGCCTTTACCCTAAACATGGACATCATTGAAAGACCTGTAGCTATTGCAAGATATTTTAAAAGCGCAGCTATTTACATCAAATGGTATGTTTTCAAAAGTTTCTTATTTGATAAATCATCAAAAGCAAAAAGTTAGAGGTTATTAACAAAACAAATGGTGCAATGTTTAGGAAATGTCAAACATTTTAATATAAAATAAACATCTGTTAAAATATAGCAATAATTTAATATATAATAAATTCTTACGTTTATTATTGCATTTAGGAACATTCTCGTTATCTACGCTCTGTCTACTTACATCACGTTGGTTCCCTGAAGTGTTAAATTTTGTTGTCCAGTGTTCAATGAGCATTCGCCAGGAAACTGTCGAGAAAGGGTTCCCGCTATGTGGTCGCCTTCAAGATATATGACTGTAAAGCGCGTGTACTGTAATATTTTGAAGAACTTATTAACCATTTAACTGTTTAATAAATTTCCGTTGTCACCGTCTCCTTATTTCGATACGATTAATAAACAAACATGATCGAATATACGGATTGTACGACGAAATTAAACTGAAGCACCAACCTTTATCCAACCCGAAAATCAGTCATAAAAGAAATACCATTACTCTGAAATTGTAAACGTGAGCACGTTCTACATTCTGCTTTGGAGTAATTGTTAAGAGGGTGTTAACTTAAATATTCAGAAAAAAATAATGAAATGTTTGGTCAGACGATTCAGAAGCTCGGCCAATTTATTCCTTTGTTGTTGTCCGATTTTTAATGTGAAACACATAAACCTTGGCCATTATAAACTTCTCAACTATTTAACCGCCTGTCAATAAACTTTTTATAATTGTTATTATATAATGGCTACATTATAAAGGGCCATAACTCTAAGGTCCATTTGACAAAATCCACCCCCCCCCTTTTTTAAATAAATACAGCGAAAAAAAATACCTTGGCCATATCTTCTAGACTATTAAACCGTCTGTCATCAAACACATACTTATTCACTATCACAAGGGCTACATTTTCATCAAGGCCATAACCTTTAGGTCCATGTTGGCTTAATTTATCTTCCCTTTAAAAGAACAACAGACGAACGTTGGCATCCGCATGCGGTGCTTTTGTTTAACCTGTACAAACCATACATTTCATGGACACATGAGGCACTGCATAGAATATATTTATATTCGCTACATTCTCAATACATTCCGTACGGTTTATGGGAATTAATAAGTGAATACTAGAGTATATTAATATAGTAAAACACAATTTTCCGCAGTGGTGAAGGCCATGCGCTTCAATGCTGGAGGATACAGGTTTGATTCAACTTTAATGACGTAAATTCTCCTCTCTTTTTTTTGTCATTTATATTCGCGGTATTGTTTTATTTTTTAGATTTTAAATCTCTCTAATTTCAGATTTTAAAAAGAAAATATGTTCATTTTTATATCAATTGAAACATTTTATTGATTTTTAAGTTAAGTTTAAGTTTAAAAGTAAAAAACAACCCCCGTAACTGTTATTCAGTTTCACCCCCTCTGTGTGTGCTGCTCGGAGCATTCACAACTATCTGTTTAACTGTTTTAAGAAGTCTAATAAACCTCTCTTCGTACATTACCCACTTTAAGAGGACTACAAACAACGCATTCATGTTTTAGCTTTGAAAATGATAAGAAATATGAATTTCACGTGATTTCCCGTGGTATGACTTATTAATGCAAGGTGGTTTTCAAAGGCTTGATTTTAAATCAATTATTTAAAAAAGTGATAACAACGTTTAAATTTTTAAAATACTCTACCTTTCACCTATTATTTATAGTAAATCGTACGGAATGTATCGGCAATCGAACGACGAGCGAAGATAAACATATTCTGTGCAGAGACTTTGAATTAAATGCGCTTGTGACAGATTAAAAAAGAAATCAGACAAAAGCTGAATTTAAGAGGGATTTTAGAGACTAAAGATAATAATTTAATTTTTTCATATTCTTTGCTTAGAAGTGGTATCAGAATGCTGTTTGTACCGATAAAACACAAAAGGAGATGAAAAAATTTCAGCCTGGCCTGGACACGAACCTTGGGCGTTTCGCTGGCAAGGCGATTATTCTATTGGCCGCTTAAATATCCTTCTTACATATTGTGAGTCATCTGTACCGTAACTAACTGTTTTTATCTTGCAGATAAACAAGCATATGAAAGATGAAACATGAATACAACCCTTTGCCTATTTAAAATAAAAAAAAATCTGAAAGCAAATTTACAGTTGTCTTATAACAGAAAATAATCATAGATAATAAGTTAATTTGATAGTATATTCAATGTCCTTAGGCCCAGTGCATAATTGCATGAAACTGTATATGCTGTATATTTGTTCGAACGACAGCATTTAAGTCTTTTTAGGACACCCTCTTCATGTGACAAATATTGTGCTGAATCATTTCGAAATCAGGAGTATATACTAGTGTCGTTTTTACGACTTTGTTGAGTCGATGTTGGAGTCGAACCCCGCCATAAATCTCTCCCCGGTTATGACGCGGACACACTGCTCTAACCGCTATGTCAACTGGACCAGATCTATTTGTGGCGTTTATGTTTTGCATATTTTTGTAATCATTTGTCATGTAAATAATGCATCTGTTATGTCATTCGATAAATGAATGAGATTCAAAATATCGTGCATTTCATCAAATGCCATATCATTATTATGTCATTTCTGTTCTACCAATTGTATACATTTGTTTTTATATGGATAAACAAAGGTAAGGCAATAAAATTTGTGAAGATCTTACCAGCCCTGGAAAATTAGCACAATTGTTTGCATCAAATGTGATGATTGTCTCGGGAGAAACGGTGTTCTGTGGTGTAGTACAAAAGCCAGGTATAAATACCATGCCATCGTCTCCCGCTTCGGTAATTGTGACTTCGAAGTTGTCAGAATTACACACCAATTTCACTGTGGTATAAAAGCAAACTTATACAATATGATTCATTAATAATCTAAGATGTAAAACTGCCGTCTAAACGTATAAATTAACTTAGTTTAAACAGCTATCGCATCCCGTTGTTTTAGTGTTTTTTTGTTTGTTTTTGTTTCAGCCTGAAATAAAGACGACGTGGCTTTTCTTGATTGCATTACTACATATAACTATTGAGTGCTTTGAAAATTATCTGTTTGTTTACGCATTATCACAAAGTTTAATTAAATGCACGCACAGGGTACTCGCTACAACCGTTATTTAACCCACAGCATCAGTTTAGACATTTCTCAGACTAGATATTGCAAATTTTGCTTGAAGTGAACACCAAACTGAACTTAAAAATAGCAAAGTTCAGACTTCGTACATGTATAAATGTGTCGTATCTCAGAAAGAATAATTCACATGCTTTGTTAGACCAACTTTGTATCAAATCGGATTCTACACCTGTTACAATCGTGATCGCATGCGCAACATGTGTTACAATATGTCGCGGAAATCAAGCACATATTGAACATTATTTTAGACGAATGTTCAATACCGATTTTGTGTATGACATGCAATCACACGTGGTTAGATTTGTATACTATCTGTTACAAATGTAATGTATTTTAAACGATTAATTAGAGCCGGGAAGATAGATTTCAAATACACTCTTTTTTCTTCCAAAACTTTCATTATAGTTATATCAGGAAAGCTTTGATAGGATTCAGATTCAAATGCTATTGTTACCGCTATTACATGAAAGGGGAGATCATTTCCATTTCGTCTTTAATTATGGTTTCTTATGAAAAACTAAATATGTAAGAATATTTATCATATCTTGGTTATAAAAATAATGATTTTTTCTTTTAAAAATCAGTTTGATTTTACGTATAATACCAGCATGAATGTTATTAGGAATTAAGAAACTTTGGAAAATATCTTCATTGGTTACCTTATTATGTGTATAAGCATATTTATAAATATGTTTCTTACGGACTGGCGCGACAGTCACGACAGGCGGTGGCATGGGAGGCGGAATCCCAGCGGTAACGAAGCTTGTCAAAAAGAGCAGACATAAGGTACCAAGCACTTCCATCGTGGTAGGCGTTTCTCTGACAAATGACCAGGGTGTCTGTCAATAGAGGACAAGACAAATTTCGATGCAATGCATCAAAGATGCCGCGCATGTTTTTGAAGCACGACTTGAATAAAGTAAAGCCATTTCAGAATAATAAAGTAACATGTGCAAATATTATTTATAAGCAGCAGGTTTAGGTATTTTTATTTATTAATTCTGGAAACAGTCATTAAACAGTCATTTAATTAATGAGAATATGGACGATGAAAAACTCTTATTATCAAATAATTCAGAAATATAGAACGAAAAAGTAATAAAGAAAACATATTACATGATGGTGAGATGACGTTAATTAACTAATTAACTAATATACAGATAAATAAAAATACATTATATAATTCTAAAATGATAATTGGATTGTTTCATGTCAATATAAAAATCACCATCACCATCATCAACAACAAGAAAATAATAACCAAACAATACAGCACAGACAAGTTTTATTTAGTAAATGATTAAGATACAGGTCCCGTAATTTACCATCTTCGTAATTGTTATTACTTCCCTTGATAAATATAGCGTGAGAATATATATATATATATATATATATATATATATATATATATATATACTCAGAGATTACCCAGATGTGGGATGTTTTCCAAAATGAAACCCTTCTTGTGGGGTGGTGAAAAAAGTGGGGTGTTTATATCACCCCACTTTTTCTCGACCCGATTTTCATGCAGTATTTACAGTATTCAAGCCATCAAGTACAAAATTAAAACATTAAGGTTTCACATAGAAACCATATATATGCACTCGTAGCATTGATCTCCCTTTATACCGACCACTCACAGTCCAGTTTATACTTGCGCGCTAAATATATATCACCCCGTAATTTTTACCTGTAAATATATAAAACTCAATTTTTCGAGAAGATTTATGTTATCGTAAAAGTCATCAGGGGTCAAGTAAATCCCCATGGATACAGGGATTTATAAATATACCGCTTATTGAACGACATGAAATATCTTCCGTGAGATAAATATATAATGATAATTTAACATGCCATTATTGAAATGACTGCGTGATTAGTAGAATGTTTTCAGAATAAAAGCTTTATTTTCTGCGCATTTACATTTAACCCCTTAATTCGGTATAATTATCTATGTAATGTTTGTTTATCATTATATTTTGTACTCAATTCCAATATCAGATATGACAAATATTTCACGTACAATGTAATCGAATATCACTCAATATTATACAACAGTCACTGTGTTTATTTCATGTCTTCTCATAGTGTGCTTATATAAACTGTATTTGTTTTACGCTGATAAGCTAATTCGTTCAATTGTGTCTACAAACACTGTACTTTTTTACACAAGAAGACTTGTATGTTCGTTCGTATACAAAGCCAATAGATATTCGATTAATGTATATCAAAGAGACAGATGCATGGGTATAAGAAAGTAAGTAAATGACCAAATATCTGATACTGATACAACAGTAAACAATTAAATGCATAGGTATCTAGAAGTTTTATCAGCTAACGAGCATTTATCCGAATTTAATTTAAATTTTCATACAACAGCTTTAGACTCACGTTTAACAGTAAAATGTGTACAGTTTCACTGTTTCAAGGATGCATTCAGTCTTGCGCATTCATGCAAAACCTAGTTAAGTGTTGCGCAAATATTTGTAAAAAAGCAGAGTATGCTTTGGAATATGCTTCGCCACTCGTGAAAATATCACTTTTTATGTTCACACAGAGAAATTATTAATCGATGTTACACCAAAACAAACTTTTTTCTTTTTATTTATTGCTGTAAAGGCCAGAAATTAGCTGTGTTATTCACAAAATGTCAAAACTGACGGTATTACATCGCGTTCGTGACTTTTTTTATGACGTCATTTCTTGCGAAAAAAAAACCAGCACAAATGACTCTCCGAACATTTTATAACGTAGGGTCGGGTTCCAATCTGATTAAAATCAGCTCCTAACGTCACTTCGCTATGCTACGCTGCATTAGGATCTGAACGTCACCAATAGGAGTTCACCTTCTCGTAACCTTTCAATCAGCCAATCAGCGTCTAGCTTTCATTTTTTGAAAGTGAATCAATATCTATTTTAGCCAATATTAACTTCGTTCATGAGTGCCGATCTTTAATCAATTCATTTGAATTGAAGTTTTTGCAACGAAATATATTGATATTTATTTGGAAGAGATTTTTTCAATTTCAGCAAACATTTATTTCCAATGAAATTCAGAAAATCCGTTTTAAATAGCATGTTTTGCACTGTAGGTCAACACAGAAGTTGATTTATTATATTTGGTTTTTAACTTGAAATATGAAAATAAATACCCGTCATGTTTTTATTGTTTAAACTGAAATAATATGTGGAGAAAAACAAAATAGAATGTGTTTTGTCTTGTTTCTTGATGGATTTCCCGAAAATGAGCCCCTTAACGGTAATTACGGTACTTTTTACTGTAACGTGTAACAACTCGGAAGCAATCAATCAATCAATCAATTTTATTGGCAAAATCGGCATTGTGCCTTTATGCCAAGAGCATATATATATGGCCAAGACGTGTAAATATATAAATATAAAAATTTATCATACACACATATATACATATATCAGTCGTATATTAAAATAAATGAAGGCTTTAATGAAGGCTGGCGTTCATGTTTGGATAAAATAAATGCTGCTACATTATCAAAGAAACATCCAAGTGATTTGAAAAAGGTTAAGTATGTCTTCATTAACTAGTTTGTTACAATAACTTGTATTACGAGTTTAATGTGATTTGTGTAGTTTAAAACATTTATTTTAACCGTGACAACTGTCATGTTTTTCCGCGCGCCATTTTCATCGCACATGATATTTTGTAAAATATAATACTATGTGGTCGTAACAATTTATTTGATAGACATCCGTTTTTCTAATTTTTCTAATATACCTTTTCATTTAATGAGAGGTTGAGTTTTTTATTGAGACGCATTCCATACGATTAAATCACCGTCGTTAGCATACACATGCAGACGACTGTGTAAACATTTATATTATTAGAGATTTATAAATTGTTTTTAACACTTTTTATATATAATTACTGGAAAAGTTTGATTTCTTACTAGCAAAATCATTACAGAATAAAGTCCTTTTATCTGCTTCTTGTGTCAAAATTGTTTACAACATGTTGTATTTTCTAATCCTTACTCAGTTACCCCGTGTTTTGAAGGAGGGTTGTTACAAAAGCGTTTTCTAACAGTTTACAGTACTGTAGACAATATCTGACATCCTTAATACAATCATGTTTTCAATCTCATTTCATGATTATAATAATAATGATCCTCGTTTAATCCACAGTGGATTAATTCCCATAATATATATATATTTTTATAATAAAATGATTTTAAATAAGATATTTAGCTCTAGACTAATAAAAATAGAATGTAGTAAAATAAACAAGTTTTAAGCATAATTGACAGATTTGCCTTTGATATCTTTAATATTTGTGCATATAATATAGCACTATGATATTTGAATTTGAATCATATTTTATTGTAGAAATGTAAAAAATATAATAATTATGTATTTTATGCAAAATCCTAATGGAAATTTCTTAGATCCAAAATCAGTCATATTGTGAATTTTCCTGAAAGAAAGGGTACTGATCCCCTCCCCATTTTGTTTGGACAATAGGCCTTTTCCCATGTGCACTTTTGTGAGATAATCTTCAACCCTTCCCAATGAGGAAAAGAAATTCGACAATCCATTCGTGTTTCCCAATTGATGTAGAAGGTTTACCTACTAAGTCGAAAATTGATAGGAAATTTGTATAAATGAAACACTTTTTTAATCATGCATTATTTGTTTCAGGTCCAAATCAAGGTTTTTGAAACAAGACAATGGTGAACATATTGCCACTCAACAGTATTATGTGAACGTAAGTTAGAGCTGAAAAAATGCATTTGTCGTGGCAATGAATAAAACACTGCACATTCAAGTGTTGAGAATATTAACAAACATAACTGAGTTGATCCTGAAATAGTGTTTTAAGGCAAGGGAAAAATGCTTAATATATATTATATGCAAAGTAGGAAAAATTGTGATTTTCATGTAAATTACAAATATCTGCAAAACGCACATGTATCATCTGTACAGTGTTACTGGTCAGTTTTCTTTGTATTGGAAAGAGAAAAGATCACAAATAAAAATCTAGTGTACTGTTTTTTATCTTTATGTGAAATTGTATTCTGTATTTGACAGACATAGTAATTCAAATCAACGCAAAGCATAGGTGAAACGAGCAGTGAGTATTACTTCTTCAGTAAAACACTTTCATGTCATAAAATCCACCATTCACTTGGAACCAGTGACAGTTGTGAACTTGTGGTAAAAAAATGAAAAAGGAATCTCAGTAAATGATATTTTTGAAGAATCTGGAATTAATCTAGTTGTGTTTGAGTTTATTTTATGTAGTCAATAAAGAAATAAAGAATATCAATAAAACTCAAAATATATTGTGTTATTGATCAGTGTGTGTGTGTGTTTGAAGTATTTAAAGCCTTATTTTCTCTTAAAATTATACTGCAAGATCAAAATATTTAAAATTTTCAACAACAAAAAAAATCAAATTTAAACACTTTTATATTCTTAAATATAATCTGTCAATCACTTTTCTAAGCTTTATAATTTTTTCTATATATAAAATCTTAACATATTCATAAGTTTAGTTAAATCTTATTTCATGTAATTCTAATGTTACATCATTTAGAAACAGAGATGTGAATACCTACACATCTCTATCTATTGTTCCTTGGCTTAACCAGTCTTTATGCCTGGACATAGGTTTAAAGTATATATAAAAATAATTATGGGCATCATTAATAAAAAAAATGCTGGTCTACTGCGGAGCAACTGAACAACAAACATACCCCTACTAATTTTAATCTAAAGGGAGATATTATTTTTTAATTTTGCTTATGTAAAAATAAATTTATGGCCTAATAAAAAAAGAAATGAGGTTGACAATAACCATGTGTGTGTAGATAAAGATTAGATATTGCATAGATAGATAATTTATAGGAAATTGCCCTTTAAGTCAATGTCAGTTTACAAAAACTTAAAACTCACAGATGATTTTGCTCTCTCTATAAATATATTACATTCATTTGCTTTTGCTATTTTTATTGCTGTTTCTGCTTTTGCTCTTTTAAAATTTTAAATAACTTTATTAGACATCATCATCATCATCTCTCTCTCTCTCTCTCTCTCTCTGTTTTATCAATGAGATACATGTGCATTTGCATGTTTCTATGTTATTCACAGACTGCACCGATATTTATATTGTTAAGATTCATTACCATGACATTTTAAAAGAATGATTTGAAATTTATACCATCTTAATGTAACGTAGATCTTTATCATAATATAGCATGTAAACAATATCACCCTCTTTTTCCCTCTCTCTCTTGTAAACTTTCACAACACTCCTCATTGAATACACTTTCTGCAGATTCGAATTTTGTAACCGTGTAAATTTCATTATGACGCAGTTACAGTGGCTAAAATAGATAAAGATGTGAAGCAACCTGATGAAGAGTCATTTTATTTTCTCGATTTGTGTATTGTTTATTATGACGTCAGGTCAGGAAAATATCTTTCATAAAGTGTTAAACAAACAAAACGGCCGTCGTACCGTCGTTATTACTGGTTACTCAGTAATTCCCGAAAGGGGAGTTTAGATAGATAGATAGATAGATAGATAGATAGATAGATAGATAGATAGATAGATAGATCATTGTGCACAGAATATGATACGCCAAGAAAACATCTGATAGTCCTGAATGGGATATTGACATGCCATAGCCCGTTGGTAATATGGCTAAGCAGACCTTTCGATTAAATATGAATTTCAAAATTTCTTCTTGTTTAGATTTTAATCGTTCTAAACCATTTTTGCTTACACATACTGAATAACAGGTTCTAATTTTATGCATAACTCCATGTTGAGGAGTTCGCCTAATGTCGCTATGTAACAGACAATTTCATTGGCTGGTTGGGGGCTGGCTATAAATTGCATTATCGGAAGAATCGGATCAGTGAGAAGGTGACCTTCTATTGGTGACGTTCAGATCATAATACAGCGTAGTTTAGGTAGCGTCATTAAGGAGCTGATTTTAATCAGATTGGGTCGGGTTCATGTTCCAGAGTGAAAATTATGAAACTGGTAATATTCACTGTTCTAAGCAGTGAAATTATCATTTTTTATACACTGATATTTCCCTATAATCCACCGAAGAGCATTACATAAAATATATACGAGGGCTGATTAGAAAATTCGCGGAATTCTCCACTCAAGAATTTATTTCTTCATCAAACCACATGAAAACTCTTATACAAGTATAACAACTTATATTCTCTTTCATTATCAGGTAGGTGAATAGGTATTTAATACTTAAGAAGAATAAATGGTTTCCATAGCAACCACTGTTTTGTGACTTGAAGCACGCTGTTATTTCACATATTCTGAATTCTTTAATCAGGCTAGTGCTTAGTCAAATTTAAAGCAAATATGGTGCGAAGGCAACTGTCGTTAGCGTGATATTTCAATGTCATTTCTGGGAAATTTGAAGACGTTGTGTTGGACGGTTATTTCGCAGCAGACTGTTATGGCAATGGCTTCAAAAACGGCGCATAACGTCAACAGATGACATTGAGATGCGTGCGGTTGTCAAATTTTGTGGTTGACTCAAACATTCTCTTATAGAGGCACTAAAACAAATTAAAATGTTAGATGTATTAACAACCTATGGAAAAACATTTATCTACAATTTGCACAGTTTGCAGTTTAGGTATGGTAGAACCTCAGTCATCGACATCGACAGTCAGTTGGAAACACAGCGTTAGTGAAGGATCTGTTAGATAATGCCAGACGGTTTATTGTGCAAGGTATTGCAGAGCAACTATCTCTCTCGTATTACACAGTACAACGTATTCTTAAGACGAGAGGTGTTGATTACGTTGAGAAAGTTAACCGGACACTAGACTTTGACGAATAAGTAACGTCAGCGTGACCCAAAGTTGACGTCGGCGTGCTTCATGTACTACATAGTACTGTTGTTCAATGTTTCATGCAAGCTTTATTGTTCATTGTATCTAAATAATATTTGAGCTCTATGTCAGTCCAGAGTAAACATATCTCGTGATGTTTTTTTTTTCCTTTTCTAATCTAGGTTTCAGTAAAAAAGCAATTCCGCGAACTTATCAATCACCCCTGGTATATTCCAAATAAAATGGTTGTCATTAGTATCACTTTCAATTGATATCATATTCTTACAATGATATTAATGTATCTGATTTCATTCTGTTTTGAAATTATGTCCAATATAATTGCTTGATATACTATATCTTTCTACTTAAGTATTTCATTTTAATGACATCGTACATTTATAATGTCAACATTGTTACTAAATTTATTTAGTTGTATGTGTAAGGGTTTTGACTTAGAATCCAAGACGATTACCAGTAAACCATGCACATATCAAATTTTAATCATGAAATTGAACAAAACGTAAGACTCAAAGAAGAAAATGAATATATACAAAATTTACCAGAATTATTTTTAAAGTTTAATTTAACTTTACATTTAGTACATTTAGAGATATTCAATTATTTCTAAAATTGCCAAAATTTGCGTTTTGCAAATGTGGGGTGTATACAAGTATATACAAATTCCTAAGCATATATTTCACTCTGCACTTCGGTATATGCAATGTGATTTCTGGCTTAATAACATGTCTATTCTCTTTCATCGCAGAAGCACAAAAATGTATGCTGCCCAAGAACATATGAGAGTAATTTGATATGGCTTATTGGGACTGATCCGCAGTTTGTGGGAATAATAAGTAGATCTTTCTGTGAGAAGCGCTATTATACTTTCATGGTCAATAAACAGTTGCATGGTTGGTGCTTGTAACTGTATAAGAAAAACTGGCCAGGGATAATTTTGTAGAAAGCCGTCGTTATAAGTATGATTGTATTCTTTGAGTCTCCATTTTACCGCTGTGAATTCTTCTTAGCAATTTTCATAAAATACTCATATTAAAACAAAAAAAAAAATCAACTTCTGTTATTAAAACCTTGCAACATGCTAAACTACCGTAGACTTTTTCTATTTCACATTCTTTGCAATCTATTATTTCAAAACATTCAAAACACATACTTGAAACGTTTAATCCAAGATGATTTTATCAGTTTCAGAAAAAATATATATGTATGAAATAACTAAATATTGTGGTGGTTATCTATGTCTTGGACAAAATAATACCGACATTACATATCAAAGTGCTGGTAATTTTGGTGATATTTAAGTGTGTTACCACACTGCAGTATCACGCCGTAGACATGTAGCATGATATCACATCAAGTAACATTATCCTGACACCGGGCCGACCAGACCTGGAAAGACAATTATATGTTTAGCGCCAAGCAAGAGAGCTACACTGGTATCATATTTTGCGACTTCAGTTTGTCGGACCGGGGATCGAAACCATAGCCTCCTGAGTGTAACAATGAATTTGCATCGCTCTTTTCATCAATCTGGAAAAAATGAATTCGTGTGTTTTTGTCTTGTGCGTGTATTATGCTTTTGCATAAATTTAAAATTAGAATTTGATAAGTGCACATATTCTGTTTTGATACTTTTTGAGTTATGCTCCTGACAAAAATTAGGACAGACAAACGGGCGTCTGACAACTCTGACAAAAACAATGTATTTCCCCCATATAAATATAGGAGGAGACATAATAGAAAGGAAGTACCATATAAAAAGCCCATATTAGCTTTATATCTGATCATGAGCAGCATGCATTACATCGAGAAAACCACAGACACATGATATTTAATGGGCCATTGTGTATAATTACAATCATATATGTGTCAAGACGACACCCTTTATATTGCTGATGAGGAAGTCATAATTTAAATTGATAAGATTTTAATATACACTACCGTTATTATGAGGCATGCATCGCTACGTTTGGAGACAGGATCAGGCTTGACTTGACTTAACTATTTGAGTTTACCGTCGCTTCGACAGTGTTTCAGGCATATAACGACGTCAAGCTAATTACAGATGGAGGAAGATCCCGATTGCACTGTGGCATCCGGGTATAATCACCGACCTACCACAAACCAGCTGGAAGGCTTCCTCACATGAAAATCTGAATGACCCTGTCGGGATTCGAACACACGCGGCTGAGTGAGTGTTAAAGTCAGCGACTTTTCCCTTTCGGCCACGGAGACAGGATCAGTGATTTTAAATCAAATCATGAGTAGGTTAACGTAAGTTCATCGTCCTCCTAATACTCATCATCAGCGGAAACAGCATCGTGTGAAGGGTCAGGAAATTAAGAACCATTTTCAGCAGGATACTGAAGAGCACCCATCAGGAATTGATGTCAAAATATCTATGTAAAATGTGCCCATCGGTAATATTGGCGAGTTCCCACTGTCAACGGATAATTTTCCTTCATAACTGTTCAACAGAAATACAAATATAATTATTTCTAATGTCTCAAATGTCAAGATTTCGAGTAAGGATTTAGTGATTTAACCCATTTCGAACCTCGATCAACGGAAGTGAACCCAAAACTATATCTATGAGGTCAACGCTGCGATTTGTTTATGTACAGAAGGGAACTGTAAGAGTATTCCGAGTTATTTTGTTTACAAATATTTTCGGAACACTCTTACCTTCCCTTTCTGTAACATATACAGTCGCAACATCTTTTTTCTCAGTCTTAAGTGACCTTCGTGGGTGATGACGTCATAGATGTCATTTTGGGTTCACTTCCGTTGATCGAGGTTCCAATCGGTTAAAATAACTAAATCTCGAGTTGAAATCATAAAATTTCAGGCACTAAAAATAACAAGAGTAATTTTGATGCAAAGTATCAAGCCGTGGCCGAGCGGTTACAGTCGTTGACTACAAATCTCTCAGCCCCTCATCCCGGTAGGGACTTCGGATTTTTCATGTGAGGAAGCCTTCCAGCTGGCTTGCGGTAGGTCGGTGGTTCTACCCGGGTACCTCTGTGTACTCGGGGTCTTCCTCCACCTGTAATAAGCTGGACGTCGCTATATGATTGAAATACTATCGCAGCGACGGTAAACCCCAATACAACAACAACAACAACAACAAAGTATCAAAGACGCCGCGCATGTTTTTGAAGCACAACACAAGCAAAGCCATACAGAAAAGGTCTAAAAACAACAAGAAATATATATTATCAATTTATTCAGAAATATAGAACAAAATAAAGCACAAAAATTCTTTAATTATAGTAGAAACATTATGTAATGATGATCTGAGATGCCATAAATTAACTAATTATAGATCAATGAAGATACATTTTACAACAGGTAATTCATTTCTTATATAATTAATTGAATAGTTAGGGTCTGCAAGATGCATGAAATTTCCAAGCAGTAAGCTACTAAGGCGAAATTAATGTCAGAGTAAAAAATCATCATCATCATCACCAGGCGCAGCAACAACAAGGATAATGATGACGAAATATTCAGCCTAGATAAGTTTTTATTTGGTAAGGTCCCGGTACAATCTTCCCGGTAGTTATTACATTCTTTGATAACGTAGCGTGACGTAGGAGTATGGCATTCCTTTTGTATTGATGATATGTATTAAAATAAATATATATTTACAAGGTTTTACCACAAAAGCTATGTAATGTTAAGTTAGATTGACCCATTTCAAGCACTATACATACTGGGACCGCAGGTTGGGCCTAGAGCCGTAAATTAGACATGTCCGCTATGACCATATGTATAGTATTTTTGTGTTTTTCACTTTCTACAATATGCTGTAATACTTATATTTTGACTGCTTTTTCATTGGTTTTATAAGTTGAAGGTTTGTATCTATATTCTTAATATTTTAAGATTTCAAAACATCTTCATTTTTTTCTGAGCTTTAATGAATCAGGGTACTTGCAAGGACCGTTAACCAAGTTTTAAAACCCGTTGCCTACAAGTTTAAGGAGAAGTAATCAGATACACATTATATGTGTCCAGTTTCTTGTTAATAACGACAGGAGACTTGCATATTTTGAATCTTGTAAGTTTATTTTCATCATGTAATGCAAGTAATGTGTTTTGTGTAACATATTGCATGTTTTTATTGTACAATAATGAAAGTGGTTGCTCCCTGTTTTGATTATGCGGCTCAATGGGCAAAAACAAAACATATTCCATACTGACGCCGCGCGGAAACGCGGCGTCAATAATATTTGTATTTCATGTGAAGTTATGAAGGAAAATTATCCGCTGAAAGTGGGAATTCTTCAATATCATCGATAGGCGCATTTTCATTGATTTGTTGACACTTATTCCCGATTGGTGCCCTTCAGCATCCTGCTGAAGTTGGTAACCTTGTTGTTTATTATGGTTAATGATTATGTATTTAAATGTAATTTAACGTCAATGAAGCAAATTCGCTCATCCAAAAGCTGCATCTATCGAAGTAAAATAAATGCTGTTTAAACTAAATTTTCTCAAGGTAATGACGCTTCGTCAAATTTTTCATTTACATGCAAAGTCGTAATTAATTCCAAGTTTATGTTAAAATAGTTAATACATAGACACAGACTATTTAGTTTTCGTTAAATGCAGAACATTCGGTTGTTCTGTATATTTTCCGAAAAAACGGAAACGGGTACTTGTGCGATACAGTGGCAATCATTAAAATCGGAGAAGCGCGCTCTATCGAATAATATGAATTGTAATTTTGACATTTGAAACCCGTGTTTAAAAAATTCATCTTACATTTCAAATTGTATTATGTTCGCTGTTCTGTTTTGAATTTAATTTAATATTCATTTCTATGAATTAAATTAGTTTAAACTTATTTATTTTACGTTGATTGAGAAACAAGTTTTTATAACTTATACTAATCCCTCTCGACGGTTCCTGGGTTGGACCAGTACTTAGCGCCCGGGAAGGTCGTGAAGAATTAATGCCTCTAACGGGGTTCGAATCCACAACCTTCGGATCCGTAATCGGATAAATTACCACTAGACCACGACATGGCTTACGTGCCATGTAGCTTGACTTATAGAAGTAATACTTTTTCTTTAGATATTATATCCCTTTAAAACGTTTCAAATGACACATATCTCTATGCTCATCTATTTAAGCTGTGTTGATAGGCCATTTTCTTTTTAAGCTTGATTATTTATAACAAATATTTTATGTAAATGGGCCAGGTCATGGATAAACCGGTGGTCTTAATACAAAATTTTCGAAATTTAGTTTTTTTCATTTTCAATCAGATAATTTATTTACCTTAAAAATCTGGAAATATTTTTGCAAAATTCGAATACGTTTTGAATATACAGCTTTTTGAATAACATAGTGTCTACGGTCAGTTAACGTCAGAAACGCTATAATGACGACGTCGCCGTACACATTTTTCTTACATCGTGCGGGTTGTGAATTAAGCAAATAATATTATTGATATCCTAAACACTAATATAGAAAAAAACAACAACAACGCAAAAATAAGTTTTTTTGTGGTTGCTTAGCAACCAAAATATTCTTTTCTCTCTAATAATCATCCTTCACAGTGCATAAAAATTAGATGCTATAAAACGGTATTTTTACTGTACAAATGAAGCATAATTAAATATTCTGTACAATGTACAATCTTGTAGAACTATTACATATTACGTACTTCATATATGTTACACACATATGTTTTGATATACCATTATTAGTTGAACGGAAATTCTATTAAAACACGGGGGCATATACTAGGTTTACTACTTTTAAGACGCCCTATTGTTATATACTTTAATTGTGGGATGATTTTATACATGTGATATGCAAGCTATAAAGTATAATCAATATGAACAATTATCCGTTGGGGGGGCATATACTAGGTTTACTACTAGCGTCCATCACCCTCTTACGCAGCTTTTCGCACTCCGCACACACGTCATCTATGGAGGCTGGCTATCTTGATATGGGGAAGGCATGCCAGTCATATTGTTTTAAAAGTACTCAGTTTAACGACACGTACGGATGGTTGTACTTCCGAGCACTTGGTGACGTAGTCGGCATGTAGCCCGCACGTGGTTGTTTCTGCACTCAGGTATACGGGTGGAATATTGTCGTGGAGCGCCTGGCTGGGGTATACGGTGTATGTCAGCAAAGTTGCTTATAAAACGAACCACCCGCTTTACATCCTCGTCGATTAATGAGTGCGGTTTCGTTTTACCCGCATTTCCATGACTCCGTGGAGTTGCTCCATTCTCAACCAAGTGTTTCATAATGTTATTAAGAACACACTTCCCAGTGTCATAACACAGTAAAACATTCTTTTACAAACGCTTCGGCTTTCGAATCTGAAGTTGTGCCTAACCTGCATCCTCTTTCTTTCCTCTCTTCGTGTTGTTCCCAAAAATCGTCCCCATGATGTACACTTCTTTTTCTGTTTAGTCATGTCCCGGACATTCAGAATGTTGTCGTTAATCTGCTTGCTGTATGCTGAAGCAATCAAGACAATTATGCTTGCAGCCGCAGCCATCTTTCTTAAACAATGTTATCTTTCTTATATCATCATCATTGCTTTCAACCTCAACCGCCGACTCACTATCCGACATGTCATCATCATTCCCTTGATGTATGACGAAACCTCTAGCCCGAATCCCAAGGCGTGTTCCCAGGTGTTCTCCCAAAATGATCCGAAAGCAGGCTTTCCAATTCCTGAAATATAAAATATGTTATCAATTCACATGACTAATGACTGATCCATTAAATACAATTTATGAATTATTTATGAATGCATGTTTTGAAATCAAGTTAAAATAAAAACACAATATAATAAGTATAAGCATAAAAAAGACATGCAAAATAAATAAATAAATAATAAAAATAAAAACAAAATGAGAGTATGATGTGACTGGGATTCGAACTCGGGTCGAAGAGATAAAACAAAAAGTGATTGTGACACTGGCACGCTCCCGACTGCGCTATGACGGCATTGACTATTACGTAGGTTTTAAAATTTATGTGTGCATTGGTTAACTAGCCACTCGATAAAAACAATCTGAAAGTTATTATTTTTTCCAATTAATCTTACACTAACAAATTATATCCGTGACTTTAAGATCAAAATCATTAATCAGTGGATTACAAAATGGGTTTTAAATATAATAATAAATTATGAATAGTCTACAAGATAGGTGGTGAAATATAGCTGAGATTTTGTTTGCATAGATCACATATATTGTATAAATTTTAATGCAAATTGCTGGATGAAATCATAATTAAAATGAACATGGGAATATTTATTTGAAATCTATTTGACTCTGCAGTCACAGAAAAAAAACAACAGCTACTCAAATAACCTTCACTGAAAAAAATCAGCATGTCTATTTCGCTTTAAATGCGATATCAAATTACTATCTTATTTTATGTTAGCATAACATAAGGTAATGACTTACCTCAAATTCACCTTCAATTTTACGCTAATCTAATCCAAAACACGGTATGGCACAGCTTATTTCAATATTTTATTTTGCGATTGTAAGGTCATATGTATAGATGTGACGATATTTCATGACCTCATTTCAAATCGTTTTTTCCAATAACGTCACAATTGTCATTATGGCCGGGTTTTCCATGACGCGGCTCATTAATAAGTATAAATTCAAATGGCATAATTCATTCTAATAGAAAACCTGCAACAGATAACACGAATGAGCAAATCCGATTCGTGACTCTCTGCAGTTTCCTCGCATATTTTAAATCTGTCTCTAGAAATACTCTGCATAAATTAATGAATATTTTACGCTAGCAAAATCATTCTAATTGTGTGCAACAAAATTTCCCATAAAAAAAAAGAAAACATACACAACTAATTGGCTAAGATGTATATTTCAATGCAAAATATTCAGTAACACATAAATAGTAAAAAAACAACAACAAAAAAAAAAAACAACAACTTTCTATTCATAAATCAATAAAAGTTTTTCTCGTAGTTTTTATAGAAAAATCATTTTCTTTCTGACTGTATTTCGCCACAAAAAATCACGTCGACTTAACTTTGCAAAACTATGTTTTATCTGCATTCGCGTCATTTACAGAAACCTTTTTCCTTTTTTTCTGATAAATTCGACAAAAAGTCAGTCAATGCTAATAAAATTAAACAAATAACAATGACAATGTATAAATATAAGAAAGATTAACTTACAGTTTTGTTTTTGAGAGATCCCGCCTCCCTTTTGACACCCCTTCTTCACTCGAATGTCAAAAAACAGTACGCATTTTGATTAGGTTAAAACTAAAATCGCGTGAATGCGAGAGGAGCATGTTTGTGCATGATTGCACAAATATGCATTGCACAAATATGCAAGCCACAGGTTTCCTTTCTTTTACGCCGTATGAACCTAAGCAGGGTCTATAGTGTGTTGTATATACACGCTTTTGTAGTTGCATTTGGTGTTAATAAAACATTTTGGTCATTATGTCCATACATTTGTATAATGGGACCCGACTACAAGTTCTTCGAAACAAATTGGTCTCTATCATTTCAACAATGTTAATGCAATTTGTGTAGAATACGACAAACAAAACCATGCATGAAAAGGAAAATTACTCAAATGTAACTGTGAAGCAGAACTAGATAGAAAAATAGTAACCATAAAATAGCATATCTTCATCAAACACGATAAAAAATGGTATGTGTGAAACATACAGATATAGATATGAAACGTTATTAGTAAAACCGATATAGATATTGTATAATACACAAATATAATGAAAATGTGTACTTATTCACTTACATTACATGTTTTGTTCTCTATAATCAGCAACAAAATATGTTATGATCTTGGAAAGTGTGTAAACCTAGATTCATGTTGACGAGCAAGACGTTTTGTTCAGAAAACAAAGGAAACAATAACTAACATGTACGATTAATATTAAATACATTATTAAATGTTTACAATCACCGCTTACGTAATAAATTGAACTAAATGATCGTGCTATCATTTCTTTAGTGAGCGGCTTTGAACAGCAATTGTTCGATTCTTTATTGAAGCCTCGGATGGGTTAATTCAAAAATCTATGTAACGAGATTTTCAAAAGCAGCTTCACTGACTTGTAATTATGAAGTCTCGGGTTTGATTCCCGTCCGTGACGTAACAAATTTATTAAACTTAAAATTGGTATATGTCCCTTCCTTGGTGCTCAGCACATAAGGGACAATTTTTAAATTGCGTTTTTTCAATGCTTATTACATTAACTTATACCTAAATATAATTATATAGATACAACATGTTACGACACAAAAGAAATAAATATCTTCTGATAAAACACAGTTATACATGTGACCGGGAAGCGCCACATAGATCGCACTAAAATCACATTTCGGAGCGCAGTCGGCGCCTTCAGCACCAGGGCAAGGAGCTTCACCATCGCCGTATCCTTCGTAGGGAGACCTCCTTCTCGATGACCACAACTCTCAAATCCATTAACTGTTGACCGTGATACCTTTCATCTATTTTAATTTCATATGTTCTGTCCACGGCCGCTGATTTCTTGAAAGTCCTCTCTGATTTTTTCCGCATGGTAAAATTTAATTGATGGGATGGTCCTGGTTGGGGCTCCTCTCCACTCCCTGTCTGTATGGGTAACTGGGGAACGCAATCTCCATCCTCCTCACACGCATGTGTCAGGTCATTCATTTCTTAATCCAATAAATAGGCCTTGACACATTCCTCTTTCTCCTCCTGTTCTTTGATATACACTAATGCTGTGGTTATATTTTCTTCATGACTATTATTCTCCATAGGTCCTCCTAAGTTTTCAAGTATATTTTCGAATTGTTCAATGATGAAATCGTCATCACATTGTCGATTCATCAATTGAAACAAACGAAATCTAACGGAAGGAGATTCTTGAATATCCAACGTGACAGCAAATTCCAACAGTTCGTCAACATCGGTGAAAGAATTCACCATCATTTCTAAGGTTTTTTCCTTGTCGGTTTGAGTTCTGTAGTCAGAATGACGACTGTAAACTGTGCACGACCTTTTATACTTTCTTCTGAGTCTTAATTTCAAGCCGAGGCTGATTATTTTTAGATATATACTCTTATTGGCTGTTTCCTTTTAGAAATAAGTTATTTTAAGAAATGGAACACTCGTTACATTGGAAGTCTACGGCGGCATGTTAATGATCAGACATGATTCTGCATTTAATGACTTTTCCCAGCAGGGTTCCAATGATCACAGAGTAAATATTCAGACATGATTCTTCAGATCCATGCATTTTATGACTTTAACAGCTGGATGCCACTTAATGTTCATACCGAAGATCCGGTTTTGGGGAAAAGTGAATAACTTCCACAGCAGGGTTCCCATGATCACAGAGTACATGTTCAGACATGATTCTTCCGATCCTTGCATTTAATGACTTTAACAGCTGGATGCCACTTCATGTTCATACCGG
>CM037789.1:18955756-19005756 GCA_021229015.1 Solen grandis
AGATCCGGTGTTAGGGAAAAGTGAATGGCATTTCTCAGTGGGATACCCATGAACACAGAGTACGTTCTCACGCTTTGGACTAAATTTAGAGACCGGAAACACTTTGACCAAAAATGGAAAACAAATTATAGTAGTTACCAGAAATGTATTCATTCTCTTGGGAGATATGGAACTGTTCACATCGTGTTTCTCTTTGAGAGTAATGTATCATTTTATTTTGACTTATGTATTTATTGAGATTTTCTTATTTTCTATATTACATATTTATACATTTATTCTTACTTATTTTAATGTATTTTGTTCCTTTTTTTAAAGTAGTGATTTTACCAATTGTATTTTCTATTTATTGCTGCCATTTTTTTTCTTACGGTGTTTGAATTGTCCATTGTACACCATGAGCCTCCACATAGGGCTAAGGACCTGACCCTCAATGCCCGTGATCAAGCCCTAGGTTGAATGTACAAGTCAGCTCTGTTCATCATTGAGACAAACATGAAGTCATTCTACCGATAAGGTCATTCTAACTATAGCTCATGATGTCATACTATAATCTAAAATGGCCACCACGCATGCGCAATACACACATAAGAAATAAAATGGCCACCTTCGACATGGCCATTACGCGTCATACCCTAAAATGCTCATTTGTAAATGAGTTACTATAAATAGTAACACAGATGGCCGCCGACCTAGAAAGTAGGTCAAGTTTGTTTACACCCAAACCGGCGCCATTACTCATACTTTGAAAATAGTACAGGATGAACAAAAAACAAGATCGGAATGGATAACATTAGAAAGTTCCTTAACAAACAGGATCGTTATAGCCGCCATTAACCCCCGAGAAGACGGCTCGAAAGGAATCGTTATATGACCAGTGGAAAAGACAATAATTTGATGTGCAATGTAATCAATTTGGTGAAATTTGAAAGAAAGAACAAAGTTTACACTCCAAGATCGCCTGGCTGCGTCCATTCATAACAAAATGGGACAACTACATATTCCAGACATCGCAAAGCTCTCCAGCTCGGCTAGAATCGGATAAAGAACAGGAGTTCATTGTATTCATTACAATATCTGACATTTACCTGATTTCCGTGGATTTGATCGCAACAATTATGTATGTTTTCTTTAATCAGAAATATGTCTATTTTACATTTTGTGGGTCTAATTATCATAATCAAAAGTATGTTTCCAGATTTTGTAAATAATGTTTTATATAATATACAAACAACAATTGTTTACCACCCTGTCATCGCTATTTGAATGGATTTGCCTTGATTAAATTTTTCCTCCATTTTAGCCAGTCCGTTCTCGGAATCAGGGGCGTTTTTGTAGCTCTAGCTGTGGATTGAAACCGGTTTGCTCATATGAAAGTAAACTAGATTTACTAGCTATCGGCCAGCATTCGCAGCCATAGAGAGCCTTAGGGACAACGACTGCTTTGTATATTTTTTCTACAGATGTAGGGCTGCAAACTATCAATGTTAAAACCATAACCAGCAATGCAGAAATAAAGTTCCATGCATTTTGTTACAGTATTCTGTTATATTTACACAAGGATCAGAAAACTTATTATAATATATACAAAGATGTTTAAATTAGTCTTATCAGATCCAAGATAAAGGCCAGTATTATGAATAGTTTTTCAACGTTTAGTATCATTGAAAAGTAAACGGCCTAGAGGCCTCGCGGCGTGAACACAGCGGCCTAGCGGCTTGAATACAGCAGCTTAGCGGCGTGAACACAGCGGCCTAGAGGCCTGAATCTAGCGGTCTGGCGGTATGAACTAAGTGGTCTGGCGGCCTGGCAGTGTGAACTTAGATACCTAATAGAGTAGCGTTCTTTTATCATAAATTCTTGCTTCTTATGTAAATATGGTATAAGTATTACAAAAAATATTTCTTTTCATGCGTGATGGTGAATTATCGTGGATACTAAAGAATGTGATATTTTTATGTATTTTCTCGCATTTCATTTAACAACAACTAATTTTACAGTTCATCTAAAATGATTTTTAATGATTTTCTGAATAATTTTAAGTTTGTAAAGCGACAGAAAGGCTGGTAGGATATAATTGATAATATTATATACTGGTGTAGAATAAGAGAAAATGTTTAAGTCCGCATTTCAGTGTTGAATAACGGTAAAATAACACCCTTTCTACCGTAATGCCACTGAAAGGCTACTAGCGAAATAGCGGCGTACTACTTAATAATGATTTAAAAAAGAAAATCTTAGTTTTCATCCAGTGATGTGTGAAACCCTCCAAATATGCATTTTGTGGCAGAATACATGATTTTTGATGTCTTTATGTCAAATATATATGTCCTCCGTTAGACCGCTGAAAGTCTGCCTGAAACTAAAATGTATATGAATATGAAATTTTGATAATTTATGAATGAAAACTGTCTGAACCCCTCCAAGTATGCATTTTACGACGGAATAAATGATTTTTGATGTCTTTTTGTCATTCTGTCAAATATATATGTCCTCCGTAAGGCCGCTGAAAGTCTGCTGGCGGCCTGAAACGAATATGTATATGAATATGAAATTTTGATTATTTATGAATGAAAATTGTCTGAACCCCTCCATATATGCATTTTCATAATCCTATGAATAAAAAAATCTTATAATTTATGGATAAAAAGAAAATAATGATTTAAACTGAAAAAAACCATCTTTACGACTGATAACTGTGTGAGCCCTCAAAAGATGCATTTTACGTCTTAATCCATGATATTTTATATCTTTCTGTCAAAGATGCATTTCCTCAGTAATGCCACTGAAAACCTGCCTTTAAAGCGTGGTAAGATGGGGTGTGTGGTGAGAAGCAGGGCGATGTCTGTACGTAAAATGAAATATTAAAAGACTAGACTATTGAGTTTACCGTCACTTCGACAATATTTCAGTCATATAGCGACGTCCAGCTAATTACAGGTGGAAGAAGACCGGCACGGAGGCATCGGGATAGAACCACCGACCTACTGCCAGCCAGCTTGAAGGCTTTCTCCCATGAAATTCCGACCGACCCTGCCGGGACTTGAACCTATGCGGTGAGGGGCTGAGTGAGCGTTAAAGTCAGCAACCTTAATCTCTCGGCCACGGAGAACCCGCGATAAAAATATTGACAATTACATATAGTCCCATTTAATTGATTGATTTATCTTGTGAAAAATAGTGTTCAAGCTTGCGACTTCATAAGTGAAAGGTAATTTAAAATGGGTTTGGTTTATCTAATGAATAACAGATTTCAAACTCAGGATCTCATAAATGTTCAAAAACTATTGAAAAATGGTTTGTCACTTCTATTTGTCACACCTAAAACATAGATTTTCTTTTGAAAAATAGTTTGCAAGCTTGCGACAACATCATTGAGAAGTGATAGTCAAATGTAATCAATGACATGGTCTTTTGTTTAAGAAATGTTCATTCTCTGCTAGCAAATATTTGACAAATAATGGTAATATGAATTTTACAAATGTGTGTTATCTTATGAAAAGCAGCTTTCGAGCTTGCGACTACATAAGTGAAAGGTGATGGTCAACCGTATTTAAAATCCTAATCATTTGTGTATCGCATGTTCAAACATTGCGATCAAAATCTGGAAACCTTATACATATTCGCATTAAATAACTGCGTCCATCTTGTGAAAATAATGTTCAAGCTTGCGATTAGATAATAGGAAGACAATTACAAATGGGTTTATCTAATGAATAATCGATTTTAAGCTCAGGACCGCATAAAAGTTTAAACTATCCAAAATTGGTTTTTCACTTTTATTTGTCACATTTGATAAATTGGTCTTTCTTATGAAAAACAGTTTCAAGCTTGTTACATAAGTGACAAGTAATTATTTAATTTTTCAAGCTTGTACTACATAAGTGACAAGTAATTAAAAAATAATTTCAACTGGGTTTATATTTCAAGCTTGCGACTACATAAATGAAAGATGATGGCCAACCATATTTAACAAAATAGCTTTTTGGATAAAAAAATATTGCAATAATTGAAAAGTGGCAATCAATAATATTCAACATCATTTATTTTATAAAAAAAAATATTCATATATTGCAATCAAATTCTTGAAAGATCTTGGTTATTTGGGTATAATACAAGAGTGTTCTCTGAAACACATGTTTCTGTTGCTGAAGTATGAAGGAAAAAATGTGACAAACAGACGGACGGACTGATGGATGGACGGACAGACAGCGGGACAGACAGGCGACGGAAAAGTGATCCCTATGTGTCACTTCTGCTTGCAGCAAATGACACAAAGGGGTCTTTCATATGAAAAGTAGTTTATACACTGCAGCCACATAATTGAAAGACCATGGTCTTTCACATCTTACAATTTGACATATCTGATGAAAAATAGTTGCGACAACATAATAAAAACTGTTTTGGTCAAACGTATTCACTGACTTGGTCTATTATGTAACTTATGTTCATTCATTGCGAGCAATTTTTGGAATGTCTGGACAGGTCAGTGGACAAAATAAATAACAAAACGACATGTGACAACGCGACATGTCGATCGTTGTGTCGCACTGTCTTTATCCCACTACATTGTCATGTGTCATTTCATCATTTTGTCTGTCAAAATTTAACCATAACACGACACACAAACATTTTACAACAACGTTATGAAGATTTGGTGTACAACATGCCATATGGTCACAAGGTAGAGGGTCGTGGTACATTGTCGTGCATCAACCATCCCATGCGAAGCCTAGCACAACAATATGAAATGACAAGTGACAATGAAACGGCTCAACATTTTTGCGTGATAATGTTATGTGTACATTTTTATTGTCAATTGTCGTTTACAATTGTCTCACGTCGATTACAATTTTCGTTCATTGCCTTCATAAACAACACACATGTCTATTGTGAAGTAGCCGGAGTCAATAAGATAGTTTTCAAGTTTGCGATTACATAAGAGAAAGGTAATGGTCAAACGTATTCTATTGGGTAAAAACTATGCTTAATCATTGTGACCAAATGTTTGAAAGATCATTGCTAATGGCATTTAATAAGCCAGTGGATAAAGAAATATATAATTTGAATCATGAGACTCGTAAACTAAATGCAACTCTTCCCGCAAAAACCGGTGCTGTCTCATTAGCGACTCTTAATTTGTTATTTTTCTTCTAGCCACTTTTGTTCAGCCCGATATTGGCAATTTAGAATTAAGTTACAGCCATGAATTTATGACACATATTAACATAATTCTGAAGATGATCCTAAGATAATTATATCATCAAATTAGTTTATGCTTTCGCCGCTAGGTGGCACTTAGAATGAAAATACATTTTTGCTTATAACTCAATACTTTCAAATCCGATTTGAATGCGGTCTTATGCATTACATTCCTTGTCGGCACCCTATTTAAATATTATATATCTGAAGTTCAGGTATTGGGGAAAATTTTTGCGAAAGGTCAGGTTGAATGTTCGAACCTTGCAAAAAAGCATGTAAGTAAGGTTGGGTCTACGAAAAACATAACCATTTTTGTTTAAGGTAAGAAAGAAGTATTGTGTTTGCTGCATATGGTTCGCAACACAATTGCTGACAAAATATATAGCGTGAGAATTTAAGGGTATACATCTTGGCAGCTTGGCCTCTTTAAGCAGTCAAACTTCACCAAAAAATTCGAAAAGTTCAAATTTTCGAAAATATGCTTTTTAAGTTTATTTTTTTATTTTATTTCTTTTGAAGCTCCTGATTTTATCTTTTGTTCAATTTCCATAAAATCTTCACAGATTGTGTCGTGTATTGTTTCAAAGAGACATGTTCAAATTTTGAAAATATTTCAACGGTCAAGGTCATATTTCAAATATTGGGATTTTCTTTAACCTTCACTAACTCGAAAACGTAATACATTTTATCGAAAAACTATATGTATTATTTTTAGTGCTTTGGATGATCTTTCAGAATATATTCAGTTTGTGGTGATCAGGGTTCAAACAGTTCAGAAATGGCGGGATACGAAGATGTCGTTACCCCTATTGTATTTAATTGGTTATATTTCTATTTATTTTTTTTTTCGTTTTCTAGAGTTTTAAACTGTGATATCTTGACAGCTTTTAAAAATAAGTGGGTACATGCATGAAGTGTATGAAGTGTTCTTTATTTAAATGCCTTTCCAATCATACTAAGTTTTTAAAATTATGTCGTCGTATAAGAAAGTTATGTACATGACGACGGTTTACGTGAACCCTTCTTTCATTAGACGTTTGCTCTGCGCAGAGCAAAACAAACTTATATGATTTAGAGTAAATCTTTTATCGCGAATATTCCGTAAGACAAATATTCATGAAGTATGTAAGGTTGCCATTCAGGAAAGACATGGTAAGTTTTATAGATGTGGTGAAAATATACTAAATAATCAAAAATCAATATAAAACATAAATTAAAAGATAGCAGAATGATGCTTACTGATAATTTTTATAACTATTCGTACACTTATTGTCGCATGATATGTAGTTATAATAACGTGGGGATAATTTCATTTTTACTTTTTTCTGCTTGAGGCTTTTGCATGAACCTGCTTTGTTGCTTACAACTCCAGAAGGTTGAGGTCCACTTAAAATGTATTTTCTTACATTCCTTGTTCTTTATTGTGTTTAAATGATTAGAAATTGTCTAGTTGATGAGTTTTAACAATTAGTTTGATTCACTCTGTTGCTCCGACTTTACCTGTACACTTGCCGATTAATAACGAATAAACTTCGAGCTTTTCCGTGGACTAATCGGATAACCACGTGATTAACAGCTCGGAACGTCACAAATATTAACCTCCACAAAAATGTGGCATTCACAAAAATGTGACCGGGTAATTTGAAGTCCCTTTCTACTTCAATCAAACATATCAAACTCAACTTCCAATTAAAAATATATTAAAAGTTTGAACGCAATGATCGCACTTAAGTTGTTGCATGTAAATCTAAACTTAAAACCATCCTTATTTCACAATCCTATACCTCTTTATTATCGTATTGATATTATTTTTATCCACGTCACATATTTATCTAACGTTTAAAGTCATTGAACCGACAGTTAGCAGTTGTCAGTTATTAAAATATCCTTAATACAGTAGTAAACCCAGGCTACATACCTGACTGTCTGACATGCCGTATAAGCAAGAATGTTCGACAATTATGCAACGTGAGCAGTTTGTCTTGACCTAGATTATAACTTGTGGTCTGAAGAATGTTTACAAATAAAAGTAGCTTACATATTATATAAATGAAAATACTAACAACACTCGACAAAAAAAGAAAATAAGAAGAAAAAACGTAAAATTATTTCGCCTTTATGTGAAGGGACCGATACACACTGCACGAGCCTCACGAGCCTCACGAGCGACAAGGCTGTACACAAAAATACGGCTGACACACCAACGCTTGTTGATGTTAGCAATGAAGCCGAAGTAGATAGTCTTACTAAACGGCAGCGGAACGAGACTGGGTATTTTAAATACGAGACGCCTATAGTAAACCGAGTCATGGCATCCCAAACAAATTATCAACAGCCCTATACTGGTCCATACATTCCATCACCACCAGGGCAGTTTCCACCTCAGTTTATGGTAAACAGCGCATTTTCCAATCAGCTTCCGGATCAGGCTCCATCATGGGCATTAGCTATTATGGAAGACATCAAAATTATTAAATCAAGTGTCCAGAAAATTGATAAAATGGAAAAGACAATTAATTCATTGTGCGCGAAATTTGGTGACCTCGAAACTAAAGTGAATGGTATTGAACATCGGGTCACTGAAGTAGAAAATGCCACCTCATTCCTTAATGAGAAGTACGATAAACACTCGTGTGAAGTAAAATCAGCGCAACAATCTGTTAAGAATCTTAAAAAAAGATCTAAAAGATGTACATGATACTGAAGAATCCATGAAGGACAAATTACTTGACCTTGAATTAAGAAGTATGAGGGACAATTTGATATTTTATGGGATTGCTGAGGCAGCTGCTGGTAGTCCTGGTGCTGAAACAACATGTGATGATCTGGTTAAGGATGTCATCCATGACAAACTTGACATTGATACCAGTGATATTTCCTTCGATCGGGCTCATCGGTTGGGTAAGAAGGTCAACCCTAGCAAACCCAGACCTATTGTGGTGAAGTTCCATAATCATCGCCATCGTGAACAAGTCCGACAGGCTTCCGTGGACCGCAAAACTCAGCTTAAGGATGCTGGATACGGAATAGGAATACAGATGCCAAAGGAGTGGCGCGAAGCTAGACGTACCTTGAACGCCGTGTACCTTAGTGAAAGAGAAAAAGGCAAATCCGTTCGATTTGTGGGTGATAAACTTTACATCAACGACGTCGTGTATGTACCACCACAGTCAGCACCATAGAGGTGTCAAGAGGAGCAACTTAATATTATATCTTGGAACATTAATGGCTTAGCCAGGAAAATAGCAGATCCAGAACTTATCAAAATAATTAATGATCATGATTTAATTATTCTTACAGAAACTTGGTTGTCATCAAAAAAAAGTTTTAAAAATATAAACAATTATAATGTTAAGCATCTATTTGGAAATAAATCGTATAACACGCAAAAAGGACGATGTTCGGGTGGAATTTCAGTGTACTACAAGTCCAAATTTAGTGACAAAATATCTTTTGTAAAAGAACATCAATGTGGAATTCTTTGGTTAAAAATTTGTAAAACTCTATTTCATTTCAAAGAAGATGTGTATATTTGCTGTTCATATATTCCTCCAAGATACTCTAATATCTTAAATCAAGCTAATTCTGAAATTGACATGTTCGATCGTCTAGAATATGATATAGAAACATATAAATTACAGGGTAAAGTGATTGTTACTGGAGATTTAAATAGTAGAACGTCGAATGAACCTGATTTTATTGTTCATGATAGATATTTAGACAATGATTTAACTATACGTATAAATGACGGAGTTATACCTAGGGTAAACAAAGACCACGTGCTTGACGCACACGGTGTGCGGCTCACTGAACTGTGTAAAACAACAAATCTATTTATAGCTAATGGGCGTTTACATAACGACAGGTATATAGGTGAATACACGTTCATTAATAATAATGGTATGAGCGTTGTTGACTATATATTGATGAATGAACATGATTTTCGATATATTTCTACATTTGAAATTATGCCACCGAGTGAGTTATCAGATCATTGTGCTGTACATTTTTGTATTGAAATGTTACGTCTACCTGTTATCACTGAGAGTACGTGTACTGACCAGGAATTATTTATTGATTGGGACGATACGCAGATACCCATTTTTCGCAATAGTTTAATAGTCGATATTCAACACTTAGATAATCTGACCACAGATATAAATAACAACTTTTTAATTAAATTAAAATAAATAAAAATAAAGAAAAAATGGTTTAACAAGGAATGTTATGAGGCCAGAAAAGAGTTTAATAAAGCAAGAAACATTTTTCTCAGAAATCGTTCAACCGAGAATAAGCAATATTTCTTAAACAAAAAACGTTTTTATAATAATATAAAACGTAAAAGTAAATTAAAATTTAAAAGAGAGGAAGGCAATAGAATTTCAAACTTAGCAAAATCAGACCCTAAAAATTTTTGGAAAAATATCAAATTACAATTCAAAAAACCAAATGTTGATTCTGATAATGTTACAATAGTTTTTTAAGATCTTTATGGTTCAGAAAACACCAAAGGATTTATGATATTGATTTGATTGTGACTTTACTGTATCAAAATTAAAACTGCTGTATTCTCACAAAGTAACTCAAAAAGTCCCGGAAATGACCATTTAATAGCTGAAGTATTTAAACACTCTTTTGATATAATCTCACCTTTTTTAGTTTGCTTTTATAACAAAATTTTTAATGATGGAATTTTTCCTGCAAGTTGGGGAGAGGGTATCATTATACCAATTTTTAAAGGCGGCTCTCAGGAGGCTAAAAATTATAGAGGAATCACTCTGAATAACATTCTCTCAAAAATATACTCCAAATTATTAGTAAATCGTTTAACAAAATGGGCTGATAAATATGGTAAATGTATAGACAATCAGTTTGGATTTCAAAAAAACAAATCAACAACAGACTGTATTTTCATATTGCATGCAATCATAACAAAAACATTATCGTCTAAAAGAAAACTTTATGTAGCATTCCTAGACTGGGAGAAAATGTTTGACCGTATTGACAGACTTTTATTATGGAGAAAACTGTTAGATGAAGATATAAGTACAAAATTTACCAATGCAATAAAATCCATGTATATAAATGTCAAATCATTCATTAAATACAATTCTATGAAATCTAATCATATACATTCTAAAATTGGGGTAAAGCAAGGTGATCCTATCAGCAGTATTTTGTGTCTATTTTATTTAAATGATATTTTAAGGAATATTAATTCAAATTTAAATGGTTTATTAACTGTTGAAGATGTACAACTTTTTTTATTACTATTTGCTGATGATGCTGTTGTTTTCACACAAGATCCAGAATCGTTACAATCAATATTAAATGATATAGAGCAATACTGTAATATCTGGAAATTAAATATTAATGTTAAGAAAACAAAAGTAATGATTTTTGAAAACGGTAAGCGTAGCCACTATAATTTTTTTCTTAATAATACAAAACTTGAAATTGTAGAATCATTTAAATATTTGGGAGTCTATCTATTTAAAAATGGTAATTGGAATCGCACACAGCGGTATATAGCTCAGCATGCTTCATTTTCGTTACATAACCTTTTTATTGTCAACAATCAAATTGAACTTCCCATATCTCAAAAGTTAAAATTGTTTGATTCTCTTGTTCTTCCTATTCTCACATATTCTTCTGAAGTATGGGGTAGTCACCAAAGCCCAAATATAGAAGCGTTATTCTCTAAATTTTGTAGAAGATTACTTGGAGTTAAACAGTCAACCAACTTAAATGCTTTATATGGTGAATTGGGTCGTATACCAATGTTTTTACATAGAAAACTACTTCTTCTTAAATACTGGACTAAACTTCTCACCTTAAGCGAAAGAACCATATTATTTAAAACCTATTTTATGTTAAAAACAGATACTGAGAATGGACTGACATATAATGGTAATAATTGGGCATTTCATATAAAAACTATTTTAAATCAATCAGGGCTATCTTTTCTATGGGAAAACCAGTTTAATATGCCTATTAATTTTAACTATATTAAACAGAGATTATTAGATATATACATACAAACTTGGTATTCATCGATAAATAACTCGAGTCGACTTGATACATACTGTTTTTTTAAGTTCACTTTTAACTTCGAAAACTATTTAGACATACTTACTGTAACAAAGTTTAGGATAGCGTTAGCAAAATTTCGTACATCATCACATAACTTAGCAATAGAACAAGGTCGTCATACTAATATTTATAGAAACAATAGAATTTGCCAAAATTGTAACTCAGGTCAATTGGAAACGGAATATCACTTTTTACTTATTTGTCCGAAATATTCTACACTTAGATCAATTTATATTAAACGTTACTATTATACATGGCCAACAAAACAAAAATTTACTAATTTTTAAAAAAAAAAAAAAAGTAAAAAATGTTTAGCATTTTTAAGACAATATGTTTAGTGAATATTTAATTTTGGACTGTATGATGTTATAGCTCCTGTAAAATCATGTCCTTTATTGAATTTGTTTTTGTAATTGCTATAAATATGTATATGTTTAAAGCAATAAAATATTTGTACTTGTACTTGTACTTGTAATTTTAATGCTTCACCAATCAAATATTCAATTTTGATTCCGAAACTTCCAGTATAGCTACAAACAATACTCAGACAATTAATACTATCAACAATCTTAGTTGATTGACCATTGTAAGTCCAACATTCAGTAGGTCACAACCCATGCGTTTACGGAGACTGACAACATAATTAAAAGGAATAAGGATATGATGAACATGGCTTAACACATGGTTTTTTCTTTACCTATATATAACAATTCTTAGTAATTATCCTTGAATACCAAATGTATACTTTTTCTACAAAGTCTCTCGCCCTCTTCCATACATGTACAAGAAATGTGCATCCGATATAACAATAATGTTTTTCACACAACTGTTTAGTCCATTCAATGCCATTTATTTAATATATTTTTGAGTAATTTAGAACTGCATCTTAACAAAGTAATTCCTTAATAATTGTTAGTATCGTCTGGATTATGCTTTATGTGCAAGGGAATAAGACTAGTTATCATCCATTTAAGGGAAGATCCCAAAATACTATTAAATAATTACAAATATAAGTTGATAAAATATCAATGCATGCATTAGTATATTCATTCATCAAACAATATCCTCCTAGGGCCTTATTACATTTTAAAGGATTAGATCTATGCATACCTCAGTTATAGTAATAGCTTTACCCAATTCATTTCACAAACTAGATCCAGTTCAGTGAAAAACATTTCTGCCTGAATATATATATATTGTAAAATCATTAATTTTCGTTGGCATTAAGTTTCGTGGAATCTGAAATAAAATCAATTTCGTTTGTGCATGTATTCGTGGATTCATGTTCTAAAACACCATACGTTTATGAAATGGATAATTTTAGAGGGGATTAATATTCGTGGATAAAGCCATCCACAATATCAATATCGAAAATCAGTCTCCCACGAAAATTAATGATTCTACATAAGTCTGTTTAAGATATTTCTACAGACAATAGAAGACCGAAACGAACGCGGCGAGTGTATGCTTCTATATTGTATGTTGACATTTCGCAATTAATTCTTTCTTACTTCATTCTGAAATCATTCTAAATTGGCGAAATCCTTGATGTTGTTAAACAGATCGATCTGTTTTGTAAAACAGAAACTAGAAACGTGTTCAGCTGAAATAAATCGCTGATGAATTTGAATTTTCAGAGCTTCTAATTTAGGGTGACTTCTAAATGGGGTAAAAAGGTCAATGTTAAGCTTATTCTATTTAAGGGTTATGATTGGCCCTGGTAAGATAATTTTAAGGTCACAGCTATGGATGTTAGTTGAAGTCTAAATGGATACGGAACACTTAACTCCTTCAGGAAATGATTTCCGTTTTCTGATTACGGGGCAAAATTGCAGTATGACACAGCGCAATTCTTTTTCGGGTAAAGCATTCTGTTGCACCACAGATTATATAAATTACATTTCTCGTTCATTGGAATGTATGTACATGCAATAACATTTTACACGAAATGAAAAGGTATACGGTTAGACCTAGTGATAGTCTGTCCAAGTATTTTCCAAATGGTAAGGCTTTCTGAGTTTTAAATGTCAATAAGAAAAAGAAACCCAAGAAAAAAAGTTATTTTATAAAAATACGTGTGTAGTCCTTGGTTGCCGAGTGTTTAGAGCAGAAAGCATTGGAATAGATCTCCGGTTTCTACAAACTAATAAGTGGCACATATTGTTCAATAATTCTTTTCTTTGCGCTCAGCAATGTGCAAGCTAGTGACGTCACAGTCTCTATTTATAGATTGCGGCGCTCAGCACAATTACTGAGTAGCTCTAATAAGGGATGAACCGGTGACAGGATAATGTGATTTGATGTGGTATCACGCCACAAGTCTACCATGTGATAATGCAATGTGGCATCACTGTGTCTCTTTCGAAGTAATTTATATGCATGTTTTGTCTGTGGAAAGTAAAACCAATCAAATACAGAAACCGATGCCGAAATTATAATCGTCATGCATGAGAAAAAGATCATAGTTTTACTCTCTTTTTTGCGATAATTATATTCCCGACGTGTAATACTGCATATAGTACGTCGCCAATGATAACTTCTCCATCATTCAGAAACATGGCTGAACACTTGTTACAGTATCACAGTAGGTTATGCATCAGTGGAAAAAAATGATTATCTGTGTTTAGTCCATCGCTTATCACAAAACGAAAGATTTAATCGTAGATGGAGATCAGGGATACACTTTTTTTTCATTTGTGGTCCACTTACATACCCGACCATGGATCCGAAGGCTGTGAGTCCAAACGCCGTCGGAGCAAGGATTATTCATGAACTTCCCAGGCGCAAAGTACTGGTCCAACCAACGAACGGTCGAGGGGTGTGGGTGGGGGTAGCATAAGTTAAAGAAGTTGATTTTAGTCGACGTAAAATTCAACTTAACTACAAAAAAGCGTTATAAATGAGAATGATTTTCTTCATTCCAAACTGAGTCATGATAGTATATGATCGCTCATTTCCCAGCGGAAGCACATCAACCTTACCCATATACAGAGAAAACGGCGTTTGTTTGTCTATTTTGTCTATTGTTTGTCTATTTCAGAATGGATTTAGCGACTGACACCAACGACCTCGGTCTTCTCGGTGAGAAGTTTATTCTTTCATTTAGTGTTGTTTTCTTCACAAACGACAATTAGAGTCGTAATTCAGGTGATGAAATTCAACAATGCAATTTGAAAAAGATTAATCAGTTTAATTGTGGTCAGTTTGATGTTTCAAACTGTTTTTATATGATTATTGAGATACTGCATTCCAGTAACTGAACATGTAACCAGCCATTTTTTCCACAGAGAGAGAGAGAGAGAAACAAAAAAAAATATCTCAACTTCACAATCTAAAACGATTACGACAGTAGACAAAGATAAAGTATGTTTACATATTGGCATTAGAAGTCATTTATTTAAATAGTCAGTATTTTCATATTATTTGGCAAAGATTCACGTAAGACAGACGGAAAAATAAAAGCACAGTTTTTATTAAAATAAGCAAGGATTCTCATTTTAACTTATACTGCATTAACTTAACCCTATCAAAATGGCTGCAAATAAGTATTTTATCAATTCTTATTACATCACACAAGAATTATGTATGGTTTATAAAAATGTCTTAACACACTCTATCCTACTATTTATTTATTTTCCTCCGCTAACGGAGAGCAGAACATATATACAGTACATAAAATTAATAAACATAACAATCTAAAGAGAATAATACGAACAAGATTATCAAATATACCATTTATAAAATGTACACAAGCGTGCTTTTGTTCAACACCTAAGAACATTTGATATATGAGCGTGTAAGTTTTTAAGATGTCCATGTAAAAGAGCAAAAAAGATGACGTATTCAAAATTTTTTTTTTACAGCCTTTACTGAAAGCAAAATTAAAGATTGTATAAAAAAGGCTAATACTCTTAAATTATAATGTATTTTACATATGAAGGCTTGATCAGATTATCACTATGTAAGTATCAAGTCATAAATAAAAGATAAAAATGTTGTCATATAGCTTGACAGAATACTAAATATCATAAATAGCTTGGCAGAACATCAATAAAATTACATAGCTTGACACAATATCTGTCATCTTACATAAGATTTTCGACTATACAATTATCAAAACGAGGACAACCAATTACAAAGGGGCCAATGTTATAAGCAGATATAGTAAATTACAATGACAACAATTTAACAACTGATTTAGTGACATTAAAGTTTGTAAAATAGTAATTGGAGTTTTGCGATCCAAGTTTTAATAGGTATGCACTTTGACCTGTGGCGGTTAAACGACAATACGCCAAAAATTCAAAATGACCAAGATGCTCATACATACATAGATGATTAAAAAACATTTATCCTTAAAGATAGTAGCCACTTTCCCAGTTCACATGCGTCCGTTCTGGCAAGTAACGCCATATTGAAATGAATTTGTCTAAGGTAATATTTATCGACTGTTTCAAAATTACTAGAGCGCGAGATATTTACTAAAGTGCCGATGTATACCTGAGTACCGATTCATACATGAGTGCCGATGTATCGATTCATACATAAGAGCCTACATAAGTGCCGATATATCGATGTATATATACCGGTATTTGCCGATGTATCGATGTATCGATTCATACACAAGTGCATACATAAGTGCCGATGTATCGATGTATATATACAGGTAATTGTCGATGTATCGATTCATACATAAGTGCATGCTAAGTGCCGATGTATCGACGTATACACGCGTGTATGTGTAAGTGCTGATGTGTACACATACGCCAATATATCCCTGTATGCAAAAGTACCGATACATACATCAGTGTTAAAATTGGTACCGATGAACCGAAGCATACATAAGTGTATTCATAAGTTCCGATGCATCGGTATATACTTAGTGCCGACGTATCGGTCTATACAGTAGAATCGATGCATACATTATTATACAGACGCTAAAGGGAAATTTTGCAATCAAATTTGGTACAATGTTCTAAAATTCAGGTAATATATCGGCCGGAAAGACACTTTGTCTTAAAATCATTGGTAATTGTCCTTATTCAACGTTTCATATTTTAGTGGTCAAAATTCAAATTCTCATTTGACAGTGGTTTTCCATCTGTATTTTTCTATAAAATGTGCATCTCGTTCAAATGACGTTGTTGGACGTTACTTCCGGTCGTACACACGCGAATGGGTGCTTTAATTAATAGGAGAGATGGACGCAACGAAATACACAAAAGCGGTCTTGCACTTAAATAAATCGGCCCGAAACATTAATAAGAAAATTACATTCCCGAATTCTCAATTCTGTCTAGTAAATTGTGGCTAACAAGCGCAGAATTAAATCATTTTAGGATTCAGAAATCGCACAAATAAAATCCGCAAAAAAATATAAATCCTATTTAAGGACAACCTCGCAGAATAGTTTATTCGCAGGAAAAAAAAACGTCATGTCGTAACTTGTCACCGACATAGATTAAACCCAAATGGCAAATTTACCACTGGCTATTAAACAAATATGACCCTGGTATCAAAGGAAATCTATAAAAGTTACTGGAACCAAAGCATATGATAAACCGGTTCTACCTTTATAGGACTGGAGCTGAACATGACGAAGAAACTGGGGTATCTCGAAAGGGTCTTAAGTGTCCAAATGGAATAAACGTCATGTCGGCGTACCTGTCAGATCAGACCCTAATCCCACCACCCGTTTTACATACAAAAAGTTCTCCAGTTGTAGCCGTTACGATTTTGTGTTTTACATCTCGAGTAAGTATATCGCCACCTTCTTCTTTCGACTTGACTATTTGAGTTTACCGTCGCTTCGACAGTATTTCAGTCATATTGCGACGTCCAACTAATTACTGGTGGAGGAAGACCCTGAATGCACGGAGGCATCCGGGTGGAACCACCGACCTACCGCAAGCCATTTTGAAGGCTTCCTCACATGAAAATTTCTTCTATCGAAGCTTTAAAGTTTGTTTATGACGTTTAATGTACATACAGTAGCTTGGGGGTTCGAACCAAGACCTCAACATACAGAAGTCGTTAGAAACAGACCTGATAGGTCTCTCCCAGCATAAATAATAATATTCAGGTTACATATAAATATAGATGATAGTTTCAAGAAATGTTAAAGCTTAAAGTACACATGTTGTTGCAAGTTTTCTAACATCACCTTAATAAAACCTTCACGCAACGAGGCATTTACTATATGTGTATCCTGGGGTAGTTTATATAGCTCTACTGATTGTAAGAAAGATAACGCAGAAGATCTCACAACAATGTTGAATGGGGCTTTGTGTATCGCTTGAAATCTCGATATATTTGGATTAAGTCTATGCATACTATCTTGTTTCATAAGCGAGTTGGTGTTATAAACATGAATTGTTTCAAAATCTACTTAATTCAATGCAGGTATGCAAAATCATTGAACTAACGAAAAGCGTCCTTTACTTTGTAAGACATCACCTAAAAAATCTTACTTGATGATTTACGTTTGGCTGACTTTTCAGTATGTTTTGCGCGTTGCACCCATTTTGTTATTATCTGTATTGCAAAAAAATGGAGAAAAAAAAAACAGAACTGGTAGATGTTTCATGTAGTGAAAAGATTAAATCTTAAATAGCGCTATTCAAAATTGATATTTGCTATCTACATATCATAGTTGAAATGAAGATAGCCAGTCAGATTCTAAAATTACATAGCATAGCATGTCACTGTTTGTTATAATTTAATCATACAATCCTTCTAGAGCAATTAGAAAACATGGTTATCAGTCCAAATCATGACTAAATGTAAAATATTTTACTTTAGATGCGATATATTGAAAGTGGAAAACACTTGTAGATGTCATGTACTGTAGAAACATTAATTTTCGTTGGAAAGTAATTTTCGTCGATTTCATGGACCGCTTTATCGACGAATATCAGTCCCAACGAAAACTTTATTTAGTAGACCTCACGTTTTCTAGAACATGATTTCACGAAAGTATGAACCAACGAAATTGACATTATTGTAGATTCCACGATATGTAATACCAACGAAATTAAATGATTTTACAGTATTGTATATTATCACTCCGAGACCTGCTTGCACAACGAGACCTGCTTACATGGAAACATAGTTATCAAGTTTTCATAAAAAATGTGAGATATTGTACATACATTTCATCACATATTAAAAATAATGTGTACACTTCCTCGGCGAGAATGGTTGCCCATTCGTTTTCTCATGTACATTTTATTTAAAAGCAACGTCGTGACGAATAAGGTATCGGGAAGAAAAAAAAAAGAACCAAGTGCTGACTTATTTTCAGCCGGAAATAACGACTATAAGAGCTGACCCCAACCGTACTCAAACTCACACGCAAGTAGTATGATTATCATGCTCAAATATGTTTGAAAAATGAGTGATTTTTAAACGTCTTTTGTGCACATTCTGAAACCAAATAACGGGCATAAATCTCAATTGTGCTTGAGCAAGTGTTTAAGGACAATCCGACATACCCGTACTTCAATTTGACCATGCTTTTTCTGTGATATATTTTTTTTAAAGAACACCGCTAAAAAATCAAACTCAGACTCAACGGACAAAATTTAGCAAATATTTGAGATGTTTTGGGGTTGTTTTTATTTTATTTATTCGAGAGAGAGAAAGCACGGGGCCTAGCAATCTGCCTTGTAGGTGTATATAATTTTGTATAAATACTAGCTCATAATAGGACATATTTACCCCATGACGCAAAGCAAAAATATCCGCCATTTACAGTTCAACCAGCTGTAAGCGACTAGTAAAAGTGACCTCTGAATTCAGATACCCGTTTACTTAATTTGGTAGGGAAAAATATTTGTATATGTAAATTTACAGATGTTAAATAGTTAAATACATTAATGTGTGACCCCCCCCCCCCGCACCCCCATCCCCCACCCACACACAAACGCCCAAAATCTTGTTTCCATACTTAACGATAAACTGAGAGCTTTTTTCTGTATTTCCATCAAACATATATTTTCTTGCTGTTTTCTATTAAAAGACCCCCACCCGTAACATTTGTTCTAACCTCTGTCATGATTTGATATATCATTTCTGTAAGTGGGATCATTAATGGTGGTTAATCTTAAATATTCTATTTTAATTACATAACGCAGATGCATTTCAGCAATAAATATGTTCCACTAAGTTAAATATAATAAAATTTTATGTTTATTGTATGCTCTCTGATAAAAAAATTTTTGTTCTCAATACAAGTGAAATAAAATCTACATCATATTTTTTTTGACTGATAAAGGGAGATGATTTGAATGATATGTAGCCTTCCAGTATTAACCAGTTGTTTCCCTTTGTTGTCTGCCTAAATCATAGAACACTTAAATAGTCTAAATCTAATATTGACGTGAGTAAAATATCATATCCATTGAATTGTCAATCTAAGTTTGAATCGGTAAATATAATCAATAATTATATAACACGATAGCACGTTCCTAAAAAGTCAATAGTGTTGATAATAAAAATCCTCAATTGTATAAAATGAACAAGTTACTATATTGTAGCATAGTCATACTCAATATATTATCCATGCAGTAATTTCATGTAATTTCAGTAATGACCACGAGATTTTAAATATGGACCCAATTTTTGTGCTTGCATAACACCTAATTGATTTTAAAATAGCTTGGTGCACGACAAATGGAAATATTTCTTTTTATAGAAATTTAAAAAATAAAATTGTGAATTATTCTAAATAGACAAAAGTATAATGATGCTGGTAAATTCGAATTATGATTAAGTATGTCAGCAGAATATGTTGCATTTTTAGAGAATGAATATAGTTTTCATAATTAATTTCCTCAACGGAGACAAATTTGCATAATGTAAATAAGGAGATATAAATTAAAAATTTCCTTATCAATCCAGCGTGTGTGTGTGTGTGTGTGTGTGTGTGTCAGTTTGTGTGTGTGTGTTTTTTTTTACTTTATTGATAGGTAACTCTAATTATTTCTTAAGGATGTGATTATATCTGTGTTTATTTCGTAATTATTTTCTCTTTTGATTGGATACAGTAACTTCTTATCCGTATATTTTCCTTCAAGGAATACACGATAAAATATGATGTCCAGGAATGGATGGCCCGGTGTCAGGATAATGTGACTGGATGCAGTATCATGTCACATGTCTACGGCGTTATAATGTAGTTTGGCAGCACTTTATCTGTTTCAAATAGACATAGTCGCCAATTGACTATAATAATGTCGGTAGGACGCTAAAGCAGCTCGTTCACAGATGATCGGTAGTAAAAAAATCTTTTTTCCTCATTAATTTCGGCCTGACAAATAAACCTGACAAGTGTAGGTCACATTACACGGGAAAGCGCTATTTTCGTGAACGAAACTTCGACGTAATGGATTGAATATAAAATACGGTATCCCCGAAGCTGGTAATTGCAGTACACGTTCCGCAACATGGCGTCTTCACCATCCTATGAAGTTAACTTTTCCGCGAAGAGTGAATGTGATCAGCCAAGAGACGGCGACAAAAACAAAGGAAAGAAGATTTTTTTTTTCCAACCACGGATTGTTTTCGTAGCAATGGGTGACCATGCGTCTTTAGATGGCTATTGATAGAGGTGAAACACACAAAGACTTAAAAAAAGAATCAAATTCTTTGTCAATGGCCATCTTTAAACAAGCTGCTTTAAATCCAGCAAACAAAGGAAGTTTTTTTTTGTCTGAATATTGTTGTCAGTATGATATGGGTTTCAAATATATTTACAGCTCAAATGGAAACTTTAATTCATTTTGAACTTTGTATTTTGTTTTCTGCTTGTAAAATATCAGTGCGTGTGTGTTTTGTTAACCTGAAAAATAATATAAACATCTAAATTTAAGTTCAAACAAATGTGTACGTATATGTATGCATATAATTTTTCTTATGCTTATTTTGGTTTAAACATATTTATTCCATAAAGTCTGACATACATATAAATATAAATACATTACATCAAGGATTAAAACGATAGACACAGCTATATAGTTCTGTTCCTTTTCGTAAAATATAGAACTGTAGTATGGCAGGTCTGTGAAATATACATACTGTTAACTTAAAGTTTTTAAACTTTCATGTGAGAGAAAATGCTATTAAAGAAGACAAACATACATCAGATTATATACTGATATATATAATCAAGTAAGAGTCGCACTTGACGTTATATGTCGCAAGGCTGACACTGAGTATCGCAACCAACGCTAAATGTCGCAAAACTTCCTGGCGTTATATGTCGCATCTGTAACGCCAAATGTCGCAAAAGTTTGCACTGCCGCTATATGTCGCAACATTAACGCTAAATGTCGCACTCTTTTATAAGTGGATATTAATAATCCCACAGAACAACATACTACAGAATCGCAGTGCCAGATAATCCCTAATATTCATTTGTCTCCCTTTTGAAAGGGTAAGAACGGAATAGTGAACAGTGCAAACACACGGAGCTGTTAGGGCCAGTTCACACAGAGCAGTTAGGGCAAGTACACACGGAACAGTTTTAGCAAGTTCACACGAAACAGTTTTGGCAAGTTCTCGCGGAAAATTTGATTTTTAAATATTGTATTTTCACTTCATTTATTTCTCCCCCCCCCCCCCCCCCCCCCGGAACAACTTTGAATGTATATGCAGGTTTTACAAGTTAAAGGTACAAATGATTAGTGGAGCTCAGTGGATAAAATGTAGGTCCTTTTCAAAACATAAATAAATAAATGAACGATTAAAATAGAATGTTATTATTACAAAGTAAACACTTATGTTAAATAGTCAATAAAATAAATAGATAATTTCAACACTAAATTATTATACACTTTTCTATATTTTGATTTTCACCTCAGGGCTTCGAACGCATGCGGAGTGATACTGAGAGAGAGTAGACAGGATCGCTACCTCTGCGCCATTTTGGAGCCTTAATGTAAATGGAATTAGAACACCATTAACATTAACCTTGAGCTGTTTAATAAAACGACTCCATTTCGTTAGAAAAAATAAGATCTATTTTGTAATTACTAAGTCAGCTAGTTGTATTTTGTTCAGCTTCTGGAAGGAAAAATAATTCTGCATAAAACATAATTAAACGAAATAATAAATGCTCAAAGAAATATATTTATTTTCATGAAAAACAAAAACATTTGAATGTAGAACCTATTTAATACCCATTCGAAAGATATTACAAGTGAGGTATATAAAATGTGCATTATGAGAGGCAGAAGTCGGGCCCCAAGTTAGTTTCTGCAAAATGAAGACATCCCCCAACGTTCGCTTTAGGCGAAACCGTTGTACGGTTGAGGTCTCAATTCAATCAATTTGGTCCTGGGCTCTCATGCAAAGTGTTTATCTTTGTCTTTCTTTGTTTCAAGTCTTAATTCATTTTAAACTTTATATAGTCTATTTTATATAAAAAAAATCTTTATACTCTATCTTCACTTCTTTTGCTTCTTTTTCCCCCGGAAATCTTTCTTCAAATAATACAACAGTCACTTAGTCTCATACATTCAATTTTCTCTCTGTAAAAGTCTCTTCTTCACTAGCAGCATTTTTTCCCATGAGGTTTTTCTTTTCCATCTCTCTTGCAATGTGATTTAAAGTAAGTTATACATCCATCTCTTCACACGCATTCTCCTTCAAAGTCTGAGCTACATTTCATCTTTCCCCAATAATGTCCCTCAGTCCTCATTGCACGGCGGATCTCCGCCGGGCATAGTGTATTTATTTCGTAGGTTGTCAATGGACCCGGATCTGGAGGTTTAAAATCCTTTCGGTTGCAATTACGGCATATTTTTCGTTATAAAACATGAAAATTTTGCCTAGAATTGAGGGAGCATGAATGAAAGAAAAAAAACAAAGGGATAATACGCAAACAAATTCAGAAATGAATTGCATTCAATGCTTTAAATGACGACAAAATATCTAGCAATTCGGAATTGATCCTTTCGTATCCCATTCTTTATCATGATTAGAGATTATCTTTATTAACATCATCAAAATGTCGATTTCAACATAAAAACGTACTCTATCAATTTTAATTATAAACTGAAATTCACAAGTTCGTGTCAATTTGATAAATCTCGTTTTGAAATAGGAGTACCACAAAATCATTAAAAGAATCGAGATTTTTCATAGGCCTATTCTGAACCGGGAGACCCGACATAGCCTACGATATTTTGATCAACAAAATTGCAATCTACAACTGTATTAAAGTCTATACACGGTAGGTTGATATTTATTGTAATCACGAAGCTACATTAGATAGTGTTTTTATGAAAATTTATATAAATATCCTTTTTTTCAGGTTATTGTTTAGATCCCACAAATGAAAGTTCATTTCGGAAAGGTTCAGACTTTTACATTGCTGTACTGTACTGGTTAGCGATTATTTTTATGATGCTTGAGATGGTCACAGTATTTATTAGGCAGGGGAAGAAGTATTTGGTGAAATTTGTGAAAATATGCATAGAGTTTAAAATATCTGCTTACAAGTGCAAGTATTTTCATAAAAAAATCATTTAAAAAATCTACCTAAAAATGGAGGGTGGGGGAGTTCAAATTAATTCTTCATTCTTTGGTTTAAATTCATTTTCAGATCTACATCTGTGTGTTCAGACAGGGATGTGAATACCTATTGTAGCTTCGTGGTTCAGAGTATGATTAATTCGTGGAAAAATGTATGTAATTAGGGGAGAAAGATGGGAAACAATTTCTGTAATGAAATACATTTTAATGCTTTATTGCAATACATTTTGTTTTTATTTACATCTATATAATTTTACAGGGTGAGAAAGATGTGCAGCCTGACCGTGACTCAAACCCGGGGCCTTTTTTTTAGACCAGGCAAATGCTCTACGGACTGAGCTTCCTGGCGACATACACATCTTTCTACCCTATTATGAGTAATTGATACATTATCCCCCTTAATTAAGAATTTGTCCCTGAATTCTAGGAGTTATTGGGTACCGGTAAATATAATCATGTGCAGGTGTAATTAGACAGATCTGGCACCACAGTTGTAACGTAATGGGAAATAACTAGGGTTATACTTTATTTAGATTGTAAGAGGTATCTCTCTTCGGCCATTAAGTTTGTATAATGACTCTCCATTGTGGAGATAATTTTGTCGGTTGTTGTGAATCGCGCCATTAAAGCACTTTGTAAGAATCCTGACGAGTTTATCAATGTATTGACACCAGACCCATTACAAATTGATACACGGTGTCAGAAGTGCTGTTGTAGGATGGATCACGCCACACAGCTTCCATTTCCGGCGAAGCTAGACCTGCGGAAAGGTAATGTCGCGAAAACTGGAAGAGATTAAGAGGGTCTGGGAGAACTATGAATTGCGTCGGGGTTGACTGAGAAAGACAACAAGTTGAGAGTAGCAACTTTGTAACATGTGTTGGCGCCGATGCCATTGAACTGTTTGATTCATTTCAATTGATCGGAGAAGAAGAAAAGACCGCAAAGATTTAGGCTCGTTTGAAAGCTACTGTGTTGGTGAAACAAATAAGACATATGAACGATATAAATTTAACTCGAGAAATCAACAAGAAGGAAGAGCATAGATGCATACATTTCAGCCTTGAGAAATTTGGTGAAGACATGCAATTATGGAACACTTGAGAACAGTGTACTGAGAGATAGGGTCATTATTGGAGTGAGAGACAACCACGTCAGGAAAAAACTTTTGCAAGAGAGCAAGTAAGATCTGAATAGATGTATTGACATTTGTAGAGCAGATGAGATGACTGAAGAGAGAATTAAGTCAATTGCGCATGAAGATAGAGCTGTAGTGTCTCAGAAAAGACCAGATAGAAAGAGGAAAGACAAAGTGAGTTGAAAGAATGTCAGTTTTGTGGAAAAAAGACATGAATATAATAAACATGCATGTCCAGCTTGGGGAAAGAAGTGCACCAAGTGTGGAATAACAAATCATTTTGCAGTTAAATGCAAAACAAAGACAAGTAAACTCCCTAAGAACCGAACAAAACAAAAGAAAAACTGTCCACTTGGTAGAATATGAAAGTAGTGACAGTGAAGATGTCATGTCAGTAGAGACAATTTCATGTTGCAAAGTCGGAAGCTTATTCTAAAAAACTGTTTGCTAAAATGAAACTCGAGAGAAAGTTGTCAAGTGCCAGCTTGATTTTCGCGGCAACAGTCAATTAATGCTAGATACTGACTATATGGATATACAAAGATCAATGGCTTACTCACTTGAAACAATCAAACATCACATTAAAGATGTACAATGGATCTGAAACCAAAGCACTTGGGAAGAAAAAGGTACTAGTGACAAACTTGAAGAATGGAAAGAAATAAAACTTGAGTTTGTAGTGATCCAAGGGGCCAGCACATGTGTTGCTAGGCTCAACAGCAATCCAGAAGATGAACCTGATAGAGGTAAATCAGGAATGCATACCGTCAGTGGAGCGACCAGATGAGCTACTGCACAAATATGCAGACACATTTAAAGGTAAAGGACAGCTTTCTGGAAAGCTATACTTAGAACTGATAGAATGAGCCAAAGCAGTAAAACAACCAGTCAGAAAAGTCCCGATTGCGATAAAGCCTAAATTAAAAAAAGAGCTGGAAAGACTTCAAGAACTAGGGAGTATAAAGTCGGTTGATGAACTAACAGACTGGGTGTCGAGTATGGTGGTGGTGACTAAAATGCATTGACCCAAAAGCACTGAACAAGTGTTTGAAGAGAAACACTTATCCAATTCCCACAATTGAAGATGTGTTACCAGAGTTGTAAAAAGCCAAAATATTCTCATTAGTTGACGCAAAAAAATGGATTCTGGCATATACAATTAGATGAGGAGTCGAGTTATTTAGCAAAATTTGGAACCCTTGGGGTCGATTTAGACTCCCATTTGGTCTGTCGCCTGCACCAGCAGAGTTTCCAGAGAAGGATGGATGAAGCCCTAGAAGGCCTGGAATGTATTAAAGCCATTCATGATAATATTCTGGTCTGGGGCAGTGGAGAGAGTGAGGAAGAAGCACTGGACGATCATGAGTGCAAAGTGAGAGAGTTAGAAAGATGCAGAGTTAAGAACATTAAGCTAAACAAGGACAAGCTTAAGTATAGGCAGAAAGAAGTAGTTTTCATGGGGCATATTATCACTGAAAGTGGTTTGAAGTTGGTGAGACTAAGATTGAAGCAATCAAGAACATGCCAGCTCCTACTGACAAACAAGGAGTACAGAGGTTATTAGGTATGGTAAACTATGTCCAGAAGTTTGCACCGAGATTGTCTTCAGTGATAGAACCGCTTCGACAATTGATAAGGAAAGAAACTGAATTTGTGTGGGACAGAGTCCATGATGAATGTTAAGAAGAAATTAGAACTAGTCTGTCGTCAGTTCCAGTACTGAAGTACTTTTATGGAGACAAAGATACCGTGTTACAGTGCGACGCATCCGAGAGAGGCCTTGGAGCATGCTGATTGCAAGAGAACCATCCTATCACATATGCATCGCGAGCACTTCTTCAGCAGAGCAGAATTATGCACAAATTAAAAAAGAACTCCTAACTATAGCATTTGGTATGGAGAAATTTGAACAATAAGTGTATGGACGAAAAATTGTGGTAGAAAGTCACCATAAGCCACTGAGATAAACGCAGGAAAAGTCTAGTAAGTGCACCAAACAGACTGCAAAGAATGCTGCTGAGATTGCAGAAATTTGTTTTGACATAGTGTATAAACCAGGAGTAGAGATGTACAAGCTGATACATTGAGTCGAGCCTATCTACCATTCCCTAAGATAGACAATAGAACTTACACAGAGAAAGAGGTTGAGATTGTAAACCAAATTGACTATGTGAGACTGTCTGAGACAACAATACAGAAAATCAGAAAAGTCAATTTATTGACACCAAACCCATTAAAAATTGATACAACAGTCACACGTTGGGCACCTAATGTCACAGGGTGAGAAAAATGTGAGTCTTACCGAGACTCGAACCCAGGGTCATTTTATGCTTATAGGGCGAATGCTCTACCGACTGATTGAGCTACCCGGCCTGTAGCATCTACGGCATATACATCTTTATCCCTTATTTTGAGTAATATGCAGTATTCGAATCCAGCATTCTGGACTCTCTGTCTAATTTATATGTTTAAATACCAAAGCAAATCTATTACTATGTTCACACACTGTATATTAAAATCATAAAACTAATTGTCTTCATTTTTCGACTCTTTTTCAGCTTGCAAGAATTAGAAAATAGGAGTGGCTGCGGAAAACCTAATAAATTAGACACTGACAATACATGAGCTCTAAAGAAAGACCAGGGGCAGCTATATCCAGTTTTCAAGCTTAAATTCAACATTCTGTTCACCTCAGCAGCAGTTAACAACATCTCAAGCAATCAATGGACCATTTTATCATGGGCTTGGTGATATGCAGTATAAGTTTGACTAAACCGTGACAAAAACTGTGACTGGCGGAAAATTTGATGCATATGTTTACTATCCAACTGAACACTGTGTGGAATGTTATACCAAGATAAAGACTTGGTATTTGGAGATGGTTTCTTGACTTACATAGGTGAACGTCTCCTTGCGTCTTTCACAACATTTCAACTCATATTTCTCTTAACTAAAACTCCTGTATTTATTGATCTAGTGATTAAAATATTTTTTCATGAATGTTCTTATTGAAAATGGTATTTAATCTCATGCTCTGAAAAGTGTGAACAAACTCTGAAAAAAAATTAACTTTATTAGCATGTCAATATATAAAATATAAAATATATTTATTTTAGTATGGACATAAAATACTCAGCAAAAATAATAAAAAAAAAAAAAGGAAAAATAAAGATGATAAAAATAATTCCTTAAAAAAAATATTTCCCTTCACGATGATATTAACAATTTAGTTAATTACACCATTTAAGTTACAAAAGTAATATAAAAATATTCCATCGGTCAATGATTGGTCAGTCAGATCGATTCCGAAATCAAAGTACTGAGAGAGATGAAAATAAAACTACAACTAATAAATACATCTACACTAATTTTCAACCCTATGACATTATAAGATTTGCTTATTGCAGAGAAAATATGGAAGACTGTCATTCCATATTGTCAGTCATCCTTCTAAAGTGTAAGCACATCAGTTTTGTTTCTAATTTTTCTTTCTTTTTTTGTTTGGACCAAAACTTATTCTCTTTAAAATAACCAAAATAACAATATTCTACAGTCCTTTGTTAGAATATGACTCAATGACTTAAATCGATGTGTCCTGAACATGACCCTTCTTAGTTCAACATAGCACATTAAGCTCAAGGTGAGCTATTCTGATCACCTTGTGTCCCATCTTCTGATGGCAACAATTTGCTTTAAAATACAATCATATCTTTTGAAACTACTTGTAGGATGCCCATTTGTTGCTTGCATTGGCAACCAACAAAATTTGATTTTGAAAAAATTAAAAATCCTGTTCCCTGAAAGAAAGGGCCAGAATAATTCAATTTCATGTTACAAATGGCCACCTCATGGCTATCTACTGTCATTGCTAAAATATGTTGTTCCTTAAATTTCTCCCCCTCTGAAACCAATAGCCAGAATTTAATTTCAATTTTCACACATGGTTAACTCATAGGCTTCTACCAAAATCGCTTACTTTAAGTTTATTCCTTAAAAAATGGAGCACCAGATAGTTTGTTAATTTTCTAAGTAATTATACTGTTTATATATTTATTAAAAATATTTGGTCAGTTTTATTTCATTTGACACAAATGGTCACCTCATAGTTCTTTACCTCATTGCTAAAATGAATCTGATCCTTTGAAAAATGATGTCTTAAGTGGGGCAGCTAGTTTCTGTATGTACTCTTTATATATATATATATATATAAAGTTTAATTCAAAATCATTCTCCTGAAGCTAGTGTTCAGAAATATATTTTCCCTAGTAATATCTAATTCTATTAAATTATTGATCCTATGGAAAATGAGACCATATTTTCTATCAATTATTATCTGTAAAACACTCTGAGTATTTATTGCTGCTGAAGTTAATCATGTTAAATTAAGTGGCCTGAAATGTTATAATTAGGTGTATGGTATTCTGCCTGCCCTCAGTTGTCCTTTATTAGAAAATTGTGTTCCCTTCCTGGAGCATAAATCTCTTTTTATTTAAATCAAGCTGATGATATTTGGTACATTTATCATTGACATCATGGAGAGGATGTGTTGCAGACAACTTTTTTTCTGTTTGAGCCTCTTTTCCTTTCAGGGTTAGTGCCCTTTAGAAAAACGAAGAAGATAATCTGCAGCATTACTTTATTTCTTTTAAAATTGTCTAATGTTGCAAATAAATATTTCCAAATGGAACACTTTTTTGAAAATTATGTCCGCAGTATTACTTTGATCTTATTAAAGATAGGCTGATAATATATCCTAAATGCATTGACAATATGTAAAGGAGGCTATAATAAATTTTGGAGAATGGCCATTTACTTTCATAGTCATTTACCTTTGTCTTATGCTAAATCTCTTAAAAGTTAAGATCGGCTGATGATATATGTTTCATGTACCAATAACATGGAAATCATGTGTTATTGCTCTTTTTTACAAAAATGTCCACAACAAAATTCACAGTATATTCAAGTTAAAGTTTTGACTATCTTATTTTCTGAATTCTGGTACAGTGACTTTCACAGTTTTTGCAACTTCACATAGACTACTCAGGCTATGTACTCTCTTTCATTTTTGTTAGCTCAACTTTTCGAAGAATAGGATCGGCTATTGTAGTCACACTGGTGTCAGCGTCTGCATATGTTAAGGTTTTATTTAACATTGTCATTATCTCCACTATTACTTAACGGTTGTCCATCAAACTTCACACATGTGTTATCATCATCAGACCTACCAGTAGAACAGAATCAGTAACTCTTCCAAATATTTTTGCGTATTAATGGCCCTTTTTGGACTTTGAATAAATGTTAAACTTTTGTTAAACATTGCCATTATTTCCAACTTTACTCAATGGATGTCTGTCAAACTTCACACATGTATTTATCATCATCAGACCAACCAGTAGAAACAGCGATGTATGTCCTTCAAACTCCAAGTACAAACAAAACAGTAACTCTTTTAAATATTTTTGGATATTAATGGGCCTTTTTGTACTAAGATATTAAAATTTTGTTTAAAATTGCTTTTATTTTTAATTTCTTTCCGTGGATGTCCCTCATAATTCACACATAATTTGCATGCCTGTATCGAAGTCAGACTTTGTCATGAATTTAAAATAGTTATGCCCCCCATCCTTTTTTTTAAGAATCTTGGTTAAAGTTTTCGCACAACTTCATTTTTTCACCTAACCCTTTCAGGTATCGCTTTGAATATTAAAAAATACCTTTTAGACCATCATCTCTATTTGCCCATGGCAAGAGTACATTACTCTGTCTTAGATTTTGACATACATGTAATTATACCCCTTTTCTGATTTCTTTAATATTTTTGTACTTACTTTTTTCATTGAATTAGTTGAGAGTATGCTTTAAAACTTGGATCACATGTTAATTGTTCTTGTGTATATTTTGATAGTACAGAGATTCTCATTTTGCCTTTAACTGCAATACTAAAATAGTATATATATATATATATATATATATATATATATAGAGAGAGAGAGAGAGAGAGAGAGAGAGAGAGAGAGAGAAATTGAAAAAATTTCTATGCATTTCCTTTTTTTTTTTGCTGTATATTAAAATTATTTTGAAAAAAATACACAAAAATAAGATTTTCTTTTACAATGTTTAATCTTTTACTACTGTAAAACTTTATAAAAAAAAAGCATTTTTATAAAAACTAACCTATGTAGTGCCAATAAGTAACAAATATCAGTCAGAGACGGTTGACTTAGACAGTAGAGCAATTGCTCTTTAAACAAGGGGTCAAAGGCTGAAATATTGGTTATTTTGCTTGGAACAAGGGATGATTATAGTATCTCCAATGGTTATTTTATTTTTGTTTTTGTTTTGTTTATCAGGAACATTATTAATTTGATCTCTGTAAATCCTACAAGGAATTCCAAATTGGCAAAGAATCTGTAACTGTTAACAGTGGGAAACTTTTGTAATTGGTCCCTGGTTTCAGTTCTGGTCTGGCTGCACATTTTTCTCGCCTCCTTACTTTGAAATGTTGTGTCCCCCAAATATGTATATTAGGTCTTAAGGCTTTGTTTTAAATATTTTAACGTATTGTGTGTCTTTTTTAAGATTCCCTTCAAGTCTTGGCACTAAATTTTCTATTTATGTACTTAAATATATATATTTATGTCAACAAGTTCACATCTCAATAAAGGTTATCTAAAAATAAAAAATAAAAATTGTTTTCCTGTTATCCCACATAAATTTTATTACCAGACATTTTTTTTACCGCCGCGCTTATATCAATGTGCTGCCACAGGCAGCACTTTGTACTTGTTTGATTTCTGCATTTTGATTTATCAAGGAGCCGGCCGCAGGTGTTAGTGTCTTGAAGGAGACACTGGGAAATATAAGTAGTGTTATGTAGTGAGGTACCGGTAGAGAATTTGAAAGAGTTTATGAAATGGCATGACTGCATTATTTGAAGTAAGATGGATTGCCAGAGGAAAGAACTTGCTCTAACTGCTCCGTGTGTTTGTACTGTTGACTATAGTCTCCGTGAGATTCTACTCTTACCTTTTCAAAAGGGACACAACTCGAAATGAAATAAACGACTGTCTGGCACTGTGATTCTATCGCCTCTCCAGCACTGTCAGTGCTTTGATTTTTTTCTTTACATAATATATCGTCAAATACTTTTTAATCCTAAGACATTCACTTTCAATATGAAATTAAACCTTATTACGGATGAATTACACACACACACACACATACACACACACACAAACACACACACATATATATATATATATATATATATATATATATATATATATATATATATCGGCATTTTTAAAAGAGTATAATTTATATACAGGATCGTCATATCCAATAAAAATCCATTTTTTAAAAAAAATATCTTTTTTTTTTATTTTTTTTTTAAATGTGATTTTATTCTTATCTTTTTCTAACCGCTTTTCAAGACAGCAGGACATCTTTGATGTTGAGTATACACATTATTTCAAATCATCCTTATGTTCACAAATAGATGTAAAATATTTTTTTAAATAAAAAAAAAACATGTTTAAACTAATAAAAATGAACTTGGCCTAAGGCGGTAAGTGTCTATGAAAGAGAATGTCAGCAATAAATAATAAAGGCTCATTATGCCTCCAAAAGCAGTATATAATATTCTTCGGACAGAAAAGCAAAAACTCATTGACGACAGCGTTACTAAAATGCATAAATGAAAAAGAACATTTTACTAAAGTTCATTCAATTGTTTACAAAAATAAACCAAATATGCATATTCAGCAGATCCGCAACAATTTTCCATAGATACTCAGTCACAGGTACTTGAGGACAGGACTGTTTGGTTCCCCACCCCCATTTATGTAAATAAGCTAATTTTAATCATCCATGTCTGTATCAATAAAAAAAGTCACGATAACTTATATATAATAAACAACAAGCTTACCAACTTCAGCAGGATGCTGAAGGGCACCCATTGGGTATAAGTGTCAAAAATCAGTTAAAATTGTGCCCATCGATAATATCGGAGTGTTCCAACTGTCAGCGGATATTTTTCCTTCATAACGGTTCAGATGTAACACTATTATTTTTAATGCTTGAAATTTCATGATTTCTACTTTCGATGTAGCTATTTTAAACGAATGGAACCCCAATCAATGGAAGTGAACCCAAAACTACATATATGACGTCATCGCTCAAGAAGGTCAAATCCGACTGAGAAAAAGATGTTGCGATTTTATATAGTACAGAACGGGAAGGTAAAGAGTGCTCCGAATAATTTGTAAAAACACAATAACTTTGGAATACTCTACCTTTCCATTCTGTACATAAACAAATCACAACATCTATTTTGAAGCGCTGACCTCATAGGTTCACTTCCGTTGGTCAAGGTTCGAATGGGGTTAAATCACTTAATCCTCAGTCGAAATCTCGACATTTCATAGATTAAAAATAATGATATTTTTTATTTTTTGTGAACAATTATGATGAACAATTATCCGTTGGCGATGGGAACTCGCCAATATTACCGATGGACACATTTTGCAAAGATATTTTGATAATTCCTGATAGGTGCCCTTTAGTATTTTACTGTAGTTGGTAACCTTGTCCTTTTATAGTATAGTACAAGTTTTAGTCTACTTTAAGTTCCTTCCAGTGCATTTCTAAACTATGAAGTATAAAGTGAAAGCTTTTTTTCAGCATTTGCATATGGAAGGGATAACCGCACGAGTACGAAAAGTACAAACTGTATTGGTGGTTGGACGTTTTTCTCCAAGTCAAAACTTTAAGGTTTTTTTTCTTTAAATCATGGTAGCACAGGAAATGAAGCAAGAAATTCAAGGACTTTAATAGGGCTAAGTTCAATTTAGGCTGACATCGTATTTTCATAATCGGGACAACACGAAGCCGTAATTTAAACCTACGCACACCTGCTAGACTGACTATATTGGCCGATAAAATGACGGATAAATGGCGGACATCATGTGATATCACGTTGATAGTTAATATCACCTGACTTCAGACTGGATCCGATCTCATCATCGCGGGCAAACATCTCATCAGGTGCTAATCTTATATCCGGCAAGTAGCGAGGAACGACTATGAATGTTCCTTCCCATGGGAAGGAACAATAGCTTAAGTGGTTTTTCATTCATAACAACATTGATAGTTAATGTTAGATTTGTTTGATTGTGAATATTTTGATACATATACACTGATGTAAATTAGCGAATTCATATTGAAAACCACTATATTCACAGCGCTTCGTGCGCGCGCACGCGCGTGTGTGTGTGTGTGTGTGTGTGTGGAAAGGGGGGGCACCAAACAGGGTCCTGTCCTCAAGTACCTGTGCACTCAGTATGTCTCCGTTAACGAATCACGAGTGCATAAAATGGTGACGTAGCAGATAAACAAATTGTGATTTCAAATTCAGATTATTTCCGTGAAACAACAGAATTGTCTATGGTGGCTCGATATTTAAAAACATGTTGGTGGTCCACGGTGCTGTTAAGGTTGTACGCCGGAATCCTGATCACCAATCCAGGATACATCAACTTATGACATGCAAACCAATTAAATACTTAATTCTATCAGTAGAATATATTTTATATTTTACCGCACGTGCAATGAGTTATATAGTTCATTTGAATACTGTCACCGGTCTGCTGTGGTGAAAGAAAATTGACTACATTTCCCCAATTTTAAGAGAAATCACAATATACGTATTTGTATTGATTTTTATATTGAAATAAGATGGTTGACTTGGTATCGATTGTTTTGTCGAAAGGGCTAAAGTTGTTATCGTACTCCATTACCGGTGAGCAGCAAAAGAAAAGAAAACTTCAAACCAGTATAACTTTTTTTTGTTTGTGAACGTAAAATAGCCTTGCAGATATTCATTTTCTAAGAACGACATCTAAAAGGCTATCTTTCATTGTGCTTTATTATGCAAAACTATTCATTTCATCACCAGCTTGTTGTTGTTTCCATGATCTGATAAAAATGTACTTGATATAGATTGTATCTAACCTCAAAGTGATATAATTTCAAATTAATATTTTTTCGGTGAGATATATTCCATATCTTCTCAAAACAAACAATTTCAATATCTCAAACTAGCACAGTAAAGACTGGGCCTTTACGGTCGGGCTCGGTTCATCTCGGTTACCCCTAGCTCAGTGTTACGGGATACGTCGGTAGCTTAAACCAGGTCTGTAAAAAGAGTGCTCATAAAGGTTGCGACATTCAGCGTTGATGTTGCGACATATAGCGGCAGTTCAATTTTTTGCGACATTTGGCGTAACAGAGGCGACATATAATATCAGTAGGCTTTGCGACATTTTTAGCGTTGGTTGCGAGACTTAGCGTCAGCCTTGTGACATATAACGTCAAGTGTGACTTTTAGCGTTGGTACGACATTTACGTTGCTACAAGGTATAAATTGTTGTTTAAATCATGTGTTCCATTCATTAGAAATGATAGGTAGCCTTTTTGTATTAGTACTGAGTACTTTTAAGGGCCACTAAAATTAAAAAATAATATTAAGGAAGGAGGTGAGATTTAGTACAGGAAAATATGATATTTTTCGTTTGTAAATATAAATGCTTATAGTTAATTGTATATTAATTATTTGTAGACTGAAGACTCTTTGTCGACATATATTGATATGCCGATTCACATCCCACCCACTTTGTTTACATGGCGTCATACAGTTCATCTTTTTCACCAATTCGTAGGTTATCATATCAAAAGTAAATAGTTAACAATGTAAAAATAAAGAACCGTAAGTAATATTAACAATGATTTATTGTTCATATGTTTTTATATATTTATGTTTCCTTCCTAAATTCACTTCGTAAAAAACAAGCATGGTTTTACCGCCATCTTGTATGATCATTTCATTCTTAGAAACGCTTTCCGGGAAACTTCACCTGCATTTTATGACGTCATGTAAATAAACGTTACCTAACAGTATATAAGGCCCGAATTTTGAAATCAGAAGAAGAAGAGAAAAGGAGAGGTTGAGAATTGATATAAGAAAGAAAATAGATAGATAAGGAGGAGGGAAAATTGATAGAGTTAAAAAGATACAAAAGGTCAAATTATGAATGTATAAATTTTTAGCGATGTTAAAATAGCCGTTTCTTTTTATAAACACGTGTTGACCATATGTAAATAAAAATTATTATTACAAGATCCGTCTTAATTTTTGTACTGCCCAGCACAACAATATAAATCACGGCATTTACTTGAATTATGTTATTGTACTGACATAAAATGCAGCATTACATTGTTTGTTTGTTCGTTTGTTTGCTGTTTAGCATTATACCGACAGTATTTCTATAATTCAGAGACCATGTCTTCTTGAGAGAGATATTATGCTACCACACTGCAGTATCACACTGTAGACATGTGACATGATACCATACCCAGATGTGTTATCCTGACACTGGGTCAACCATTCCTGGATCTACCTATATGCTGAGCGCCAAACAGGTAGTCAGTTCCATTGTTAACGACTTGTATACTAACACGATAATCTGCACTAAAGCATTCATTTGTTGGAGTGTATTGTATGTTTTCCCCGAAATTTACACATGCTTGGAAAAAAGACAGAAAGAAAGAAAATTACCGATGTAATTTGATTTCGTTTATTTCGAAAGTACTGATATTTTAAATTATTGTTTTCAGCCAAAACAACATAATCTGTCCATTCAAATTAATGAAATCCTGAGCGAACATTCGTCCTGATCGAGCCCACGACCTCTCGTTCCCGAACCACTCGACCACTTGGCATGTTAATTTCATTTTGAAGTAGTTTACTTGTTGCACAGAATGAAGCCATGTGGCTTGTTAAAACGTTCCAGATCGAACAACTACTACTACTGAAGATTTTGACGTATTAATGCAATTGTATTATTTAATGCTTAAGGAATTTAAGAAAACTGTCTTCTCTCTCAATTTAAATAACCAAAATTTTAAAAAAATGAAAACCTCTAATAAATGCATTTAAATTTTATGATTGCTGATAAAAACGTAAACTTGATTCATATAATTAAAAAAAGATAATCCTTTTTGGCTACGTACATGGTAAGAGACATTGTCTCCAACAAAAAAACAAGCGAACCTTTCGTCTACGACTAAGACCCCTAATGGAAAACTATAAAGCATCAGCGAACATTTCTTTTTGTCTGATTTTTTCATGCCGTTTTCCATTCATACTCAAAACAAAATTTCATTGAGCTGAAAAGCAAATTGATCCCATTGAAACTCTAATCTGCATAAATTTAGTTCTTTTTAAAAGCGTATATATGTAGTGTTGCGCCCAAAACGAGGCTGTGGCCTGATTCTAACCCAAATTTGAAACCATTTTAAGCAAACACTATGCAGTAGTTACCTCCCCTTACAGTTGTAGATGACTTTTGCTTAGTGAGCTTGCGAAGGAGATTGCGATATCTTCGGTGTATCTTTAGACTTCATGCCTTTCTCTTCATGTAAAACATTAACCCTTTCCCTCATAGAGGAAACCATTTAAAGACCTATGCGAACAACATAAAACCAGATCAGCCTGCGAGTAACTCGCAGGCTGATCAGGTTTTATGCTGTTCGCTGCTCCTCAGTGGTCTGGAAATGAGGATTTTGTAATTAAATTTGGTAAGGTTTAACTGTTGTTTTTTGCAGATCGAGCTTTATTTGGTACCTATTGAGTGCGTCAAAATGAGTCTATATGAGGGAAAGGGTTAAAGGTCACGGACGACTCGTGCGAAGATCATATTCTTCTGTAAAATCATCAAATTTCGTGGAATCTGTAGTGAAGACAGTTTCGTTGATAATATATTTGTGTTTTCATGTTCTAGAAAACGTGCATGATGTCTATTTTCGTGGGGTAAATATTCGTGGATAAAGTCATCCACGAAATCAACGAAAATTAGTCCTCTACGAAAATGAATTTAATCGACTGCATGTGACTGAACTCCGTGACAACACCTTAGTTTGATGTCAGTTAAACACAGACGCAGTGATAACATCGAATGATAGCTTGACCTTATTGAAAACAATCTCGGCTTGTTTTAACTTAAGTTACCCCTATGTGGCCCAAGGTCATGATATCTCGATAACACACCCCAACCCATATTATCACAAATAAATTAAGAATTGCTGCTTCTTTTTTGATAGCTCCAGTGATCCGACAATCGATTTCTTTACTTCCTGAATCGTACAATGGGTATAAAACAAGACATGTATACAGAGGTTGTGAACCTTTGAATAGATTATATACACTTGAAGTGTTAAAGCATGAAATTGTAATATATTGATATAATTATATATACTGGGAAATTCGTTTGCAAGTAAAATGAAGATATTGAATAAATATCTAGCAGTTCATTTGTAAACCTTTTTGTTTATTGGACAACATAGGGTATACATGTATTATGTTTATTCCTCATATGAAAATCGCTTCAATAATAGGACCCTTTGCTTTGCTTGATTCGCTCCTTTTAATCATTAGGATTTCATTTAAGATGTTCTAACCTTCCACACTGCAGTATCAAACCGATTACATCAAACTCAACACAGTAGTTACCTCCCCTTACAGTTATAGATAACCCCTGCCACCACAAGTAAAAATTAACAGAATTTAGCTAATTTTTCTTTTTTCCATTTATTTTTATTTTACTGCGAGTGTCATATCCCTAAGTATGTTTTCTCAAATAAACATCAAATATCGCCTGGAGGTTAAAAAAAATAATCATTTTGAAAAATATTTTTGTTTTTGTGACAGCAGACGGAGACGCCATTTTGTTAGTTTACCATCATCACGTGACATTTGTGACAGCAGTGATTTTTTTTTTGCTTTGCTTTGCTTGCAAGGGAGATCACTGTGTGGAGTTTGAGAATACATGTGGCATGATACCACAACCAGTCACGTTATCTGACACCGGGCCATTTCACCCTGCAGTGCGCCAAGCAGGGAGCTACCAGTGCCATTTTAAAGACTTCGGTATGTCGCGGTAGGGAATCGAACCCACGAGCGGATGTTCTTATCTCTCGGTTTCCGTGGAGGTCCCCAAAGTATTTCACTGTCACTTAACGATAAGCAGTGTTGGTGGAATTCAAGCAAGATCTACTGTAAAATCACCAGTTTTCGTTGACATTAAATTTAGTTATGTATTTCTCGGATCTATGGTCTAGAAAAGGTGAGGTCTATATTAAAGACAATTTTTCGTGGGGATTAATATTCGTGGATAAAAACCACCACGCAATTGACGAAACTTAGTGTCCCACGAAAATTAATGATTTCACAATACAAGCTTATGATTTCTGTCGTTGTTATTTTCAATACCATCATTTCTTCTTCTCCTTCTTTTTCGTCCAACAGTTTAGACACAGAGGTTGACATCGATATTAATGGTTCAGAGATAGGCCGTTCACATCACCATCCAAAGATATGACCTATACACACTTAGTAAGGTATGATGAATATCTTTGAATGTAATTTTATGATATGAAAATGAGTCCTTTTTGTTATTTATGACTTGCCATTTGCTCTAATTGCGATAAAAATTGGGTACAAAAGCAATTTGAAATAGGCCTGACAGCGTTAGGGGTAATTAACATCAGAAAAGTTATGAAACCAATTGTTTCATTAGACGTATTGAGAGAAGCACAGCAAACACCATGAATCTGATTGGGACTTTGCTTCTTTTATTTTTCCTGTTCATAGATGTCGGAGAAACTAAACCTGCAAATGGTAAGCATTTCATTAATTGCACAGAATGATAGAATTTGTTTTCTCCGAATGTAAACAAAAATCACGAGCGTTCATTGACATGTATTTTCAATTGTTCTGAAAAAGCCAATAATGCATTATTCTTTTTATTGCGTAAAGTTAGATCTTTGTCGCAACCTTAAATGTATAAATTGACCTCTTTGGGGGAAAAAAATCTTCTATATGGATGTGAGATATGCGGGTTTCAATCAGTAGACATGTTAGAAAGAATACAGTTAACATTTTATAAAAATACATATTAAGTCTGAACAACTCGACTTCAATTACATGATTATGTGCAGAAAATACGCCTTGCAATAATAAAATAGCAATAATAAATTATACTTTCTAATCGTATATTGATAGTGAAAGTATACAAAAATATCTGACATAGAAGTAAGAGTATGAAGAACTATTTGGCCTTGATTCCGTTTACGCATCTTTCTTTTCTTTTCTTTTTTTTTTCTATCTTTTTGTGATACTGATTATTGTGTTTTCTACTGTTTCTTTTTTTTTTCTTTCATTCAACTTTCTATGCATTCTATCCTTAAATGTTTTTGGTTTACAAAATGTTCAACGTATTCTATTATATGAAAAATCTTTATTAAATTCGCCATATTTTCAACATTTTATATGATAATGAGAAAATCTCAATAAGCTTCTAGTTTTTCCTTTTTGTGAATTGTTTTATTTTAAATATTTGTTAATTAAAATTCCTTTTTTAATTTTTAGCGGTCCTTTCTTATAGTACTCAGATTGGATCGTTGTAATGATGTAAAGTGACCTAATGACCCCCCCCCCCCTCCCTGTCAGTATTTTAAAGGATAGTGGCCCTTGTAAGAATGAAAGAAAAACACAACGTGAACACTAACAGTGTCACCATACGACTTTATGTTTGGATATGAGCGAGTTGCATGTATGGTCATGATCAAGAGCTTTATTGACAATTGGGATATGATCAGTTATTTTGCTTTCTTACAAAACTTCCTTGTCTGAATATAGGCGATAAAAGAAGACCCTGGAAATTATTTAATTAAATGATTAATTAATTAATTTCCGCTAATCTATTAATTTCTTTAGGGTTACATTCATCTTGCTAAAAAGAACTTTAGCCATTGTTCTTTTCTTACATTCGAACGAGTGTTGTTTCTAAAGTGAACCAAAGGGGTTCTTTTATGAATTGATGAACCTTAAAGTTGAATTTTGATTCAGTGACTAACCAGAAGAATGCAAAGCTGAGAAAAGTCGCTTGTTATCAGTAACTGCATCGGTGGTTTCGTAAATAAGAGCTCGCTCCACTTATCATTTTGTATCATATCAGCCATCCCAAAGGTAAAAACACTAAAATGGCTACCTATCATTTCTAATGAACGAAAGACATGATTTTAACAATAAAATGTATGTTAATGTTAACACGCTATTATAAGTAACGTCTTTCTTTGTCGACTATTTGACTATTTCAGTTTACCGTCGCTTCGACAGTATTTCAGTCATAAAGCGACGTCCAGCTAATTACAGGTGGAGGAAGACCGCAAATGCACAGAGGCATCCGGGTAGAACCACCGACCTACCGCAAGCCAGCTGGAAGGCTTCCTCACATGAAAATCCGAATGACCTTGCTGGGATTCTAACCCACACGGTGAGGGGCTGAGTGGGTGTATAAGTCAGCGACTTTACCCTCTCGGCCACGGAGGCCCCCTTCTTTGTCGAATTTAGTGGAGTAGCTGGGATTTTTTTCATAGGATATATAGGAACTACTACTGTTGTGACGGCAGCAGTTGAAGCAACAGTACTAAGTATTAGCAGTAATATTCACTACAGGAAGAAGGTAAGGTATAACAATTGAACAGATCTCATCCAAGAGAGGGGGCATTATTTTTATAACGGGTGTCAGTATTTTGTAGAAAGCCGGGGACACCTTTTCTGAAGAATAATGACCGGGGGGGGGGGTTTACTCTATGTGGGTCACAATTCTTCGTGGGGGCATAACATTATGCCGGGGGTGTCATAGTACTATGACCAGGGCATTTTTTCTGAAGAATAATGATAATGGGGTTATTATTCTATGGGGGTCACTTCACTTCGTTACACCGGCTGGTAACATCAAACAGAAATGGTATAAGTAAATTGCCCAAAACACTTATTATTTGCTGAACGAGTAAGTCAAAAAGTCCTGCGGACTTCATTTTTAGCAGTGTCCCCATTTACGCATTTTATATCTTTCATCATAAAAACCATAATTATTGGCTGCCGCGTCATTTCTTTAGTTCCCGGGCACTTTGTTTAACCTGGTCTAATTTTGTCATTAAAAATAGATCTTTAGGGTAATTTTGCAATATCATTTTATGATGAAAGTAACAAAGTAAATGGGATATTAAATTTTTATCATCCTAAGTGACAGAATTACCGTGTACCATTGAGAAGTGCTGGAATGCTTTGGTTGATTAACTTCGTCATTGTTCATAAATTTTCATAATTACCGACAATAAAGTAAGTAAAGGTTATGGAAGATATGAGAACACCCGGTCCCATGAGCCTATATTTCACCTTTAAATTAACGTATACCTACTGAAAGTATTCACTTGGCACCACTAATATGACAGTACCAAAGCTGATCGGTGTTTCTAGCCGATAGACTCAATGCTCCGTTAACTCATTCTGTCATTCTGTTAACTCATTCAGTCACAACATTCTGCTAATCATTCGAGGGACTAACCATACCTGGTGAGGTATGATTAATACATAGGATTCCTCGACAAGATTTTAATACCAGATTCTCTCTCTCCTCTTCTTCTCTCTCTCTCTCTTCTTCTTCTTCTTCTTCTTCTTCTTCTTCTATTGTAATGATTGTAATGGCTAGCAATCATTTTCTGATTATAATGGCCATATTATAGACCTAACGGTCAAGGATTTCCCACGTATGAGTCCTGATTTTTGCTGAAGAGACAGCATCGGAAGAGACAGTAGTTAGATACAAGGGAGTCCGGGTGCGATACCCTAATTCATTTTGCGATTAGACCCCTTGGTTCGTTTCTCTAGTTATGTTATGTCAACTAATATATCTGTCCTACTCTTCAAATGCAGCATTTTCATAATGATTTATGGATTTATGAGTTGAATGCAGTTAAAAAAATTAACAGATTCGCTTGCGGAAAAAAATGTATGAACAATAAAGTATTTAAAAATGGACGAAATAAAACTAGATACAATGTACATGTTATTAAAACATATAATTTCTTCTTTTCTATCAGGCAAGCGTAATGTCCAAACAAAAGTCGTCAAAATCAACATGTTAGGCAAGAAACCCAGTAGAAATCCGGTGACAGGAGAAATCGCATTCCAGGACATGCTGGAACTTGACATAGAAAGTGAGGAGGACACCAAGCATGTGAAGGCGAAACGGGCGAAAAACTGGGGAAGGAAATTAGGGTCTAAGGTATACATATATTTCTACCCTATTGTGAGATGAATGTGGTTACTATCTCTGGTTATGACTTGACTATTAGAGTTTACCGTCGCTTCGACAGTATTTCAGTCATATAGCGACGTCAAGCTAATTACAGGTGGAGGAAGACCCCGAATGCACGGAGGCATCCGGGTAGAACAACTGACCTATCGCAAGCCAGCTGGAAGGCTTCCTCACATGAAAATCCGACTTTACCCTCTCGGCCACGGAGGCCCCATCTCTGGTTATACCGAAGAATTCTGTAGCCGCAGATTTGATGGGCTTATACAAAGGTCAATCTGATACGACCCTCTATACGATGTGGTCAGATCCAGTTAGCATACTGGATCTGATTTTAATGAGATTGCTTGCTTAATAGCATTTTCATGAACTTGTTTCGTAAAATTTGATACGAAATAACAATTCAAGTCAGATCATATATATATATATATATATATATATATATATATGTGTGTGTGTGTGTGTGTGTGTGTGTGTGTGTGTGTTTGCATCATACAGAACTGAGTGTATTGCATCACACAGAACAGAGTGTATTGCATTACAAAGAACCGTAGGTATAATATTAAACTGTTTGTGTTATACAGATACTTATGCATCATACAGAACTGTGTGTATTATTACAGAACTGTGTGTATTATACAGATACTTATGCATCATACAGAACTGTGTGTATTATACAGAAATGTGTGTATTATACAGAAATGTGTGTATTATACAGAAATGTGTGTTTTATACAGAACCAAGAATTTTATGCCAGTGCCGATGGTTCGTTTGCAATGACGGTTTTAGAATCGGGTGATATTAAAATGGTAAGTAAATCGATAAAGAATGCATGGTTATATGTATGTTTTTCTTGCTCTCGATGTCTCGACATTTGTATAGCATATTTTTAAATCTTTGCTAGATGCTTATATGTTGTGCGGTAATTTCAACATATTCAAGCAACCATCATGTACTGTTAACATAAGTATAAAATTGTTTCATTCTAGTCATTATGCAAAGTTTAAAACAATTCCATTTAACTGTTTTCTCACGATGTTTCAGCAAATAGACATACTGCGTTTTTCTTGAAAAAAAATATTTCTATATATTCCCGTATATTTGCGACTATAGTATAAAATCTGTTGCATAGAATTTCTACAACTTTCAAACAATGACAGGGAATATAGTACCAAACATCAAGTTGAAATTAAATGAGGTGCTGCTAGCCAATAATATTGAGTTATCTGTCCTTGGAATTGACAAAAAAGAGGAAGGAAAATAATCACATTTAGGTGCAGATAACTCAAAAGTAGCGTGGAGACCCCCATTTTTTATCCCATAACTTTGTTTCTAGTGTGATTCTCTATAACCATACCGAGTTAAAAAAATAATCGTTCGCTAGTTTTGGTTTTCCTTCTTTGTCTATATAGTAAAAAAAACTGCTATTGTGAAATACGCCCTTAATAATGCAACCAAGTAAAATCCTACTGCCTGAGCTGGAATCGAATGCAATAGGGACGATCTATCACTAAGTCCTTCGCAAGGAATAACAGATACCATTTTATGCCTCTACTGCATGTACCCCCTCCTTTCATGAATCTGTGCTCAGATCTTTGGGTCAAACAGAGATTCATACTCAACGAATCCTAGGACATATTCTTGAAAGCACGGATGCATGAAGTTGATAGTTAAAATGACACGTGTACTTCCTTGCCAATGAAGATGAAAATAGCTATTGCTGTAACGTGGCAGAGTGCCAATTTCATACCGGGGGTTCCGAGATCGGTACCAGATCGGTGCAGTAGGATCATGACTTGGTAACTTTCTTGGCAAGACACTATTGGAGTGGAGAACCATCAATGCCCAATAATTAGTGTGGTGCCAAGTTTCTTAAGAGTCTATATGCGCGGATCCAGAGGAAATAGGGTAGATAGGGGGTCATGATCACCTGGGATTTCGCTATTATACTAAAATTAAGAAGAAAAGACCCCCGCCTCCCTGGAAAAAAACGTTAGACACCCCCCCTGTAAAAAGCTTAAAAAAAGGATGGAAGAAAGCACCCGGACAAAAAACCCCACCCCAACCCCTTGAGGTAAATGGCTAGATCCATATATATTGTTAAAACTTGTAGTAGGTGAATGAATACCTTTCTTAACTGTTTTTATTAAACAGTTTCAAAATACTTTTTGTTGTTTAGAGTGCGTTATACAACAGCGATAAAGGGAAGTGATGTTTCGTAGGCGAAAACAAAGAACACTGCTGGGATCTTACAAGTGGGGGTTTTGTGGAGATGCGCAAACCTCCAGGACAAGGTATGAAATTTATTCCTCTTGTTGGTATTTATTTCTTTACGTTGAGTTGGTTCTTTGAAATTCTTCCTTTAAGCTGCGATTCCACGGCTTTCACATTTGTGTTTATAAATAAATCACAAAAGTGGTATGAATAAACTAAACATACATGTTTATATTGCTGTCCGTCCCACGCAGGTTCTCTTAATTGTGGATGAAATTAGACTTTTGTTAGCGATGCACTTTAATCTTTTATTCCTTTATGAGAAGACGATATATCAAAAATAATAATTAAATGAATAAAAGAGAAAACATACGACATATCATGAATTATAATGTAATGAATAAAAAAGAAAAAAAAGAAAACTGACCGAGTATATTGCATAATTTATATTGTTTATTTACATAAAAATAGTTTAAAGCATATTAGGGATGGGAGATAAATGAAATGAATATGTGTTTAAAGAAAACAATGTTAGATAACATGCACAATTAATGTAAACCTTTTAGATGTGTTAACTAGGTTCTAAAACTAGTTTATAAGAGAATATTCATCAAACCAACCCACCTTCCAACCTAATTACCTACACCGGTCCCGGTGGCTGTGTGGTTAAAGTGTCCTCCACGAAATCGGTAGGTCGTGGGTTCGATCAAAGTCGTATAAAATGGTACTGGTATAGCTCCATTGCTTGGCGCTCAGCATATAAGAGTTTTAGGTCTGGTTGGCCGGGTTCCGGGATAATTTGACTGTGTGTGGTATCATTCCACATGTCTACGACGTGATACTGCAGTGTGGCAGCACTATATCTGTCTCAAGTAGACATCGTCTCTAAATGACTGAATACTGTCGTCGCACTTACAGCATGGGCTTTGACATATCTCGTTTAGTTACCGTTCACGTTTCCAACGTGTTTGCTACAAAGCGGCGTCAAAACGACCGACTTTGTCGTTGAATGCAGTGTATATTGTTACTTCCGGTCTCAAAATTTCACTTGTTTACCGGGAAAAAATCTATGATTGCCACAGCAATCGTAAATAAACAGCAAGGATATGAGAACATTATCTATTTCTTGGTAAAAATTCGAAGACGAAAACAAAAATCAATTTGCCTGTATATATACAGGGGAAGTTCGGTAATTTGGCGGAATTTTAGATAGATCAATCGGAGTTGTCTTTCGTGTCAAACCAAACAACACACACACATCCACACATTAATGCAAAACGTTTTAGATAAGTTTTGTTTAGTCACAAATAAGTGACGAAAATCATGATTAGTTATTATCTTTGCGGGTTTGTTTCTCGCTCGCCTTTTGCAAAAATATGTATTACCTAAGTATTGTAATATGGATGATCATATAATTTTGGGGTTGAAATAATGAAACGTATCATTATTAATGTTACCATACATAGGATTTAAAAATAAGTTACTAATTTTAATAAATTACAATATATATTTATTTTTTTTTGAGAACAAAATCAGTTAACTCTCAACTCATATAGAAGGCACAGATCTGACAAATTCTTCCAGAACCAGTCTGAGCAGGGTCTCCTCTGTTTGTTTATACAATAATGTAGCTCTGATTTTACTTAATCTGTGCGTCAAAGGAAAATCCATTAGTTCATATACCTTTTAATATTAGTAAGTTAATACATGTACAGTCAAACTTGTCTAAAGCGGTCATTCAAGGAAACAAAAGGGAGTGACCGCTTAACAAAGGTGACCGCTAAATTAAGTTTATATGTTATAAAAAATGCTACAGTTTGGTAATATTATAAATGGCCGCTAAATGCAGGTTGACCGCTTAGTACAGATAGCAGCTAATACATATTCAACTGTATATACTGTAAACTAAACCTTACATTTGTACATGAATATCCATAAGGTGTTTAAAAGGGTTAACACAAATTACTTACGATAACTAAGGTTTTAATACCCGTACGTATCACGATTTAGATTTCAGAGATGAAAGAAGGAAGCGTCAGGTCGAGAACATTGCCTACATTGACACTGAGATGGCGGCCGAGATCGCTGTGGTCACTGACGATGCTTTCCTGGAATGGTAAGGCGAAACAAATAAGTTATTTTCACTAACATCTCCGAAAAAACAGGGTCGGTAGGTCGGCTAAACTTTATTTTTAAATACATGTATTTACTTTTTTTCCATTTTTATCTTCTTTTGTTAAAGGGAAGTAATGAAAAACAGCGTTTTGCATCTGTAATAGCCCGAATGGTATGGGGTTAGTGGAAGCAAGTAACTTTTTTATTACGACAACTCCCTAATGAACTGATCATTCTAACTCTTGCCACTGTGACTGTGTGACTTGACTTGACTATTTCAGTTTACCGTCGCTTCGACAGTATTTCAGTCATATAGTGACGTCTAGCTAATTACAGGTGGAGGAAGACCCCGAATGCACGGAGGCATCCGGGTAGATCCACCGACCTACCGCAAGCACTGTGCCAGTATGCACAGTAGAGATGCAGATAAACGAGCGGATTGCTTGGAAAACTGAAAAATTAAAATTTGAAATTTCAAAAGGGTCGTAGAATTCGTTCCTTGCATCTGGTTAGATAGTACTTAACGTTTTTACATGTTTTGGTGTGTCGCTTGCTAGGCTCGCTTTGGCCTTCTATTGTCTGGAGAAATGTCTCATATACTCTATCCGACTCCGAAGTCGTCCTAAACTTGTGAGATACATGATTTGGTCAAACAGTCGGTGTTAAATAGGTGATCTATTGAAGTAAATCGCTGATAAATTTGAATTTTCAGAGCGTCTGATTGGCCACAAATTTAGGGTGACTTCCAGCACTAAATGGTTAAGAAAGTCGTTGCTATTTCTGCTTACATTGTCAATTAATACACACAGACGACAGTGATTCCCATTTAATCCAAAAGGACTGAGATTATTAATAACCTTTACTGAAAATTTATATCATACACTGTTGGATACAAGATGTTTTCAGCTTTATTGGCGGTTTAAAAAGTATGACGTTAAATCGATAAAAATAATGACGTCATATCAATATATTATTTGAGAAACCCCATGTCATAAGAGAATATAAGAATCCACCATGAGTATTCATGTAGGATAGGGATATCTCACCCTCGGATGAGAAATATTAGGCAGGGACGATGCTCGACCGAGTCCCTGTCTGAATTTTCTGATCCCAAGGGTGAGATATGCCTATCTTTCGTGAATTTACGAATGATGGATTTTTTATCTCTCATGACCAATTATTACTTGTCACAGACCGTCAGCCTCGATTTAATAAACACATCGCGCTTTCCACTTTTTTCACTTAAAACAATAACATAATGGAAGAAATCGGTATTTTAAAGTACATACCTAAAAGTTGGTGTTCGTTTGACTGGGAATTACAATTTGTTTAAAATACAACTGTCCTTGATCGTGCGTAGTAATATCCCCCCCCCCCCCCCGTAAAATATTTAGCCTTATTTAACAGTTTTGTATCTTGATAAAAAGTTTGACTTACAGTCATCATTGTATATTTACGTGACATGGAAGAAAGCTGACCACGTGACATGGAAGATAGAGTTTTCTTCCATGAGGGAAAGCCCTATCTTCGTATGCTGAACATGGGAAAAAAAGGACCGAAATACTATGGAACGCCAGGACTGTCTTATGATGTGCACCTGTCTTTATGTTTGGTGCATATGCCTTTATGTGCAGTGGTAAACACATTATATGCAGTGGTAAAATCGTTATGTTCAGTAGATATGTAATTATGTGCTGTTCACTTGCCGTTACCTGCCTGCGGTACATCTGACTTTATATGTAGTGCAGATATCATTATTTGCAGTCCTATTGTTATTATATTCAGTTGATTTTGCTATATTTTTGGTCCACGTGTCTTTACATGCATTTGGTTTGTCATAATAATAACTTCAGTGATCATTAAGTTCGATGGTTTACGAACATATTATGTGCGGTTCGTCCTTTTATATATGCAGTTGAAAAGTATTAATGTGCAGTGATTTCAACATTATACTCAGCGGTAAAGAGAGCTTTATGTTCTGTTGATTTTGTATTATTTTCAGTTCACATGACTTTACATGCAGTGCATATTGCATTATGTTCAGTGCTCTCTTCATTATGATGATGTGGTTAAAAGCATTGTTTGTTGGGTTTAATGTCCCACTGACTCATTTGGAGACGTATGTCTTTTTGAGACAGATAGTGCTGCCACACTGCAGTTTCACACCGAAATCATGTGCCATGATACCACACCCAGTCACTTTATGCTGACACCGGGCCAACCGGTCCTGGAAATATCATTATATTCTGAGCGCCAATTCAAGTACCATTTTTCCAAGACTTTGATATGTTGCAGCCAGGGATCGAACCCACGACCGACATCCCGCTCCCGAGGCGGACGGTAGACGTGAAAGGTTCACAATCCTTGCTTACCAGGCAGGTTTCATGTCATGACCTCCTTGAATTCAAACTCCGCCGCAATAGTTACATCCCCTTACAGTTGTCGATAACCACTTCCACCACAAGTAGATTTCGCTGATATAGGCC
>CM037789.1:19005856-19055856 GCA_021229015.1 Solen grandis
ATATATATATATATATATATATATATATATATATATTTTTTAAAAGAGTATAATTTATATACAGGATCGTCATATCCAATAAAAATCCATTTTTTTTTTAAAAATTTATCTTTCTTTTTATTTTTTTATTTTTTTTTAAATGTGATTTTATTCTTATCTTTTTCTAACCGCTTTTCAAGACAGCAGGACATCTTTGATGTTGAGTATACACATTATTTCAAATCATCCTTATGTTCACAAATAGATGTAAAATATTTTTTTTAAATAAAAAAAAACATGTTTAAACTAATAAAAATGACCTTGGCCTAAGGCGGTAAGTGTCTATGAAAGAGAAAGTCAGCAATAAATAATAAAGGCTCATTATGCCTCCAAAAGCAGTATATAATATTCTTCGGACAGAAAAGCAAAAACTCATTGACGACAGCGTTACTAAAATGCATAAATGAAAAAGAACCTTTTACTAAAGTTCATTCAATTGTTTACAAAAATAAACCAAATATGCATATTCGGCATATCCGCAACAATTTTCCATAGATACTCAGTCACAGGTACTTGAGGACAGGACTGTTTGGTTCCCCACCCCCATTTATGTAAATAAGCTAATTTTAATCATCCATGTCTGTATCAATAAAAAAAGTCACGATAAATTATATATAATAAACAACAAGCTTACCAACTTCAGCAGGATGCTGAAGGGCACCCATTGGGTATAAGTGTCAAAAATCAATTAAAAATGTGCCCATCGATAATATCGGAGTGTTCCAACTGTCAGCGGATATTTTTCCTTCATAACGGTTCAGATGTAACACTATTATTTTTAATGCTTGAAATTTCATGATTTCTACTTTCGATGTAGCTATTTTAAACGAATGGAACCCCAATCAATGGAAGTGAACACAAAACTACATCTATGACGTCATCGCTCAAGAAGGTCAAATCCGACTGAGAAAAAGATGTTGCGATTTTATATAGTACAGAACGGGAAGGTAAGAGTGCTCCGAATATATTTGTAAAAACACAATAACTTTGGAATACTCTTACCTTTCCGTTCTGTACATAAACAAATCACAACATCTATTTTGAAGCGCTGACCTCATAGGTTCACTTCCGTTGATCAAGGTTCGAATGGGGTTAAATCACTTAAACCCCAGTCGAAATCTCGACATTTCATAGATTAAAAATAATTATATTTTTTATTTTTTGTGAACAATTATGATGAACAATTATTCGTTGGCAATGGGAACTCGCCAATATTACCGATGGACACATTTTGCAAAGATATTTTGATAATTCCTGATAGGTGCCCTTTAGTATTTTACTGTAGTTGGTAACCTTGTCCTTTTATAGTATAATACAAGTTTTAGTCTACTTTAAGTTCCTTCCAGTGCATTTCTAAACTATGAAGTATAAAGTGAAAGCTTTTTTTCAGCATTTGCATATGGAAGGGATAACCGCACGAGTACGAAAAGTACAAACTGTATTGGTGGTTGAACGTTTTTCTCCAAGTCAAAACTTTAAGGGTTTTTTTCTTTAAACATGGTAGCACAGGAAATGAAGCAAGAAATTCAAGGACTTTAATAGGGCTATGTTCAATTTAGGCTGACATCGTATTTTCATAATCGGGACAACACGAAGCCGTAATTTAAACCTACGCACACCTGCTAGACTGACTATATTGGCCGATAAAATGACGGATAAATGGCGGACATCATGTGATATCACGTTGATAGTTAATATCACCTGACTTCAGACTGGATCCGATCTCATCATCGCGGGCAAACATCTCATCAGGTGCTAATCTTATATCCGGCAAGTAGCGAGGAACGACTATGAATGTTCCTTCCCATGGGCGCGCGCGCGTGTGTGTGTGTGTGTGTGTGTGTGTGGAAAGGGTGGGGGGCACCAAACAGGGTCCTGTCCTCAAGTACCTGTGCACTCAGTATGTCTCCGTTAACGAATCACGAGTGCATAAAATGGTGACGTAGCAGATAAACAAATTGTGATTTCAAATTCAGATTATTTCCGTGAAACAACAGAATTGTCTATGGTGGCTCGATATTTAAAAACATGTTGGTGGTCCACGGTGCTGTTAAGGTTGTACGCCGGAATCCTGATCACCGATCCAGGATACATCAACTTATGACATGCAAACCAATTAAATACTTAATTCTATCAGTTGAATATATTCTATATTTTCACCTCACGTGCAATGAGTGATATAGTTCATTTGACCACTGTCACCGGTCTTGCTGTGGTGAAAGGAAATTGGCTACATTTCCCCAAATTTAAGAGAAATCACAATATACGTATTTGATTTGATTTTTATATTGAAATAAGATGGTTGACATAGTATCGATTGTTTTGTCGAAAGGGCTAAAATTGTTATCGTACTCCATTACCGGTGAGCAGCAAAAGAAAAGAAAACTTCAAAACAGTATAACTTATTTTTTGTTTGTGAACGTAAAATAGCCTTGTAGATATTCATTTTCTAAGAACGACATCTAAAAGACTATCTTCCATTGTGCTTTATTATGCAAAACTATTCATTTCATCACCAGGTTGTTGTTGTTTCTATGATCTGAAAAAAATGTACTTGTTTTTCGTAGATATAAATTGTATCTAACCTCAAAGTGATATAATTTCAAATTAATATTTTTTCGGTGAGATATACTCCATATCTTCTCAAAACAAACAATTTCAATATCTCAAACTAGCACAGTAAAGACTGGGCCTTTACGGTCGGGCTCGGTTCACCCCGGTTACCGCTAGCTCAGTGTTACGGGATACGTCGGCAGCTTAAACCAGGTCTGTAAAAAGAGTGCTCATAAAGGTTGCGACATTTAGCGTTGATGTTGCGACATATAGCGGCAGTTCAATTTTTTGCGACATTTGGCGTAACAGATGCGACATATAACATCAGTAGGCTTTGCGACATTTTTAGCGTTGGTTGCGAGACTTAGCGTCAGCCTTGTGACATATAACGTCAAGTGCGACTTTTAGCGTTGGTACGACATTTACGTTGCTACAAGGTATAAATTGTTGTTTAAATCATGTGTTCCATTCATTAGAAATGATAGGTAGACTTTTTGGTATTAGTACTGAGTACTTTTAAGGGCCACTAAAATTAAAAAAATAATAATAAGGAAGAAGGTGAGATTTAGTGCAGGAAAATATGATATTTTTCGTTTGTAAATGTAAATGCTTATAGTTAATTGTATATTAAATATTTGTAGACTGAAGACTCTTTGTCGACATATATTGATATGCCGATTCACACCCCACCCACTTTGTTTACATGGCGTCATGCAGTTCATCTTTTTCACCAATTCGTAGGTTATCATATCAAAAGTAAATAGTTAACAATGTAAAAATAAAGAACCGTAAGTAATATTAACAATGATTTATTGTTCATATGTTTTTATATATTTATATTTCGTTCCTAAATTCACTTCGTAAAAAACAAGCATGGTTTTACCGCCATATTGTATGATCATTTCATTCTTAGAAACGCTTTTCGGGAAACTCCACTTGCATTTTATTACGTCATGTAAATAAACGTTACCTAACAGAAGAAGAAGAGAAAAGGAGAGGTCGAGAATTGATATAAGAAAGAAAATAGATAGATAAGGAGGAGGGAAAATTGATAGAGTTAAAAAGATACAGAAGGTCAAATTATGAAGGTATAATTTTATAATCTATTTTTAGCACTGCTAAAAATAGCCGTTTCTTTTATAAACACGGGTTAACTATATGTAAATAAAAATTATTATTACAAGAGCCGTCTTAATTTTTGTTCTGCCCAGCACAACAATATAAATCACGGCATTTACTTGAATTATGTTATTGTACTGACATAAAATGCAGCATTACATTGTTTGTTTGTTCGTTTGTTTGCTGTTAAGCATTATACCGACAGTATTTCTATAATTTAGAGACCATGTCGTCTTGAGAGAGATATAATGCTACCACACTGCAGTATCACACTGTAGACATGTGACATGATATCACACCCAGATGTGTTATCCTGACACTGGGTCAACCATTCCTGGATCTACCTATATGCTGAGCGCCAAACAGGTAGTCAGTTCCATTGTTAACGACTTGTATACTAACACGATAATCTGCACTAAAGCATTCATTTGTTGGAATGTATTGTATGATTTCCACGAAATTTACACATGCTTGGAAAAAAGACAGAAAGTAAGAAAATGACCGATGTAATTTGATTTCGTTTATTTCGAAAGTACTGATATTTTAATTATTGTTTTCAGCCAAAACAACATAATATGAACATTCGTCCTGATCGAGCCCACGACCTCTCGTTCACGAACCACTCGACCACTTGGCATGTTAACTTCATTTTGAAGTAGTTTACTTGTTGCACAGAATGAAGCCATGTGGCTTGTTAAAACGTTCCAGATCGAACAACTACTACTACTGAAGAATAATGACCGGGGTCAATATCTGATACATATCATGTAATGGGTGGCCATTTTCAGTATTAATGCAATTGTATTATTTATATGCTTAAGGATTTTTAGTCTGGAGTTCCTTCCCCTGACACTACGTTATCGTAAAGTTCGGGAACCAGACCAAAGGATTTTAAGAAAACTGTCTTCTCTCTCAATTTAAAGTAGAATACAATGTCAGAATACTGAACCAAAATTATATCTTAATAGTGGCAAAAACAAAAATTGCTGATAAAAACGTTTGATTCATATAATTCAAAAGATAACCCTTTTTGGCTACGTACATGGTAAGAGCGTCCCCCCCCCCCCCCGGAATCGGCAGGTCGTGGGTTCGATCACCGTCCGCGACATACCAAAGTCGTGAAAAAATGGTATTGGTATAGCTCCCTTACCTGGCGCTCAGCATATAAAGGTAGTTCCAGATGGGCCCGTTGTCAGGAAAATGTTACTGTGATCATGCCACATGTATACGGCGTGATACTGCAGTGTGGCAGCACTATGTCTGTCTCAAGAAGACATTGTCTCCAAATGACTGAAATACAGTCACAAAAAAACACAAAAAGAAACAAAACAAGCGAACACTTTGTCTACATGCCTCCATATAACACAAAACAAGCGATATTTCTTTTGTCTGAAATTATCATCGTTTTCCATCATATAAAACATTCCATATACTGCAAACAATTATATAACTATTAATTAAGCGTATATATGTAGTGTTGCGACCAAAACGAGACTGTGGCCTGATTCTAACCCAGATTTGAAACCATTTTAAGCAAACACCACGCAGTAGTTACCCCCCCCCCCCCTTACAGTTGTAGATGACCTTTGCTTAGTGAACTTGCGAAGGAGATTGCGATATCTTAGGTGTATCTTTAGACTTCATGCCTTTCTCTTCATGTAAAACATTAAGGTCACGGACGACTCGTGCGAAGATCATGTTCTTCTGTAAAATCATCAAATTTCGTGGAATCTGTAGTGAAGACAGTTTCGTTGATAATATATTTGTGAATTCGTGTTCTAGAAAACGTGCATGATGTCTATTTTCGTGGGGATAAATATTCGTGGATAAAGTCATCCACGAAATCAACGAAAATTAGTCCTCTACGAAAATGAATGAATCGACTGCATGTGACTGAACTCCGTGACAACACCTTTAGTTTGATGTCAGTTAAACACAGACGCAGTGATAACATCGAATGATAACTTGACCTTATTGAAAACGATCTCGGCTTGTTTTAACTTAAGTTACCCCTAGGTGGCCCAAGGTCATGATATCTCGATAACACACCCCAACCCATATTATCACAAATAAATTAAGAATTGCTGCTTCTTTTTTGATAGCTCCAGTGATCCGACAATCGATTTCTTTACTTCGTGAAGCGTACAATGGGGTATAACACAAGGCATGTATACAAAGGTTGTGAACCTTTAAATAGATTATATACACTTGAATTGTTAAAGCATGAAATTGTAATATATTGATATAATTATATATACTGGGAAATTCGTTTGCAAGTAAAATGAAGATATTGAATAAATATCTGGCAGTTCATTTGTAAACCAGTTTGCTTATTGGACAACATAGGGTATACATGTATTATGTATATTCCTCATATGAAAATCGCTTCAATAATAGGACCCTTTGCTTTGCTTGATTCGCTCCTTTTTATCATTAGGATTTTATTTAAGATGTTCTAACCTTCCACACTGCAGTATCAAACCGATTACATCAAACTCCACGCAGTAGTTACCTCCCTTTACAGTTGTAGATAACCCCTGCCACAACAAGTAAAAATTAACAGAATTTAGCTAATTTTTCTTTTTTCCATTTATTTTTTTTTACTGCGAGTGTCATATCCCTAAGTATGTTTTCTCAAATAAACAACAAATATCGCCTGGAGGTAAAAAAGAAATAATCATTTTAAAAAATATTTTTGTTTTTGTGACAGCAGACGGAGACGCCATTTTGTTAGTTTACCATCATCACGTGACATTTGTGACGGCAGTGATTTTTTTTCTTTTATTTTTTTTTTCATTGCTTGCAAGGGAGATCACTGGGTGGAGTTTGAGAATACATGTGGCATGATACCACAACCAGTCACGTTATCTGACACCGGGCCATCTAACCCTGCTGAGCGCCAAGCAGGGAGCTACCAGTGCCATTTTAAAGACTTCGGTATGTCGCGGTAGGGAATTGACCCATGAACGGATGTTCTTATCCCTCGGATTCCGTGGACGATGCACAAAGTATTTCAGTGTCACTAAACGATAAAAAGTGTTGGTGGAATTCAAGCAAGATCTACTGTAAAATCACCAGTTTTCGTTGACATTAAATTTAGTTATGTATTTCGAGGGTACATTTATTCGTGGATCTATGTTCTAGAAAAGGTGAGGTCTATATTAAAGACAATTTTTTGTGGGGATTAATATTCGTGGATAAAACCCACCACGCAATTGACGAAACTTAGAGTCCCACGAAAATTAACGATTTCACAGTACAAGCTTATGATTTCCGTCGTTGTTATTTTCAATACCATCATTTCTTCTTCTTCTCCTTCTTTTTCATCCAGCAGTTTAGACACAGAGGTTGACATCGATATTTATGGTGCAGAGATTGGTCGTTCACATCACCATCCAAAGATATGACTTATACACACTCAGAGATAGGCCGTTCACATCACCACCCAGATATGACTTATACACACTCGGAGATAGGCCATTCACATCACCACCCAAAGATATGACGTATACACACTCAGAGATAGGTCGTTCACATCATCACCCAAAGATATGGCGTATACACACTCAGAGATAGGTCGTTCACATCACCACCCAAAGATATGACGTATACACACTCAGAGATAGGTCGTTCACATCACCACCCAAAGATATGCGATAACAATTGGTTACGAAAGCAATATGCAATAAGCCTGACAGCGTTACGGGTAATTAGCATCAGAAAAGTTATGAAACCAATTGTTTCGTTAATCTAAGGCCAGGTCTTTTCAGATTAAGACGTATTGAGTGAAGCACAGCAAACACCATGAATCTGATTTGGACTTTGCTTCTTTTATTTTTCCTGTTCATAGATGTCAGAGAAACTAAACCTGGAAAACCTGCAAACGGTAAGCATTTCATTAATTGCACAGAATGATAGAATTTGTTTTCTCCGAAATTAAACAAAAATTACGAGCGTTCATTGACATGCATTTTATAAAGTATTACATTTTAAACGTTTTGTTAAGAAATAATGCTCAAATAATAAAAAAAAACTACATCTTTCTAATTTAGAATTTCATTTAAATGATGTTATATTCTTGCAGTGTCAACCCAGTAATAAATGTATTGCGAGGTGTTGACCAAAATATGCAAATATCTAGTTTTAATCCTAAATTTATGCAAAAACATAAGACAATACAATGTACACGAATTCTTTTTCTTCAATATTGTTTAAATGAATAATGATGCAAGCTAAATATTGCACTCAGTGATTTACAGTTGTGATAAATATTACTAACAAATGTTTATTTGAAAATGTTAGGCATACATGTATATATATTTTCTGCGAATATATATCTTTCGCTCCGCAATTCGGTAAATGCGTTGTGTGATTTCTGGCTTAATTTATAGGTTATGTTTGCTTTTGATCAGAAATATAGGTTAAATCCAAGGTCAGATATAACAAGTTTACTCCATAGAATTTTAACAAATGACATTTATGAAACAGTATTTAATTCATGTTCTCTCATATTGTGGCTATGAACGCTTTCTTTTGTTACACGCTGATAGACCTTGTTCTTTCATAGACGACGCAAACTGATACTCAATTAAATGAATATCCATGAGACAGATGCAAGGTTTAGCAGATGACCACGCTTCACCAGAAGCAATCATAGCACAATTAATCCAAAAAAATCGAGAAACTTATCAAACAGCATTGACAATACCATTCAAAATTTTCCAAATTTCATTCAACTTTAACACAAACATTAACAATACACACTTAGCATTAAATTGTAGACCATTTAATTCTTTTCAAGGATCGATATAATGCTGTCTTGCAAGATCGCACAAAACCTAAATAAGTGGTGCGGTCATATCAAACCAATATATGTGGTGGTATATATGTAATATATATACGCCACATAAATAGGTCCGCAAATTCCAAATACATATAACATCGCTTCCAGATGAGTCAGAAAGCTAATATTTGGATTGAATATTAGTCTTCAATAGTTCCTTTCAGCCTTTGAGGATGAACGTCATATGACGTCATAAGGTCAAAAAGAGAGTTTTATATGTACGCCTTAATCTCTATATGTTGCAAAGGTCCCAGGACCATGAAATTTTTATGGCATATACCTCAGATACTGGAATTTCCAATTTCAATGATTATCTTAAGCCTGTAGAAACCTAGTTACTATAAACATTTCGTACAATATGTAGGACCAAATACAAAAGGACTTGGTAAAAACGATTATTCAGAAATTCTTATTTTCCATGTAACTTTCTTAAATGTCTTTTTTCAAAAACCTATGTACAGTTAGAAGTGTTTTACAATTTCTTACATTACTTTTGCTTTATATTTTGTATCTTTAACGACTTTTGAGGTATAGAAGGCCAAACCTCAACAAAACGGCGAAAAGGTGTTTATGTAGATTCTTTTCGACCGACAACTTTGTAATTAATGGGGCGATCATCAAAGTATGGAAACCATAGGAAATCATTGCATCGAGCCATAAAAATATAGATAATGCTATTTGTAAAAACTAATACTTATCTTTATAAAGGCCATTAAACGATTAGAGGTGCATGATAAAAAAACGGTTTTAATTAATTCTTATTTGTGATGCGATGTTCAATATCAAAAAGCTACGTACCATTAAAACGGTATTCGAATTCCAACATTTCACACACTTTATGTATGGGACTATCCTTAACTAACGGCATTAGTGATATATAGAGAATACAACACCGAGAAAATAGCAAAAATCGAAAAAATGTGTTTATGTTGTTTGAAAGCTGGATTGGGATATACATCATGTTCGAAATGTTATTTACAAAAATCAATAGTTTTCGAGATGTAAGCAGTTTACTGCACTACGGATCAGGCCGTTTTTTATTTCCCGCCAGAACTCATCTGTTTCAACCCCGATTTTCACAACTTTTATATCATCTTAAAGCTCTTTGAAAGGACTATAGGTTATACCGGTATGTCTCGGCCGAAAAAAAAAAAAAAAAAAAAAAAAAAAAACATAACTAGAACCGCAAGCGGTATCTCAGCTTTCGCTTTTAACCTTATCAGCTTGAACACTTTATTTCAACTTAGCCACAATTTTCAATATGAAAAAGAAAGCAAAGAAAACGCATCGAAAAAGTACTTCAAGGTCTTACGTTATAAGCAATTAAGCATGGAGCGCTCTCTCTAGCGAAATAAAATCAAACTGAAAATATCTTGACGTAATTACTTAGTTCCGATCATGTGATTATATGTTTAAAATTATAAGATTTTAGCGTTTCACATCAATCTGCAATAATTTGCCAATTGTAGTGAAGAGGCGATAGCCTAACAAAAGTTGGGTTCATATAACTCCTTATTTGCACATAACCTTTGTTATGGAAAGCTTAGAAGCTGTCAGGAAATTGGGGGTTCAGATTCTAGAAAACGGTATTTGTGTTCTGTGTATATATAACATTGTGAAGAAAACTTGAGTACCGTCGCTGTGAAAGTATAAATGTCATACATTGGAACTTTCAGCTAATTACATGTGAGTAGCATTAGGTATGCAGCAAATAGTTCAATAAGGTGTACAATATATATGGGTCAGATATTCTTTTTCTTAAATGTCACAATTTGAAGCATAAAAACTTATTTACAATTGATCTTCAAAAACTAAATACCACTGGAAATTCACTTTTTCCATATACTCTCAATAAAATATTTTTAGTTTTGGAGGTATTTTGGGCCGAAGAAAAAAACAATAACCAATAACCGTAATATGACCTTGACTTCTGCGTTTTTTGACTTTTAAATTGTGATGATCTTTGAATCATAAACTTACATTACCTGTGAAAAAGTCATGACGATTGAACAAAAAATAATCAGGAGCTTAAAAAACTTAAAAGTCACGTTTCTGAAATTTTGATTTTATCAAAATGTAAGTGAAACTTGACCGCACACTGTGGACAAATCATACATACCCTAAAATCGCCATCCCATATATTTTTTGCGTATATGTTTTGCATATCATATGCAGCAAAAATAATTCTTCTATCGAATCTCAAACAAAAATGGGCAGGTTTTTCGTAGACCTACTCTCACATGCACATTTTTTGCAAGGTTAGAACATTCAACCTCTTCTAGTGCAAATATTTTCCCATACCCGATACTTTGAAATCTATCACATTCTGTTGTCCTGTCAACAAGGAACAGAATGCTGAAAACGGCATTTGAATCAGACTTAAACGTTTTCAGTTATAAGCAAAAGAGCGATAAAAAGCAAAACGCCCTCTAGCGGCAAAATGAGGAACAAAATTGATTAAAATTTTACAATTAGGTACTTAGAAAAGCAGCAAATAGTTCAGTTAAGTATACAGTATGCATGGGTGGAACATTCTGTTTCTTAAATGTCACAATTTGAAGCTTAAAAGCTGCTTTACAATTGTTAAAAAATGATAAAACTTTGGACTGCAATACTTTTAGTTTTGGGGCTATTTTGGGGGCCGAAGAAAGTAAACAATGAAATAAATACGACCTTGACCTTTGCATTATTTTAACATTATAAATTATCGGGCTCTTTGAATCATAAGACTAAATTACCTGTGAAAATATCATAAAGATTGGATCAAAAATAAAGTCAGGAGCGACAAAAAAATGAAATTCTTATTTTTTCAAATATTTTAGTGAAGTTTGACCGTATTAAAGAGGACAAACCATACATTTCTTAAATTTGCAACCACATAATTGTGTGCGTATATGACTTGCAAATCGAATATAGCAAGGAGAGTTCTTCCATCTGATCTCTAACAAAAATGGGTAGGTTTTTCACAGACCTACACTTATTTGCAGTTTTTTTTGCGAGGTTCGAACTTTCAGCCTTCCGTAGCTCAAAATCTTTCAGCTACACGTACCCGCGATACCTATCGTATTTTATTAGGCTATCAACAAGGAACATATTGCAACAAACCGCATTTGAATAAGACTTCAACTTCTTCAGTTATAGGCAAAAGAGTGATTTCAAGCAAAGCGCCCCCACCCCCAGCGGCAAAATGAGAAACAAAATTGAGTAAAATTTTACCATAAGGTACCTAGCAATGTAGTAAATAGTTCAATAAGTATTCACTTCGCACTACTCGAACATTCTATTTCTAATATATCACAATTTGAAGCATAAATACTGATTTACAATTGTTCAAAAAAGGATAAATTTTGGACTGCCGTATGAAGTCAGGTGCGACAAAAACATGTTTTGAAATTTAAATTTTTCCAATATTTTAGTGAAGTTTGACCGTTTCTTGAGGAGAAACAATGAATTTCTTAAATTCAGCACCAAATATATTTTGTGCGTATATGTCTTGCAAATCGTATGCAGCAAAGAGATTTCTTCTATCTGATCTCTAACAAAAATGAATAGCTTTTTCATAGACCTACACTTATTTGCACAGTTTTTTGCGAGGTTGGAACTTTCAACCTTCCGTAACTAGCCCAAAAATATCCAACACTAATACCTTGAAACTATTATATTTTGTTAGGCTATCAACAAGGAACATAATGCAAAAAACTCATTTGGATCAGACTTCAAAGTCTGAGTTATAAGCAAAAGTGATTTCAAGCAAAGCGCCCCCTAGCGGCAAAATGAGAAACACCATTAAGTAAAATTTTACCTAACAATGTAGCAAGTAGTTCAATCAAGTTTACAAGTCGCACTATTCGAACATTCTATTTCTTATATATCACAATTTGAAGCAAAAACCTGATTTACAATTATCCCCCCCAAAAAAGGATCAAACTTTGGACTGCCGTAAAATGACCAAATCAAGTCCGATATATCTATCATATTTGATTGGGCTGGCAACATGGAACATTATGTAAAAACCGCATCTAAATCGGACTTCAAATTATTGAGTTATTAGCAAAAGAGTGATTACATGCATAGCGTCCCCTAGTGGCTAAATCAGAAACAAAAGTAAAAAGTTTTACTTTATAGGCACAAGTTCAGATAAATGTGACTCCATGCCCGAAATTTCATAGCTGTAGCTTTCCTCATATGGCCGCTAGGTTGGCTACAAAAACGGATGGAATTGGAAAAATAATAATAAAAAAATCAACAGAAGAAGAACAAACCTAACTAGAACCGCAAGCGGTATCTTGGTTTTCGCTTTTAACCTAATCAACTTGAACACTTTATTTCAACTCAGCCACAATTTTTAATATGAAACAGAATGCAAAGGTTTTTTGAAGACCTACTCTCATTTGCAGTTTTTTTTTTGTTTGTTTTGTTTTTTGAATGTTAGAACATTCAAACTCCTCTAGCACAAATATTTCCCCATACCCTATCATCACGTCACATTCTGTGGTGCTGTCAACAAGGAACAAAATGCTGAAAGTCGCATTTCAATTAGACTTTAACATTTTGAGTTATAGGCAAAAGAGTGATTTTAAGCAAAGCGCCCTCTAGCGGCAAAATGAGAAAAAAAATGATAAAATTTTTACAATTAGGTACCTAGAAATGCAGCAAATAGTTCAAACAAGTATATAAGTCGCACTAATCGAACATTCTTTTTCTTATATATCACAATTTTAAGCATAAAAACTGAATAACAATTATTCCAAAAAAAGGATCAAACTTTGGATTGCCGTAAAATGAAAAGATCAAGTCCGATCTTCAAAAACTAAACATTATACGAAAGAACTATTTAGAACTAAAACTTTTGTTCATATACTCTTAATGAAATATTTTTAGATTTGGAGCACTTTGGGGCCGAATAAAAACACAATTATCGAAATATGACCTTGACCGTTTCAATGTTTTTTAACTTTTTAATTGTGAGGCCCTTTCAAACATAACAATACATAACTTGTGAAAATTTCATGAAGAATGAACAGAAAATAAAGTCGGGAGCGACAAAAAAACATGTTTTTTAAATTTTAATTTTTCCTAAAATTTAGTGAAGTTTGACCGTTTCTAGAGGACAAACCATGCATTTCTTAAATTCGCCACCCCATATATTTTGTGCGTATATGTCTTGCAAATCATTTGCAGCAAACAGAATTCTTCTATCTGAATTCTAACAAAAATGGATAGGTTTTTCGTAGACCTACCCTCATTTGCAGTTGTTTTTTTTACGAGATTCGAACTTTCAACCTTCCGTTACTAGCTCAAAAAGTTTCAGCCACTCATACCTAGAAACTATCATATTTTATTAGGCTATCAACAAAGAACATAATTCAATTAACCGCATTTGGATCAGGCTTCAACTTTTTGAGTTATAAGCAAAAGAATGATTTCAAGAAAAGCGCCCCCTAGCGGCAAAATGAGATAGAAAATTGATTAAAATTTTACTGTTTGGTACCTAGCAAAGCAGCAAATAGTTCAATCAAGTATACTAGTCGCACAAGTCAAACTTTTTATTCTTGTGTATCAGAATATGAAGCATAAAACCTGATTTACAATTATTCCAAAAAAGGATCAAACTTTGGACTGCTGTATAATGACCAAATTAAGTCCGATCTTCAAAAACTTAACATCACTGGAAAGAGCTCTTTAAGAACTAAAACTTTTGTTCATATACTCTCAATGAAATATTTTTAGTTTTGGAGCTATTTGTGGCCGAATAAAAACACAATAATCGTAATATGACCTTGACCGTTTCAATGTTTTTTAACTTTTTAATTGTGAGGCCCTTTCAATCATAACAATACATAACTTGTGAAAATTTCATGAAGAATGAACAGAAAATAAAGTCAGGAGCGACAAAAACATGTTTTTGAAATTTTAATTTTTCCTAAAATTTAGTGAAGTTTGACCTTTTGTAGAGGACAAACCACGCATTTCCTAAATTCGCCACCCCATATATTTTGTGCGTATATGTCTTGCAAATCGTATGCAGCAAACAGAATTCTTCTATCTGATCTCTAACAAAAGTGGGAGGGGTTTTTCGTAGACCTACCCTCATTATTTCACTTTTTTCCAAGGTTCGAACATTCAACCTCTCCTAGAACAATTTTTTTCCCGTACTCGATGATGAGTTTTCCATCATATTTGATTGGGCTGTCAACAAGGAACATTATGTAAAAAACCGCATCTAAATCAGGTTTCAAATTTTTGAGTTATTAGCAAAACAGTGATTACATGCATTGCGCCCCCTAGTGGCTAAATCAGAAACAAAAGTGAAAAGTTTGACCAATTAGGCACATGTTCAGATAAAGATGACTCCATGCCCAAAATTTCATAGCTGTAGCTTTTTTCATCTGGCCGCTAGGCTGGACACAAAAATGGGTGGAATTGGAAAAATAATAAAAATAAAAAAAAAAACAAATCAACAGAAGAAGAACAATAGGTTTTCGCCCAGCAGAGGCGAAAACCTAATTAACATATGACCTTGACCATTGCGATTTTCCGCATACGGAAGAGACGAGTCACCTTATAGAGCTAATTTGCTCCTTCAGTAAAAATTAAATGCAAATGTTTTGATTTACACCACCTGGCCATAGAAGGTGACTGCAGCGTAGATACAAAATTGTACACTATTGTTTTAATCTGACGTCATACGACGTCATTGGACAAAAAAATCATGTCTTCGAAAGGACAACAGTTGCCGTAGTTGCTGTTTAAAAAAAATCAATACTTTTCTTGCTATACGCGGTTACTGCACTACGGGTAAGGCTTTTTTGATTTTCTATCATATCTGTACCATTGGCCGCAAGCCATTATATTACTTCATTTTGTGATTCCCTTATTATCCTTCCCGTAACATTTCGGACACGTTGCATTTGGCAGATAGCCGAGATTATACTTTTTGTGTAAACGTCATATGTGGGTTTCCCAAAGTTAAAATGATTTGTGGGAAGGAACAAACAACCAACTGTCGTGCGTTCAGTGAAGGTGACAGCTACCTATTAAGAGCTAACAATTGCGGTTTGGTACCCTACTTACATCATATACACTTCGATAAAACAGGAGTGCAACCGCTCACGATAGCGACTGTTACATTTACCAAACAAGCTACAAAAACATGGGGGCTCGAAGTACTGTGGGGCGATTCGCCCAATGCAACTTTGAGCTCTGTGGCTTGTTCTGATACTCTGCTTTGATTTATAACAAAATACATAACTGGAAACCACTTATTATTATTAGCTCAATTGTTTTACTGGCCTTCAGAGCAATCAGCACTCTTTGGAAAAATAATCTGTGTAAAATCTGTTTATATATGATACACAGTATTAAACAACACTTGCAAGCTTGTGCCAAATATTCTTGAAAGCTAAATTCAAATTTTAGTGGTGAATCCATTCAACGGTACTTGGTTATCATACTGGGGCCAAGACTTAAACAGAAACAGTTGGTGGTTACACAACATATGTTTTGGATAGACCGGCTGATAAGAACTTGGGCAAGCCTTCCTTTTAAAAGTACATTTTATTACACCCAGCTATGTACGGAAAAGACCGAGATATCATTGCTAAAAATGGAAAGGGGTATGTGACTTGATGTGGTATCATGCCACATGTCTACGGCATGATATTGTGGTGTGTTAGCACTTAATCACACAAACAATCATTTACATTTTATCGGGGTAATTTGCTGTTAGTTAACAACTGAAATTTAGGGACTATAAATTTTGAACCCCAAAGGGGGCAATTGCTATGGTATTAACCATAACTGTTAAACAACCGTAAACTTTAGTAAAGCATCTGTATTCACCTAGTTGGCATAAATTATTTTAGCATACTCCATTTAAAAATGGGAGTTTTAGGGTGCATACTTACTGCATAAAGATTGTAAATATACATGATAGACAAATATTAGATATTCCTATTTAAACCTAAATACCGTCACAACGTATGCAAGAATGCGAAACTGAGTAGTACGCAAGCACTGCTTCGGATCCGTACGAGTATTCTATATTTATGTTTCCATGAAGTGTCGTTACGAAAAAATTTTTTCTGTTAATGTGGCATACACTTGACGAAACAAAACATTAAACTTAACGATGATAGAAGATTACCTCATCGCCGAAGTTGCATTTAATATACGTTCCCTGAATTGACCTACACTGCGATTTATTGTAGAAAAATTCCACCAACATTAACGTGAGAGAGAGTAGAGAGTAGAACATTATTTTTTATTTCTACCGATCATTTATGAACGCACTACTTTAACTTTGGTTTGTTTGTTTTATATTTTCCAAGTTTCTTAATACATGTAACTGCAGTATTTGTTGTTGTTGTTGTTCTTTTCTGATACGAAAAACTCCTATTAACCTCTTTTTTTAACCTAATGAAATGATCTTTTAAGCTGGACTGTTCTGTATTAACAAACTCAGTGTTTTGTTGTTGTTTTGTCCTTATAATATCGAACGCCTTTTTTTTTGTTACAACACGCATTTGTTTTCTTACTTACGCTGATTTTCTTTTTAAATTTTTTTGCCTAATTTAATGAATATAAATTGATATTTTACTATGTTTATTTCCGTATGAGGCCTCATGTCACCTTGAATTCACACTGAGTCACACCCACGTACTGTTTGCGTACTGATTTGTGTACTGCGTACTGATTTGTGGTCCCCCTGTCAAGCGTGAAACTTAATCCGTCTCACTCCGAGTAGAAGTGAACGGGTATGCATAATAAAGCTTATGCATAATAAAGCTGGTAAATTATAGCTGGTACATGTATCTCTTGCTTAAGGCTAGGCATAGAGGCAGTGCCAGGACTGGATGGCGCATGGTCAGGATAATGTGACTTGGTGTGGTCACTTTTGTGGTACTCACTTGTCTACAGCGTAATGTATATGTTCACAAATGACTGAATACTGTCGGTGGGCCGTTAAATCTAGGTGAAAAAAGGAAAAGGTTAACGTCATAGAGATGTCGGAAGTTGTTGACTGGGGCGGTAGGGTGGGTTTTGGAGACGATGTCTCTTTCCCATGTAAGAGCTGGTCTAGGGCGTTCCTCTGAGATTTTTGAATATTGGTTTAAATACGATGTTTAGAGATTCTGTAATGACTCTTAAAAATACTAGATAATTTTGCTGGCCTTATAACATTACTACGCAGATAAATATTTTTTCGTTTGTTTAATATTTTCATATTTATAAACATATCACAGTGGTGTCGAAAGTTGGTCCTTACAAATATTAAACCTCATGTATGCACGGACCATGTCAACGTGTCCTATGCGAGTTTGATGCGTGACATATTTTGCACATATTTATAAAATGAATATATATTGAAGTACATTGTGCACTTTTCAGTGATCATCTTTATGGAGAAATAATGTTTATGTTAAAATTTACCTCAAAAGTGGTCATTTTTAGACATCCAAGGTTATTTGGCAAGAAAACCGAGAACATGATAAATAAATTAAGATAACATATGTGGAAATGTTAAAATGACATTGATGTTGAATTCAGCTAATATACTCCATATCTGCATCTGTACAAGATGTGTCCTCGGTTTGATTTATTTAGTCATCTAGTTGTACAATTTACATTTTGTAAAAATAAAAATCAGTATATGTCGTTTTCTAAATAAGAGGGATAAGTGAAATGTAGAGGAAGATAAATGAAATCAAAAGAAAAGGGGGAAAAACAAGAAAGAAAAGACAAGAAAAAATGAATATTTTGAACATCATATTTCATGTCAATCTGAAATGGAAATGGAAGGGCAAAGGTAAGATAGACATAGTGACAGATGGAAAGATAGAGAGAAAAGGAAAGGAGATACACATCAGCATAAAAAAGCGTAGTCCCAGAACTAGTTGGCCCGGTGTCAGGATATTATAACATTGTGGTATGTTGTCACATGTATGTGCCACATGCATGATATCGCAGTGTCTGTCTGATGTAGACGAAATCTCCAAATGATTGCAATACTGTCTGTGGGAAAACCTAGCATACATGTTTTATTATCAACAAAGGTTGATTTATGTCTCATATGTCTTTTAGGAAACACGTTTTACCACAACCATTACTATGCGCCATATATATACTGTATTTTCGATCCATTCCGACCTATCTCCAGAACAACACCGGAGGGTCACGTAGCCCGTTAAATGAAGTTATTCCGATGTCGTAATAATACCCGGCTTGCGTGGGTGAAAGCCAGTTGTCATAGTTAATAGAATATAGAAATATTGTACTTGTTGTCTTACTTTATACATTTTGGTGAAAGATATACAAGGGCGTAGCTAGAAAGTTCTGGATGTTACGCACTATCTGGCTGGGAGTTCATGTGCCAGTTGCGACCGTGGTGGGTACAGGGTGTTTAATATAGGTATATTATCCAGCTGTCGATCCAGGATATAAACGTCCATTATTTGAATTTCAAGTATGAAATAAATTGGTCTATCCACAGATCTTAAACCGATATAGACAACATACTGCCGACAAAGTATATATTCCCTATTTGTGCACGTAGCTGTTGCATCTTGTCATGCCTCCATGTTTTCAAGGCCAAATATATAAATCGTAACCATGGGAAAATACCGCCTCATGCAATTAATTTCGGGCATTTCGTGCAACCCAATAACCGTTTAATTTTCTTTCATCAAACTGCTAGATTTCACATAGAAGCCCTTATCCGAAAAACATGAATATCTGCTATGTTTGATGATGTAATCACTTGAGATTTTCAGGACCTTTGACACATTGTAAGCTACGGCATTCGTGCATGTTTAAAGTTCATACAGCAAATAGCATATTTTATGATATATTGCTTTAATATCCATGACGTCATGTAATCACAGGACTAAACAAATATCTCTTGCAGCATACATCACTTCACATCTTAGTATGTTAATTCTGAAAAATTCATAAGGATTAACTTCAAAGTCATGAAACTAGATCGTTTCATTTCGTTAAAAGTCCACTTTTCGTTTTTCTGCCATAACTCAACCGATTCAACCCCGATCTTCAAAAACTAAATACCATCTGAAAGGTCTTTATAACAAATTATACCCATAGTGTCGCGATAAAATATTTATCGTTTTTTGAGATATTTACGGCCGAAAAAAAAACACGATAATTAACATATGACCTTGACCTTTTCGATTTTCAGAAAACGGAAGTTACTTTATACAATGCTGCACTTTCAGTGAAAATTTTATGCAAATCGGTCAAAAAATAAATCCTGCAGGACCTAAAACCCGCTTAATTTGAATACAAAATTGCTTATTACAGTCTGACGTCAAATGACGTCGCACTACGTCAGACGTCACAGAATACGAAGAAAAACTCCGGTCACATAAGATGTCCAATTTTCATAGTTCTAACTCATCAAGAGCCTTTGTACCGTAAGAAATGTCTTGAGACTGCCATCATTTCACCTGCCTCATGTATCCACCTATCTGTAACGGCTTTTGAGGTATCGAAGTTAATCCTCAAGAAACCTGCAAAATTGGCAAAAAATATTCAATAAATACTACCCAACCATAACTTTTAAGTTAATGTTTCGATTATTAAAGTCTTCATACCATTTAAACGGCATTGCATCAAGCTATGAATAATGTATTTTAAGTTATTTTCAAAAACTAATAGTTTCTTAGAAAAAAAAAAGAAATTTAATAACTGGGACACCCTGCATAAGTGCAAGTAAGAACGGTTTAAACTGGTTCTTATTTCTTTATGTAACTTCATTATATGATGTTCAATTTTGAAAAGCTGGGTACAGTTTGAAAGGTCTTTGAATTCCCAACATTCCACACGTTTTAAATAAAAAGTTATCTTTAACAAGTGTTTTAGATATGAACGGTTAAATCTGCAAAAATATGTTCATGTTCTTTCGTTTTCTCCCTATAATTCTATGAATCTTTACAAAATTCAATATCTGTTAAGATATAAGCAGTTAAATGAACTTGCGGTACCGTCAATTTTTTCCTGAAATAACTCAACTGATTCAAACCCGATCTTCAAAAACTGAATATCATCTGAAAGGTCGTTCAAAGCACTACAAATATAACACATAGAAAAAATATTTATCGTTTTTGAGATATTTAAGGCCGAAGAAAAAACCGATGATTGAAATGTGATCTTGACCTTTCTGTTTTTCCGGAAACGGAAGTTTTTTTTACAATAAGATGCTATGTTGCACCTTGAAAATTTATGCAAATCGGTCAAAAACTAAGGCGCGCAGTGCTGAAAAAACATTTTTGATTAAAAGTTGGTTAACGTGTCATGACGCCATTTGACGTCATGTGACGTAAATCTTCGTAGAGCTGAAAGAAATCGATAGGACACAAGTTCTGACCAATTATCAAGTTTCTAGCTTATCTGTAAGCTTCGTAATACTTTAAATACATTCCAAGGTCAAAGTTCGAAACTAAGTTTAACCATAGAACTTTGGTCTTTTTGAATCTTGCAAAACGTATATGGAGGTGCACATCTAGAATGTAATACATACGTTTTGTAAAAAGATCATGCTATTCCGCGCAGAAATGACGGCTGTAGAGCGCGTAAAAACATCGGGAGTTTTTTTTTTCAACCCTGATGTGACGTGACGTCACATGAAAACAAAATTTACTGCAATCAAAAGCGCCAAAGTCACTGTGCTTACTGTTAATATTTCATGCTGCTTCATCGGCAACCTATCTTAATTTGAACCTCAAAAGGAAGAAAAAAGTAGAATAATAATAAGGAACTAGATTTTGTTTGCAAAAAACGATAGGACTTTCTGCAATCCGTTTAAAACTTGATCAAACTTAAATTAGTTTATACAGAATACGAAGAAGACATTAGGAATCTAGATTGTAACCTTTACATACTGTGAAAAGTTTAGGAAAATTCATACATTTTTTTTTGACCTGACGTCAATTCTGACGTCATGTGAAAATGAATACCATTGCATTTAAAAACTCAGCATCAAAAATACATGCCATAAAATTTTCATCATACTGGACCATTGGCATCACATCAAATTTTTGCACGAGAAATGAAAACTTATAAGATCACCATGACGTCAAATGAAAACTTTTAAAATTACAACATGTGCTAATTCAGCTTTTTATCCCATCTGGGCCTCTGTAATACATAAATTAATTACTTAAATTAATTTTGAGGTCATATTTTCGAAACTTGATTTCACCACAGAATCTCGATCTTTTCTATATTTGGAAAACGAAAGTAAGGATGCACAACTAAAGCGTAGCTTATACCTTCTGTGAAAAATACAAGAAAATCCATTTACAAATAAATTCTGCAGAGCGCGTACAAACGTTATACCTGACGTCAAATTTGGCGTCATATGACGTCATATGAATTTGATAATCATTACATGCGAAAAGACATGGTTTGCCATAAAATTTTAATTATACTGAGCCATTGGCAATTACATTTTCCGAAAATGCTTAAAGTTAAGTAAAATTTGAAGAAGGATATTTTCCGAAAATGCTTTAACTTGCAGTGTAGCAATACCACGTGACCGTGACGTCACTAAAGCCATCAAAACAAAGACAAAACTGTCAACAGTTGGCTCCGCTTGAACATAGAAAATTACCCGTAAGTATTTCGTTTCTTCATTGATTTCGATGGGACAAGTGTCAATCTAAGGGAAAAAAATATAAGCTAAGCGCGAAATATTGAATCTCCATTAGCAGCTTAGCCGTTTTTTTTAAAACAGTACGTGAAATCGTTGCACAAAATAGCTTGGAACTGTGGTCCTCTCGCATACAAACAACCTAAGGTTTCACGAAGTGCTTGACTAAACGGCTTATGAGGTTTCTGAGATATAAACTGAAGCGCACCGGGGGTAAGATTTCTTTTTCGCCATAGCTCAACTAATTCATCCCCGATCTTAAAAACCTTTTATATCACAAAGAAGCTCTTTCAAAGCGTTACAAATAATGTACATTCTGTCTCGATAGAATATTTTCCCGTTTTGAGATATTTAAGGTCAAAGAAAAAAAACAACACGATAATTCGAATACGACCTTGACCTTTGCAATTTTACGGAAACGGAAGTGACATGCTCCATAGGAACTTATGCTGCACCTTCAGTTAAAATCTCATGCAAATCAAACTAAACATAAAGCTTTCAGACCTTAAAAAACGTTAAATTTTAACAAGCAAGACTTTTGACTTCTAATGACGTTATATGACTTTCATCTTCTCAAAATGTAAGAGAGATTAAGATATTTATATTCTGTCCAAGTATCAGCTTTCTATATCATCTGGAAGCGACCATATACGTATTTGAAATTTGACGTCAATGGTTCGAATCTCGGACCCGCCATAGAACCTTTGCCTTTCAAATTTGGAAAAACGGACACGGGGATGCACAACTAGAACGTAACATATACATTCTTTTTTATGAAAGTCGGTTTAGAAACAATGGATATAGATCGCGTACAAACTTATATATGACGTCATAGGCATAAGAAATTTATTGAAATGAAAATTTCTTTATCTGAAATATATGCCATTAAATTATCATGGTCCTGGGACCTAAAAACATATAGAAATATATGCGTAGAATTAAGGAATTCGTTTGGACCTTATGGTGTCATATGATGTCAAATGACGTTCTTCTTCACAGAATGTAAAATTCACGAAGTGACTTACATTCACACCAAATATCTTCTTTCTAACTCATCTCAGAGAGATTTTATACTTATTTGAAATTTGACGTCATTGGTTCGAATCTTGGACTCGCCATTTGCCTTTTCAAATTTAGAAAAACGGACACCGGGATGCACAACTAGAACGTAACATATACATTCTTTTTTTAAATAAAAATCTGTCCAGAAATATTGGCCGTAGAGCGCGTACAAACACTTGTAGACAACGTTAAGTGTGACGTCATGTGACGTCATAGGCAAATGAAAATCATTGACACTGAAATTTCAGTATCTGAAGTATATGCCATTAAATTTTCAATATATATAAATTAAGGCGTAGAAAGAAGAAAAAAGAATAATAATAAGAACTAGATTTCGTTTGTCCCGAACAAACGATAAGGCTTGCTGCTCTAATGACATTTGTATCATTGTGGCCTTGATCTTTGACTTTATGACCTCATAACCATAGGGGTCATCTACGGGCCATTGGCAATGTCCATACCAAATTTCACAGACCTAGGCTTATTCCCTCTCAAGTAATCAATCTAAAAGGATTTTATATTAAATGTCACTTTGATCTTGACCTTTGACCTAATGACCATAAATTTTTAAAGGAATCATCAACTGACCGTGGGCAATGCCCCTACCAAGTTTCACAAACCTAGGCTTATTTCTGCTCAAGATATTGTGCGGACAATAAATAAAACATCTTGTTCTTAATATCCTGACCATTAACACGATGCTGTTACCGCTTATGGTGAGCATGACGATGATTCGATTTAAAATCACTGATCCCGTCTCCGGGGCTTCCGGGGCCGAGAGGGTTAAGTCGCTGATTTAAACACACACTTAGCCCCTCACCGCCTGGGTTCGAATCCCGGCAGGGTCATTCGGATTTTCATGTGAGGAAGCCTTCCAGCTGGCTTGCGGTAGGTCGGTGGTCTCCGTGCATTCAGTGTCTTCTTCCACCTGTAATTAGCTGGACGTCGCTATATAACTGAAATACTGTCCAAATGAAGCGATGCATGCCTCAGAATGACGAAATGTTCATTAAAATATGACTTTCTCATCAGCAATATAAAGGGTGTCGCTCAATCTGACTAAAGTCATCTCCTATATATACACCACGCTACATTAGGATCTGAAGACGACCCGTTGACGTTCGTGTTTTGGATATTTCTGTCTCAGCCAATCAGATCGTAGCTTGCAGAATTTTGTAAATGTTCAATATCTGTATTTAGCACAGTCATTTCAGCAGGAATATTAACGTCACCTTAGCGACGTCTATAGAATCCGTCACCGTCGACATTGAAAAGAAAAGATAGGCGGCCATTTTGTTTTGATATGAAAGATATTTTCCTGACTTGACGTCAGAATAAACAATACACAAATTATAAAATAAATTTACTAGTTCAACCAGGGTGCTTGACACACTCTTGTCTATTTTTAGCCAATGTCATCGCGTCCTTATGAAATCAACACGGTTACAAAATTCGAATCGGTAGAAAGTGTATTCAGTGAGGGGCGTTATAAAAGTTTAAGAAAGAGAAATTGTATGTTGCAATTTTATAAGAGCTACCAGCCTACCAGGGATTCTATATACAAATACCTGGAGCTACATTACACTTTAATGAAGACAAATATGGGATACAATTTCGAATTATTAATTAGAAGTGTTATGGTAACGAATCTTAAATCAGGGTCTCTTAATACTGAATGTATTTATGTAGAGACTTTTAAAAGCACTGCAATCAGTGAATAACATGTAAACATTCAAATACACATTTCCTTATTCAAGGAGAGAGAGAGAGATGATGATGATGATGATGATGATGATGTAATTTTGAGATGATGAGAATGTCATTTTAAGATGATGATAATGATGATGATTATTGTCATTGTAAGTTTAAAAGACCAATAGCAGTGAATAGCAGCAAAGATAATTGTAAATACATATGAATGAAAAATATACAGGGAGTGCAATCAGTTGTGAGTTTTAAAATTGCATGGCATTAAAGTAAATTTACATTGTCATTTCAATGATTTATTTTCAGTAATCTTTATCTACACACACACACACTCACATGTTTTTTTTTTGTTTTGTAATTTTTTTAATTAGGTCATCAATGCATTTGTTTTATCAAAGACATGAAAAAATTCTCTCTCTGCACTACAGCAAACAGCAGTGATGTCCTTGATAATCATTTTCATAAGAGGCATATACTAAAACTATGCAACTTCCCGGCCACAAAGTACTGGTCAATGAACCGTAGATATGGTTTAGTATATGTTGTAAGAATTTGTTTCTAAACTGATGTAAAGTAAATAAGATTAAAATAAACCTAAAAAGTATATCTTTATCTTTTTTTATATTGTGTAGATTTCTATACATAAGAAATCATGATAGTTTAGATGAGTGATTGCCAGATCAAATTACTTTTATATATATTCAAGACAATGTGTTCAACTTTAATTTTATTTTTATTTTAGAAATTTTATATATAGTTTATATCACACACACATTTAATTATAACACAACATGCTTTTATAGTTGTTTAATGATATTCTAGCTAAGATAACATGATATTCACAAAACAAGTCCAACATCCACCAACATCTGAATTTGGAATGAGACACCTTTATTCCAATTCTAGGTCTGCTAACTGCAATCTGAAAAAAAGTAACAATGTTCATTTAATGAATGTTATAATAACATGATCAAATCATCAAATGAATTTTTGACAGAAATATTAACTCAAAACCAAGCAGAATACATGTACCATAATTCCAAATTCAACACTATGAGGTTAAATAACTTAATATTTTTGTAATATTCTAAAATATTATTCTCCACAATTATCATTCAATGACTAGTTTCAAGTTTTCATCACATCTGTCACTGTAAATGAAAGGTGGTTTTAATGGTGCTGATTTGAAATATTATTTGATTTGGATGATCTTTTTTTTTCCCAAACAAAGAAATCTTAACAGTATACAGGTAATGAATGTTATGTTTCTTGAAAATGTTTTCAGTTTACATGAAAAATATTATTTTTCCCAATTGTTTATATTACCTTGTGACTTTTTTTTAAAGATCACCTCATTTTTTCTTAATGTCTTTTGTTTTTAATAGTAAAAAGTATACATTTGCATGCCTTTGAAAAGAACATCCTTTGATGAACTTATGGATTTTTTATCATAAATTAAAAATGTTTATCTAACTAAATTCTTTTCAGAGGCAAGCATTCTATGCTATTTACATTTTTTGTACTTGTTCAAAATATGAAATGTTATATTCATTTTTCTTGACCAATGCATTTTTTTCTTTTTCTTTTCATTTTTAACTCACCCTAAAAATGACACTGCAGTGGCAAATAACACCATGGTTTTGTCATCAAAAACCTTGATTTTGGCCTGAAACAAATAATATTTTCTTTAAAATATTAGTTTTCCACTTAACAGGAAGACAAGAAATCATGGAATGAATTATCAAATTTGACCATTCTTCATGAAGGAAAGACATGCTCAAAGGGGAATTAACAAGGCATCTGAAAAAAGGCCCCATTTTCCAAACAAACGTGGGGATGGAAAAGGGCATTTTTGGTTAGAAAAAAACACAATTTGACTGAATAAGAACTACGATTTTTTTTCAACAATAAAATATGTTTTAAATTCAAACAGCACACTGGTATTTAATGTGCAGTTTTGTGCAAACATATTACAGTTTACAGAAATTTATTTACTAAAACCTGTTCATTTTATTGCAGTATAGAGCTAAATATCCAAAAAGCAAATTTATTTTAAATAAAGATATCATCAGAAATTAAGTAAATATTAATTAAGAGGGTCATTATTTTAATAACCTTGACATAAGATTTAAACAAGTTTGGCTGCCTTGGAATTTGTTCATATTTAGAAACAGTTGAAAACGCTTTTGAAACACCCCTCCTTCAATACACGGGGGTCACTGATGAAATCCATTTTGACACAAGTAGCAGATTAACGGACTTGATTGTGTATTGGGTTAGCAAGAAAAAAATCAAAATTTTACCACTGTTTCTATCTAAATTCATAAAAAAGTGTTCAGAATCTATTGTATAATCCTATAACTTGTTGTCAGTGTTGATTCCTCCAAAGTCGTCTGCATTTGCACTATAAAGACGATGTGTTTAAATCGTTTGAAAGGTTTCTCGATAAAAATCTGAATCTGTCAAGAGATGAAAAAGTATATATTTAAATTATGGGTGTCGATCAAACTATTACAACCACACATTGTTTACATTTTAATGAATAAATTTGCGATGTAAATGTCGCGCGTAAAATTGCCCAAAACATTAATGTTGATTGTCAAAAATCTAAATTAAACTCATAATAAAATACAGTTCATTGTAATTAACTAGTTCATCAAAACATACTTTACCTTTCTTTGTAAATCCTTTGAGGATTTCATTGAGAATATAGCAGAATGTTTTAGTCCAAAAATGAACGCTAGCTTTCAACAAGGACTGAAAACATTTTCTGTAGCACTCCAGTAAGAGCAAAAAGTACCGTAATTACCGGAAAGGGGCTAAATTTCGATACATTCATCAAGAAACAAACCAAGACATATTTTAATTGTTTTATTTACAATCTTTTTTATTTTACATGAACAGCACATGACATATTGCATATTTCATTTTGACATTTTCAATCAATCATGCGTAAATTATACATCCTTTAAAAGACGTTCTCTGACTGGCTTAGATATAAATAGATTTTACTGGAAAACCAATCTCATCGGAGAACATTTCAAATGGGTCGTCTTCAGATCTTACCGTAGGAAGATCTGTACTTTAGTCAGATTGGGTGTCGCTTTGACAAGGTACACAACGGCCCATTAAATATGTGCCTGTGGTTTTCTCGATGAAATGCATGCTGCTCATGATCAGATATCAAGCTGATATTGGCTTTTTATATTGTACTTCCTTTTAATCATGTCTCCTCCCATATTTATATGGGGGATATATTGAGTGTCTGTCTGCCTGCTTTCCTGTCCCATTTTTTTCCGGAGTATAACTCAAAAAGTATCAAAGCAGAAATCGTGGACATATCCAATTCTAATTTTAAATTTATGCAAAAGCATAAGATTCGCACAAGACAAAAAGACAAAATTTCATATTTTTTCAGATTGATAAAAAGAGTGATGCAAATTCATTGTTACACTCAAGAGGTCGTGGTTTCGATCCCCAGTCCGACATACTGAAGTCGCAAAATATGATACCAGTGTAGCTCCCTTGCTTGGCGCTAGGCATATTTATTTGTCTCTCCAGGTCTGGTAGCCCCGGTGTCATAATATTTCTTGATGTGACATCATGCTACATGTCCACGGCGTGATACTGCAGTGTGGTAACACACTTCAATATCACCAAAATTATCAGCACTTTGATATGTAATGTCGGTATTATTTCGTCCAAGACATAGATAACAACTACAATATTTAGTTATTTCATATATATAAATATATTTTTTTCTCAGACTGATAAAATCATCGTGGATTGAACGTTTCATGTATGTGTCTTGAATGTTTCGAAAAAAGAAAATGTCTACGATAGTTTGGCATGTTTCAATGTTTGAATTACAGCAATTGATTATTCATTTTTAATAGGAGCATTTTATGAACATTGCCCAGAAGAATGCACAGCCGTAAAATGGAGAATCAAAGAATATAATCATACTTATAACGACGGCTTTCTACATAAACATCCCAGTGTTTCTTATACAGTTACAAGCACCAATCATGCAAATATTTGACCATGAAACTATAATAACGCTTCTCACAGCAAGATCTACTTATTATCCCCACAAACTGCAGATCAGTCCCGATAAGCCATATCAAATTAATCTCATATGTTCTTGGGAAGCATACATTTTTGTGTTTCTAAGAATGAAAGAAAATAAACATGTTATTAATTATATGTTAAGCCAGAAATTACACTGCATATACCGAAGTGCGACGTGAAATATATGCTAAGGAAATGTATATACTTGTATACACCCCACATTTGCAAAACGCACATTTTGCCAGTTTTAGGATTAATTGAATATCACTAAATGTTAAGTTAAATTAAACTTAAAAAATTATTCTGGTAAATTTTGTCTATATTTATTTTTTTTCTGTGAGTCTTAAGTTTTGTTTAATTTCAAAATCAAAATTGGATATGTGCATGGTTTACTGGCAATCGTCTTGGATTCTAGGTCATAACCCTTACATATACAACTGAATAATATTAGTAACAATGTTGACATTGTAAATGTAAAAAATACTAAAATAAATACTGAAGAAAATAGATGAAGTATATAATGCAATTTTATTGGACATAATTTCTAAACGGAATGAAGTCAGATGTATAACTACACGTGTAGTTAAAGGCAACTATGAACTAACCTATTTAGCACATGACATTTTCCTTCCACTAGCGACAAAACTTCACAATAGTGTGAGTTATGTGGTTGCATAGTCCACACTTACTGATTTTTCCGAAAGTGTTGGACTACGCGTTATAGTCCACGGTGACTATGAGCAAATTCTGGCAGCTGATTGGACGAGAGGAAAATGCCATGTGCTAAACATTAATATCATCTTAAAAATATGACATCAATTGAAAATGATACTAATGACAACCTTTTTATTTGGAATATATATATATATATATATATATATATATATAATATATATATATATTATTTAATGCTTTTCGGTGGATTATACGGAAATATCAGTGAATTAAAAATCGTAATTTCACTGCTTAAAACAGTGAATATTACCATTTTCAAAATTTTCACTCTGGACTTTGAACCCGACCCTACGTTATAAAATGTTCGGAGCGTCATTTGTGCTGGGTTTTACGCAAGAAATGACGTCTTAAAAAACGTCACGCACGCGAGGTAATCCCGCCAATTTTGACCAATTTTGTGAATAACACCACAGCTACCTTTTTGCCTTTAAAGCATTAAATAAAAAGAAAAATGTTGTTGTTGTTTTTTCACTCTCATATGATCGAGTAATAATTTCACTATGTGAACTTAAAATGTTATATTTTCACGAGTGGTGAAGCATATTCTAAAGCATGTACTGGTTTTATACGAATATAAGCGCAACACTTAACTAGGTTTTGCATGAATGCGCAAGACTGAATGCATCCTTCATTTTACACATTTTACTGTTTAACGTGAGTCTTAAGCTGTTGCATTAAAATTGAAATTAAATTTCGGATAAATGCACGTGAGCTGATAAAACTTCTAGATATATAGATGCATGTAATTGTTTACTGTTGTTGTATCAGTACAGATTTTTGGTCATTTCCTTGCATTCTTACACACATGCATCTATCTCCTTGATATACATTAATCGAACATATACGTCTTCTGGTGTAAAAAAAAGTACAGTGATTATAGCCACAATTGAACGGTTTACCTAATCAGCGTAAAACAAAATACAATTTATATAGGTACACTATGAAAAGACATGAAATAAACACTGTTGTATAATATTGAGTGATATTCATTTACATTGCACTGGCGGATTCAAGGGGGGGGGGCGCACTTGGCGCGCGCCCCCTCTAAAATTCCCGGACCATACATAAATGCAGATATATAACCCCCCAAAAACTCACAAGAAAACAATATTCATCTGTTTTAAAATTAAAAAAAAAACACACCCTTCTCACGCTTCGGGCAAAGCGGCAACCCGCTTGCATTGTCACTGCCTACATTGTTTAGTATTGCCCCCCCCCCCCCCCCCCCCTGAACTCTGCATTGAACGTGAACTATTTGTCATATCTGATATTGGAATACATAGTTCCCGTGTGATGTCATAGGCACTGAAAGCCTCATTTTGGCAGCAATCTTTAAAGGTATAAGTTTATGCAGGCCGAAAGTTGAGAATACTTGCTGTTTTTAAATCATAATGGTGCTTTTATTTTTCAGTCTTTTAGCTTTAATAAATCATTTTAGATATGAAAATGATATTCTGATAAATTCATCGGTAATAACTTTATAACCAAAAAAGTTACTCTGTTTATTTTGTTTAAGGATGAACCCATACTTTTTTTCTTTACTGTGCATTTATTTATTTTCATCCATATTATGAATTTCAAGAGCTTTCTTATGGTGTTTACATTTTGATTTTTGGAGCAGAAATAACGAAATAGTAAGAAAATGAATATTCTGTTTCTATGTCATTCATAAAAAAATCCACTGAATTTGCCTTTAAATATGGCCGCCAAGGGTAGGGAAGTTCACTGATTTTAGAACTATGTATTGAGTACATAATCTAATAATAACCAAACATTACATAGGTAATTATACCGAATTTAGGGGTGTAATGTGCGCTAAAGTTAAATATTTTATTCTGAAATGGCATATTAAACTATTATAATATATTCTCACGGAACATCGTTCACGTCGTTTAATAAGCGGTTTATTTATAAATCCTTGTATCCAAGGAGATTTATTTGGCCCCAGATGACTTTAACAAAGACATAGTTTTTCAAAAAGATTGGGTGTAAAAATTACGGGGCGATACATATTCAGCGCGCAAGTATAAACTGGACTGTGAGTGGTCGGTATAAAGGGAGATCAATGCTACGAGCGCATATATATGGTTTCCATGTGAAACCTAAATGTTTCAATTTTGTACTGATGGACTGTATACTGTAAATACTGCATGGAAATCGGGTCGAGAAAAAGTGATATAAACACCCCACTTTTTTTCACCACCCCAGAAAAGGGTTTCATATTGGAAAACATCTCACATCTGGGTAATCTCTTAGTATATATATATATATATATATATATATATATATATATATATCTTTGGAAAAAGAAATTCTTCTATATGGATGTGAGATATGCGGGTTTCAATCAGTAGACATGTTAGAAAGAATACAGTTAAAATTTTATAAATATATATATTAAGTCTGAACAACTCGACTTCAATTACATGATTATGTGCTTTTTAAAAAAAAAAATTATACTTTCTAATCGTATATTGATAGTGAAAGTATATAAAAAATATCTGACATAGAAGTAAGAGTATGAATTATTTGGCCTTGATTCTCTACCATTTACTCATCTTTCTTTTTTTTTTTTCTTTCTTTTTGTGATACTAATTATTGTATTTTCTACTGTTTCTTTTTTTTCTTTCATTCAACTTTTTATGCATTCTAGCCTTAAATGTTTTTGGTTTACAAAATGTTCAACGTATTTTATTATATGAAAAATCTCTAAAAAATTCGCCATATCTTCAACAGTTTATATGATAATAAGAAAATCTCAATAAGATTCTAGCTTTCGATTTAATTCTATTCTGTATGTATGTGAATTGTTTTATTTTAAAGTATTTGATTAATACATATGTTAAAACTTCCTTATTTTTTTTAATTTTTAGCGGTCCTCTCTTATAGTACTCAGATTGGATCGTTGTAATGATGTAAAGTGACCCAGATAGAATAATGACCCCCACCCCCCTGTCAGTATTTTTAGAGGATAGTGGCCCTTGTATGAATGAAAGAAGGAAGGAAAAAAACGTAAACACTAAAAGTGTCACCATACGACTTTATGTTTGGTTGTGAGCGAGTTGCAATTATAGTCATGGTCAAGAGGTTTACTGACAACTGGGATATGATCAGTCATTTTGCTTTCTTACAAAAATTCCTTGTCTGTAGATAGGCGACAAAAGAAAACCCTGGAAATTATTTAATTAATTGATTAATTAATTAATTTTCGTAAATCTATTTAATTCTTTAGGGTTACATTCATCTTGCTAAAAAGAGCTTTAGTCATTGTTCTTTTCTTACGTTCGAACGAGTGTTGTTTCTAAAGTGAACCAAAGGGATTATTTTATGAAATGATAAACCTTAAATGAAAGTATGGCGACAAATGACGACAAAGCTGATGATGTAATGAGTGTCTTACGTAAGATTGATGACAAGATGACCCGAATAGACAAACGCCTAGAAACGTTAAATTCGATTGAACAGAAAATGTCGAAATTTGAGACAGATCTGAATAAGTTATGGGTCCTAGTGCATGATAATATAAAGTCGGTGGATTCCAAAATTTCGGATACATCTAATAGGGTAGACGGGCTAGAATTTGAACTTGGGTCGGCAAAGGAGAGCATTACACGTTTGCAGGCAGACAAGGCCAAAATCCAGGACGAGTTGTTATACCAACAATCGCAAAGTATGCGCAACAATCTCATATTCGCCAACATTGATGAAGATAGGCACGAGACACACGAGACAACGGAGCGAAAAATCAGGCAATTCATGGTTGAAAAGCTCAAGATGACGCAGGAATGTGTGGACCAGATCGGCTTTGAAAGAGTTCACCGTATGGGTCAACATCGTGAGCGCAACTCCCGGGCGAGGAAAATAGTTGCCAAGTTTACGCTTTTCAAGGACCGAGAAGCAGTCAGACGTAACAAGAAGCACCTCGCGGGCACGGACTACTTCTTACACGAGCAATTTCCGCGTGAGATCGCCGAGCGTAGGAAAGCGCTGGTTCCTAAGTTGAAAGCGGCAAAACGGGGAGGCAAATCGGCGTGGTTGAACTATGACACTTTGTACGTCGATGGGGTACCAGTTCGTGATAATAATGTGTAGGGGCGCGAAGAGGCTGGACTTTCTGTTTGTTCATGGAACATTAATGGGTTAAATCAGTCTTTTATGTTATAGGACGATGATTTTTTTTCAAAACTTAATTCATTTGACATAGTGTTCCTTTATGAATCTTGGGGAACCAGTAAATCTAAGTTTGAAATTCCAGGTTATAAATGTTATAATTTCTATAGAAAATTTCAGAATAGGAGAGCCAGGCGAGCGAGTGGTGGTGTGGTAGTGTATATTAGAGACAGTATAAACAAGGGAATCTCAGTTGTGCGCAAACATCATGATACTATAATATGGTTAAAGTTGGATAAAACATTTTTTAGGCTTGAAAAAGATATATTTCTAGCAGGAGTTTACATTTGGGTGGAAAACTCACCAGCATATGATTTTATATCCGAAGACTTGTTCACTTTGTTAGATAATGATATACATATGTTTGAGTCACGTGGTAGGGTATTATTGGCGGGTGACTGGAACGCTCGCATTGGCGGCAAGCGAGATTACTTAATGCATGATACATCAGTTGATAATATCGATGATGATGAATATTCACCAGATCTAGAAATGAAAAGAATGTCAATGGATAGTACCTATTCTTCTCAGGGTTTGAAATTGATTGACCTTTGTTTGTCTAATAATTTGCGTATAGCCAATGGTAGATTGGGTAGTGATCATAACGTCGGGAGTTATACATACGCGGGACCAATGGGGGCGAGCGTTATCGATTACCTATTGATCAAGAATTCTGATTTTGGGTGTGTCGCGGATTTCAGGGTAGAACCTTTTTGTGAATGGTCCGATCATGCCTGCTAGGCTTCAGAGTATTATGCAATACAGTGGCGGATTGTGGAGATAGTCAATACACACGATATTGTATTAAATGGGATGAGAAACATCGGTCAAAATTTAGAGCGGGTTTGATTTCTAAACTGCCACTGTTCAATGATCTGTCTTTTCATGCTGACTTTTCAAATAGAGAGGGAGTGAATGATTGTATTTCGAAATTTACTGAGATTATTAAAAGTGTTGCGGAACCTTTGTTTAGTCACGAAATATTATGTAATGATAAACCTAAAACAGTACACTCTTTCAGCAAAAAAGCAGATTGGTTCGACACAGATTGTATAGAAGCAAAGAGGAAATATATGTCTGCTGTAGACAGGTATAATACATGCATGAATAAGGACAATAGAGTTGAAATGTATAGATTAAAAAAGTGCTATAAAACTCTTGTAAAACAGAAAAAAAAGAAATATGAGTTAAATAAACTGCGATCTATTGAACGTCTACGTCATCAGAAACCAAAAGATTTTTGGAAATATTTTTCTAGTAAGAAAAATACAGTTTTAAATAAGGAAATCAATATTGAGGAATTCCTTGAGTATTTTTCGAATTTATATATAAATGTACCGGATACTAAAAAAGCTGATGCTGAAAACTTTTGTAATACACACAATTTTGATGATTCAACATGCTGTTATGAGGAGTTAGATGGGCCTATAACTGTATCAGAGGTTGAGGGGGTTGTTCGTTCATTAAAGAGAAATAAAGCTTACGCTCAGGATAATCTACTGAATGAATATTTCCTCGAATCGTGTGATATCTTATCTTCTCATTTAGCTGATGTTTTTAATGGCATTTTAGACAGTGGATGCTTCCCGGATGAATGGATGAGGGGAATTATTGTTCCCATATTTAAAAAAAATGATCCCGCTGATGTTAATAACTATTGAGGTATAACATTGATAAGTTGTTTTTCTAAAAATTTTACCGGTATATTAAATAAACGAATCAATAATTGGGCGGAAAATAACGATATCATTAGCGATGCACAGTTTGGTTTTAGACGGGGTCGTTCAACTATTGACGCAATTTTTGTTTTAAATGCAGTTATTTCAAATATACTCAGTGAAAACGGTAGACTTGCATGCGCTTTTATTGACTTTAGTAAAGCGTTTGATAGCATTTATCGAAACGGACTTTGGTATAAATTGTATGGTATGGGATTATCTGGTAAGCTGTTAAATGTTATTCGGAATATGTATTCTAAGGTTAAATCTTGTATTAGGGTTTGTTCTTCATTTTCTGACTATTTTGAGTGTTCTATCGGCCTCAGGCAGGGTGAAATCGTTTCGCCGATACTTTTTTCTCTTTTCCTCGAGGACTTAGAATTGTGTTTAATGGATAAAATTGATGCAGGCCTTACATTTTACGATTTATCTCTGATTCTATTGTTATTTGCTGATGACATGGTTTTATTTGGGAAAACAGTTGCTGATCTTCAAAACAGTCTTAATCTCTTAAATACTTATTGTGATTCGTGGGGCCTTAAAGTCAATCCTGATAAGAGTAAAATAGTAGTTTTTAGGAAGAGGGGTAAATTGCGGGTGGATGAAAAATGGACATATAATGACTCTCCTATTCAAACTGTGGATAATTTTAATTATCTAGGTACAACATTTAATTATACTGGCAATTTCTCTATGAATCATGAAACTTTAGCAGGTAAAGGATTAAAAGCACTGAATACGTTATTTACTAATACTAGAAATTTTCCATTAAAGCCTAAAACTATGTGTCAGTTGTTTGATGCATTTGTTAGTTCTATTTTATGTTACGCCTCTGAGGTGTGGGGTTTTGGTAAATCGAAAGTGATAGAAAGGATTCATCTAAAATTTTGCAAACAATTATTAAACGTTAAATCAAGCACGTGTAATATTGGGGTATATGGAGAGTTGGGTAGATACCCACTTTTTATTAATAGACAAGTACGTATAATTAAATATTGGGGTAAAATTTTATATTCAGATAATATAATAATTAGACATTTATATCAAATAATGGTTGAGAAAAGCAATTTGGGGATAAAAAATTGGGCCAGCAATGTTAAAGCGCTTCTTGATTCTCATGGATTTTCATGTGTATGGTCAAATCCAGAAAACTTTAATATGGATAAATTTTACCTGGAATTTAAGGATAGGGCTATTAACATGTTTGTTCAGTCATGGCTTAGCGACATTAATTTAAGTAATGTTTTCTTGTCATATAAGACATTTAAGTTACATTTCCAATTTGAAGATTACCTAGAAAATTTACCCAAAAAATATAGAAATGTTTTATCAAGACTCCGTTTGTCATCTCATCCTCTTAGGATTGAATCTGGTCGTCATGGTAATAATAGAATAGATCGTAATTTGAGAATTTGTACACTTTGTAACTCTGGTGATATCGAAGATGAATTTCATTTTGTAATTAAGTGTAGTATCTATATTTGTATCCAGTATATAAAAAATATTATTATAATAGACCTAGTTTTATAAAATATTGTCAGTTAATGCAATCATCTAATAAGACTGAGTTATTTAAATTGGGGAAATTTTTATACCAGGCATTTTCTAGGCGCAATTCTATGGTTATCAATATTTCATAATACTTATTCGGTAAGTGTAAAAATATATATGATTACATGTACATGTTTGCCTTTAATATTTAATGTCTATTTAAGTAAGCATATTCACTTTACTGTAATTACTTTGTTGATAAATTAACTGTGCAACATGTTTTTTGGTGTTCCATTTTGAAAATTAATTGTTTCTTAACTGCTATTTACCGTTGTTGCTTAATTCACTATACAACTCATTTATTGTGTTCCATCCTCTTGATATATTGTCAGTGTAGCAAGGCGAATTATTCATTTTAATAACATTAACCAGAAACTTGTATAAGTTTACGTTGCTTAAAAAATTAATTAATTAAAGTCGGGTTGGATTCAGTGACTAACCAGAAGAATGCAAAGCTGAGAAAAGTCGCTTGTTATCAGTAACTGCATCGGTGGTTTCGTGAATAAGAGCTCGCTCCACTTCTCATGAAATCATTTTGTATAATATCAGCCAACACTAAAAAGGCTACCTATCATTTCTAATGAACGCAAAACATGATTTTAACAATAAAATATATGTTGAAGTTAACACACTATTATAAGTAACGTCTTTCTTTGTTGAATTTACTGGAGTAGCTGGGATTTTTTTCCATAGGATATATAGAAACTACTACTGTTGTGACAGCAGCAGTTGAAGCAACAATACTAAGTATTAGCAGTAATATTCACTACAGGAAGAAGGTAAGGTATAACAATTGAACAGTTCTCAAGGAGAGGGGTCATTATTTTTATAACGGGTCATTATTTGTATAACGGACCGGGGGTCATTATTCTATGGGGGTCACTTCACTTCGTTACACCAGCTGGTAACATCAAACAGAAATGGTATAAGTAAATTGCCCAAAACACTTATTATTTGCTGAACGAGTAAGTCAAAAAGTCCTGCGGATTTGTAGCAGTGTCCCCATTTACGCATTTTATATCTTTCATTATAAAAAACATAATTGTTGGCTGCCGCGTCATTTCTTTAGTTCAACCTGGTCTAATTTTGTCGTTTAAAATAGACCTATAGGGTAATTTTGCAATATCATTTTTTGGTGAAAGTAATAAAGTAAATGGGATACTAAATTCGTCTAGTCGTCATAAGTGACAAAATTACCGTGTACCAATGAGAAGTGCTGGAATGCTTTGGTTGATTAACTTCGTCACTGTTCATAAATTTTCATAATTACCGACAATAAAATAAGTAAAGGCTATGAAAGATATGAGAACACCAGGCCCCTTGAGACTATATTTCACCTTTAAATTAACGTATACCTACTGAAAGTATTCACTTGGCACCACTAATATGACAGTACCAAAGCTGGTCGGTGGTTCTAGCCGATAGACTCGATGCTCCGTAAACTCAGTGTCTTTCTACGTCACAACATTCTGCTAACTGCTATACCTGGGCTTTTCCCTTCTTCTTTTAATGATTGTAAGCAAGGTTTTTCTGATTATAATGGCCATATTTTAGACCTTACGGTCAAGGATTTCCCACGTGTGAGTCCTGTTTTTGCTGAAGAGACAGCATCAGAAGAGACAGTAGTTACATACAAGTTACTCCGGGTGCGATACCCTAGCACATTTTGCGATTTTACCCCTTGGTTCGTTTCTCTAGTTATGTTATGGCAACTTATATATCTGTTCTACTCTTCAAATGTAGCATTTTCATAATGATTTGTGGATTTATGAATTGAATGCAGTTCAAAAATTTAACAGATTCGCTTGCGGAAAAAAAATGTATGAACAATAGAGTATTTTAAAAATGGACGAAATGAAACTAGATACATGTTATTATAACATATAATTTAATTTCTTCTTTTCTATCAGGCAAGCGTAATGTCCAAACAAAAGTCGTCAAAATCAACATGTTAGGCAAGAAACCCAGTAGAAATCCGGTGACAGGAGAAATCGCATTCCAGGACATGCTGGAACTTGACATAGAAAGTGAGGAGGACACCAAGCATGTGAAGGCGAAACGGGCGAAAAACCGGGAAAGGAAATTAGGGTCTAAGGTATACCCGACGTAAATACAGTCAAATCTGTCTTAAGTGGTCAGTCAATGGAACAAGAGACTGTGGCCGCTTAACAGTGGTGACCGCTAAATTAATAAATATAACAAAATGCTGCAGTTTGGTAATATTTAAATGACCGCTAAATGCAGACTGGCCGCTTAGTACAGATGACCGCTAATACAGGTTCAACTGTACATAGTTTACTTCGTCACGTGTCTTAGATACATGACGTCATTGTTTTCAGCAATTCTTGAATAGGATAAAAAGAGTTAAAATGAAAATATTTATATGTATCTTATATCTGTTACACGTTATTAATATTAACGAAAGTCTATATTTAGTAACGGTGACCTTGACCCGTCACACAACTCATCTTCATATTAGCTAGACATGTTGCAATTTGATTATATTTCAATCCTGACAAAATTTGCTAGGAAAATCTGGGCTTGAGACAGATGTATGTATCGTACAGAACCGTATGCATAATAGAGAACTTTATCATATAACATTATGCTGAACAGCTGTTTCCGGTTTCATATAACCATCACATATTTTTTTAACACGTTTCATGTAACATTTAGGCCGAATTACATTACCTCGCGTCACGCGCGTGTTTTCTATATACATGTATATGCATAGTGTGTTGGTACAGTTGGATTAAATATGTTTGATAACTAACTTTGATGAAAAAGAAGCACTTATTTGATGTTGAAAATGTATGAGAAATACACACGTTTACTTGTTATTTTCAGTTATTATTTGAAACTAGATTGATAAAAGTAATTCGTTTACAGTCCCTTCATTCATTTTATGTTTGATTGTTGTTACAATCGTGATTTACTGTCAACATGTTTAGTTTATATGATAAGAAAATCTGATATGAACTATCATTTCATACCAAGTTTATAAAAAATTTATTCAGCTCGCAAGAAGCTCGCTTTACAATCTCATTAAAATCATATCTTTATTTGCGCTCCTCTACTATCCGCCATTAGGATCTGACAACATCGCATTAAGGGTCACGTTAGAGTGACCTTTAAAGTAATTTATATGCAAAAACAAGTGCTCGATTTAAAACAATTAAATAACGCGTTTCAAACTGACATCGGTTAAACATATGTCACACGGTGAAAGAAATGTGCGACTCGTACCCGGGGCCGTTTGCTTACAGAGCGAATGCTCTACCGAATGAGCTACCCGGCCGAATACATATCTTTCTACCCTATTGTGAGATGAATGCGGTTACTATCTCTGGTTATGACTTGACTATTAGAGTTTACCGTCGCTTCGACAGTATTTCAGTCATATAGCGACGTCAAGCTAATTACAGGTGGAGGAAGACCCCGAATGCACGGGGGCATCCGGGTAGAACAACCGACCTAGCGCAAGCCAGCTGGAAGGCTTCCTCACATGAAAATCCGAATGACCCTGCCGGGATTCGAACCCACGAGTGAGGGGCTGAGTGAGTGTTAAAGTCAGCGACTTTACCCTCTCGGCCACGGAGGCCCCATCTCTGGTTACACCGAAGAATTCTGTAGCCGCCAATTTAATTGCCTTATACAAAGGTCAATCTGAGACGACCCCCTATACGATGTGGTCAGATCCAGTTAGCATACTGGATCTGATTTTAATGAGATTGCTCGCTTAATAGCATTTTCATGAACTTGTTTCGTAAACTTTGATACGAAATAACAATTCAAGTCAGATCATATATATATGTGTGTATTGCATCATACAGAACTGTGTGTATTGCATTACAAAGAACGGTAGGTATAATATTAAACTGTTTGTATTATACAGATACTTATGCATCATACAGAACTGTTTGTATTATACAGATACTTATGCATCATACAGAACTGTGTGTATTATACAGAAATGTGTGTATTATACAGAAATGTGTGTATTGCATCATACAGAACTGTGTGTATTATACAGATACTTATGCATCATACAGAACTGTGTGTATTATACAGAAATGTGTTTTATACAGAACTGTGTGTATTGCATCATACAGAACTGTTTGTATTATACAGATAATTATGCATCATACAGAACTGTGTGTATAATACAGAAATGTGTGTTTTATACAGAACTGTGTGTATTGCATTATACAGAACTGTGTGTATTATACAGATACTTATGCATCATACAGAACTGTGTGTATTATACAGAAATGTGTGTTTTATACAGAACTGTGTGTATTGCATCATACAGAACTGTTTGTATTATACAGATAATTATGCATCATACAGAACTGTGTGTATGATACAGAAATATGTGTATTATACAGAAATGTGTGTATTGCATTATACAGAACTGTGTGTATTATACAGATACTTATGCATCATACAGAACTGTGTGTTTATACAGAACTGTGTGTGATTATACAGAAATGTGTGTTTTATACAGAACTGTGTGTATTGCATCATACAGAACTGTGTGTATTGCATCATACAGAACTCTGTGTATTACATCATACAGAACTGTGTGTATTATACAAAAATGTGTGTTTTATACAGCCTTGTAGATATTCATTTTCTAAGAACGACATCTAAAAGACTATCTTCCATTGTGCTTTATTATGCAAAACTATTCATTTCATCACCAGGTTGTTGTAAAAATAAAATTTAAATTAATATTTTTTCGGTGAGATATACTCCATATCTTCTCAAAACAAACAATTTCAATATCTCAAACTAGCACAGTAAAGACTGGGCCTTTACGGTCGGGCTCGGTTCACCCCGGTTACCGCTAGCTCAGTGTTACGGGATACGTCGGCAGCTTAAACCAGGTCTGTAAAAAGAGTGCTCATAAAGGTTGCGACATTTAGCGTTGATGTTGCGACATATAGCGGCAGTTCAATTTTTTGCGACATTTGGCGTAACAGATGCGACAAAACATCAGTAGGCTTTGCGACATTTTTAGCGTTGGTTGCGAGACTTAGCGTCAGCCTTGTGACATATAACGTCAAGTGCGACTTTTAGCGTTGGTACGACATTTACGTTGCTACAAGGTATAAATTGTTGTTTAAATCATGTGTTCCATTCATTAGAAATGATAGGTAGACTTTTTGGTATTAGTACTGAGTACTTTTAAGGGCCACTAAAATTAAAAAAATAATAATAAGGAAGAAGGTGAGATTTAGTGCAGGAAAATATGATATTTTTCGTTTGTAAATATAAATGCCTATAGTTAATTGTATATTAAATATTTGTAGACTGAAGACTCTTTGTCGACATATATTGATATGCCGATTCACACCCCACCCACTTTGTTTACATGGCGTCATGCAGTTCATATTTTTCACCAATTCGTAGGTTATCATATCAAAAGTAAATAGTTAACAATGTAAAAATAAAGAACCGTATGTAATATTAACAATGATTTATTGTTCACATGTTTTTATATATTTATATTTCGTTCCTAAATTCACTTCGTAAAAAACAAGCATGGTTTTACCGCCATCTTGTATGATCATTTCATTCTTAGAAACGCTTTTCGGGAAACTCCACTTGCATTTTATTACGTCATGTAAATAAACGTTACCTAACAGAAGAAGAAGAGAAAAGGAGAGGTCGAGAATTGATATAAGAAAGAAAATAGATAGATAAGGAGGAGGGAAAATTGATAGAGTTAAAAAGATACAGAAGGTCAAATTATGAAGGTATAATTTTAGAATCTATTTTTAGCATTGCTAAAAATAGCCGTTTCTTTTATAAACACGGGTTAACTTTATGTAAATAAAAATTATTATTACAAGAGCCGTCTTAATTTTTGTTCTGCCCAGCACAACAATATAAATCACGGCATTTACTTGAATTATGTTATTGTACTGACATAAAATGCAGCATTACATTGTTTGTTTGTTCGTTTGTTTGCTGTTAAGCATTATACCGACAGTATTTCTATAATTTAGAGACCATGTCTTCTTGAGAGAGATATAATGCTACCACACTGCAGTATCACACTGTAGACATGTGACATGATACCACACCCAGATGTGTTATCCTGACACTGGGTCAACCATTCCTGGATCTACCTATATGCTGAGCGCCAAACAGGTAGTCAGTTCCATTGTTAACGACTTGTATACTAACACGATAATCTGCACTAAAGCATTCATTCGTTGGAATGTATTGTATGTTTTCCGCGAAATTTACTCATGCTTGGAAAAAAGACAGAAAGTAAGAAAATGACCGATGTAATTTGATTTCGGTTATTTCGAAAGTACTGATATTTTTATTATTGTTTTCAGCCAAAACAACATAATATGTCCATTCAAATTAATGAGATCCTGAGCGAACATTCGTCCTGATCGAGCCCACGACCTCTCGTTCCCGAACCACTCGACCACTTGGCATGTTAATTTCATTTTGAAGTAGTTTACTTGTTGCACAGAATGAAGCCATATGGCTTGTTAAAACGTTCCAGCTCGAACAACTACTACTACTGAAGAATAATGACCGGGGTCAATATCTGATACATATCATGTAATGGGTGGGGGGTCACATTTTCTGAAGAATAATGACTGACCCGGGCCAATGTTTTATACATATCACGTAGTGGGTGAGTGGTGGGGGGGCGGGGCACATTTTGCACGTATTGAATGCAATTGTATTATTTATATGCTTAAGGATTTTTAGTCTGGAGTTCCTTCCCCTGACACTACGTTATCGTAAAGTTCGGGAACCAGACCAAAGGATTTTAAGAAAACTGTCTTCTCTCTCAATTTAAAGTAGAATACAATGTCAGAATACTGAACCAAAATTATATCTTAATAGTGGCAAAAACAAAAAATGCTGATAAAAACGTTTGATTCATATAATTCAAAAGATAACCCTTTTTGGCTACGTACATGGTAAGAGCGTCCCCCCCCCGAATCGGCAGGTCGTGGGTTCGATCACCGTCCGCGACATACCAAAGTCGTGAAAAAATGGTATTGGTATAGCTCCCTTACCTGGCGCTCAGCATATAAAGGTAGTTCTAGATGGGCCCGTTGTCAGGAAAATGTTACTGTGATCATGCCACATGTATACGGCGTGATACTGCAGTGTGGCAGCACTATGTCTGTCTCAAGAAGACATTGTCTCCAAATGACTGAAATACAGTCACAAAAAAAAACACTAAGACCCCTAATGGAGCACTAGAAAGCATCAGCGAACATTTCTTTTTGTCTGATTTTTTCATGCCGTTTTCCATTCATACTCAAAACATATTTTCATTGAACTGAAAAGCAAATTGATCCCATTGAAACTCCAATCTGCATAAATTTTTTAAGCGTATATATGTAGTGTTGCGACCAAAACGAGACTGTGGCCTGATTCTAACCCAGATTTGAAACCATTATAAGCAAACACCACGCAGTAGTTACCTCCCCTTACAGTTGTAGATGACTTTTGCTTAGTGAACTTGCGAAGGAGATTGCGATATCTTAGGTGTATCTTTAGACTTCATGCCTTTCTCTTCATGTAAAACATTAACCCTTTCCCTCATAGAGGAAACCATTTAAAGACCTATGCGAACAACATAAAACCAGATCAGCCTGCGAGTAACTCGCAGGCTGATCAGGTTTTATGCTGTTCGCTGCTCCTCAGTGGTCTGGAAATGAGGATATTGTAATTAAATTTGGTAAGGTTTAACTGTTGTTTTTTGCAGATCGAGCTTTATTTGGTACCTATTGAGTGCGTCAAAATGAGTCTATATGAGGGAAAGGGTTAAAGGTCACGGACGACTCGTGCGAAGATCATATTCTTCTGTAAAATCATCAAATTTCGTGGAATCTGTAGTGAAGACAGTTTTGTTGATAATATATTTGTGTTTTCATGTTCTAGAAAACGTGCATGATGTCTATTTTCGTGGGGATAAATATTCGTGGATAAAGTCATCCACGAAATCAACGAAAATTAGTCCTCTACGAAAATGAATGAATCGACTGCATGTGACTGAACTCCGTGACAACACCTTTAGTTTGATGTCAGTTAAACACAGACGCAGTGATAACATCGAATGATAGCTTGACCTTATTGAAAACAATCTCGGCTTGTTTTAACTTAAGTTACCCCTATGTGGCCCAAGGTCATGATATCTCGATAACACACCCCAACCCATATTATCACAAATAAATTAAGAATTGCTGCTTCTTTTTTGATAGCTCCAGTGATCCGACAATCGATTTCTTTACTTCCTGAAGCGTACAATGGGGTATAAAACAAGACATGTATACAGAGGTTGTGAACCTTTGAATAGATTATATACACTTGAAGTGTTAAAGCATGAAATTGTAATATATTGATATAATTATATATACTGGGAAATTCGTTTGCAAGTAAAATGAAGATATTGAATAAATATCTAGCAGTTCATTTGTAAACCTTTTTGTTTATTGGACAACATAGGGTATACATGTATTATGTTTATTCCTCATATGAAAATCGCTTCAATAATAGGACCCTTTGCTTTGCTTGATTCGCTCCTTTTAATCATTAGGATTTCATTTAAGATGTTCTAACCTTCCACACTGCAGTATCAAACCGATTACATCAAACTCAACACAGTAGTTACCTCCCCTTACAGTTATAGATAACCCCTGCCACCACAAGTAAAAATTAACAGAATTTAGCTAATTTTTCTTTTTTCCATTTATTTTTATTTTACTGCGAGTGTCATATCCCTAAGTATGTTTTCTCAAATAAACATCAAATATCGCCTGGAGGTTAAAAAAAATAATCATTTTGAAAAATATTTTTGTTTTTGTGACAGCAGACGGAGACGCCATTTTGTTAGTTTACCATCATCACGTGACATTTGTGACAGCAGTGATTTTTTTTTGCTTTGCTTTGCTTGCAAGGGAGATCACTGTGTGGAGTTTGAGAATACATGTGGCATGATACCACAACCAGTCACGTTATCTGACACCGGGCCATTTCACCCTGCAGTGCGCCAAGCAGGGAGCTACCAGTGCCATTTTAAAGACTTCGGTATGTCGCGGTAGGGAATCGAACCCACGAGCGGATGTTCTTATCTCTCGGTTTCCGTGGAGGTCCCCAAAGTATTTCACGGTCACTTAACGATAAGCAGTGTTGGTGGAATTCAAGCAAGATCTACTGTAAAATCACCAGTTTTCGTTGACATTAAATTTAGTTATGTATTTCTCGGATCTATGGTCTAGAAAAGGTGAGGTCTATATTAAAGACAATTTTTCGTGGGGATTAATATTCGTGGATAAAAACCACCACGCAATTGACGAAACTTAGTGTCCCACGAAAATTAATGATTTCACAATACAAGCTTATGATTTCTGTCGTTGTTATTTTCAATACCATCATTTCGTCTTCTCCTTCTTTTTCGTCCAACAGTTTAGACACAGAGGTTGACATCGATATTAATGGTTCAGAGATAGGCCGTTCACATCACCATCCAAAGATATGACCTATACACACTTAGTAAGGTATGATGAATATCTTTGAATGTAATTTTATGATATGAAAATGAGTCCTTTTTGTTATTTATGACTTGCCATTTGCTCTAATTGCGATAAAAATTGGGTACAAAAGCAATTTGAAATAGGCCTGACAGCGTTAGGGGTAATTAACATCAGAAAAGTTATGAAACCAATTGTTTCATTAGACGTATTGAGAGAAGCACAGCAAACACCATGAATCTGATTGGGACTTTGCTTCTTTTATTTTTCCTGTTCATAGATGTCGGAGAAACTAAACCTGCAAATGGTAAGCATTTCATTAATTGCACAGAATGATAGAATTTGTTTTCTCCGAATGTAAACAAAAATCACGAGCGTTCATTGACATGTATTTTCAATTGTTCTGAAAAAGCCAATAATGCATTATTCTTTTTATTGCGTAAAGTTAGATCTTTGTCGCAACCTTAAATGTATAAATTGACCTCTTTGGGGGAAAAAAATCTTCTATATGGATGTGAGATATGCGGGTTTCAATCAGTAGACATGTCAGAAAGAATACAGTTAACATTTTATAAAAATACATATTAAGTCTGAACAACTCGACTTCAATTACATGATTATGTGCAGAAAATACGCCTTGCAATAATAAAATAGCAATAATAAATTATACTTTCTAATCGTATATTGATAGTGAAAGTATACAAAAATATCTGACATAGAAGTAAGAGTATGAAGAACTATTTGGCCTTGATTCTCTACCGTTTACGCATCTTTCTTTTTTTCTTTTTTTTCTATCTTTTTGTGATACTGATTATTGTGTTTTCTACTGTTTCTTTTTTTTTTTCTTTCATTCAACTTTCTATGCATTCTATCCTTAAATGTTTTTGGTTTACAAAATGTTCAACGTATTCTATTATATGAAAAATCTTTATTAAATTCGCCATATTTTCAACATTTTATATGATAATGAGAAAATCTCAATAAGCTTCTAGCTTTCGATTCCTATTCTGTATGTTTGTGAATTGTTTTATTTTAAAGTATTTGATTAATACATATGTTAAAACTTCCTTTTTTAATTTTTAGCGGTCCTCTCTTATAGTACTCAGATTGGATCGTTGTAATGATGTAAAGTGACCTACATAGAATAATGACCCCTCTGTCAGTATTTTAAAGGATAGTGGCCCTTGTATGAATGAAAGAAAAACACAACGTGAACACTAACAGTGTCACCATACGACTTTATGTTTGGATATGAGCGAGTTGCATGTATGATCATGATCAAGAGCTTTATTGACAATTGTGATATGATCATTTTTTTTGCTTTCTTACAAAACTTCCTTGTCTGTAGATAGGCGATAAAAGAAGACCCTGGAAATTATTTAATTAAATGATTAATTAATTAATTTCCGCTAATCTATTAATTTCTTTAGGGTTACATTCATCTTGCTAAAAAGAACTTTAGCCATTGTTCTTTTCTTACATTCGAACGAGTGTTGTTTCTAAAGTGAACCAAAGGGATTATTTTATGAAATGATAAACCTTAAAGTCGGGCTTGGATTCAGTGACTAACCAGAAGAATGCAAAGCTGAGAAAAGTCGCTTGTTATCAGTAACTGCATCGGTGGTTTCGTAAATAAGAGCTCGCTCCACTTATCATTGTGTATCATATCAGCCATCCCAAAGGTAAAAACACTAAAATGGCTACCTATCATTTCTAATGAACGAAAGACATGATTTTAACAATACAATGTATGTTAATGTTAACACGCTATTATAAGTAACGTCTTTCTTTGTCGACTATTTGACTATTTCAGTTTACCGTCGCTTCGACAGTATTTCAGTCATAAAGCGACGTCCAGCTAAATTACAGGTGGAGGAAGACCGCAAATGCACAGAGGCATCCGGGTAGAACAACCGACCTACCGCAAGCCAGCTGGAAGGCTTCCTCACATGAAAATCCGAATGACCTTGCTGGGATTCTAACCCACACGGTGAGGGGCTGAGTGGGTGTTTAAGTCAGTGACTTTACCCTCTCGGCCATGGAGGCCCCCTTTCTTTGTCGAATTTAGTGGAGTAGCTGGGATTTTTTTCATAGGATATATAGGAACTACTACTGTTGTGACGGCAGCAGTTGAAGCAACAGTACTAAGTATTAGCAGTAATATTCACTACAGGAAGAAGGTAAGGTATAACAATTGAACAGATCTCATCCAAGAGAGGGGGCATTATTTTTATAACGGGTGTCAGTATTTTGTAGAAAGCCGGGGACACCTTTTCTGAAGAATAATGACCGGGGGGGGGGGTTTACTCTATGTGGGTCACAATTCTTCGTGGGGGGTACTTTTCTTCGCGTAGGGGGGTCATCATAACATTATGACCGGGGGTGTCATAGTACTATGACCAGGGCATTTTTTCTGAAGAATAATGATAATGGGGTTATTATTCTATGGGGGTCACTTCACTTCGTTACACCGGCTGGTAACATCAAACAGAAATGGTATAAGTAAATTGCCCAAAACACTTATTATTTGCTGAACGAGTAAGTCAAAAAGACCTGCGGACTTCATTTTTAGCAGTGTCCCCATTTACGCATTTTATATCTTTCATAATAAAAACCATAATTATTGGCTGCCGCGTCATTTCTTTAGTTCCCGGGCACTTTGTTTAACCTGGTCTAATTTTGTCATTAAAAATAGACCTTTAGGGTAATTTTGCAATATCATTTTATGATGAAAGTAACAAAGTAAATGGGATACTAAATTTTTATCATCCTAAGTGACAGAATTACCGTGTACCATTGAGAAGTGCTGGAATGCTTTGGTTGATTAACTTCGTCATTGTTCATAAATTTTCATAATTACCGACAATAAAGTAAGTAAAGGTTATGGAAGATATGAGAACACCCGGTCCCATGAGCCTATATTTCACCTTTAAATTAACGTATACCTACTGAAAGTATTCACTTGGCACCACTAATATGACAGTACCAAAGCTGATCGGTGTTTTCTAGCCGATAGACTCAATGCTCCGTTAACTCATTCTGTCATTCTGTTAACTCATTCAGTCACAACATTCTGCTAATCATTCGAGGGACTAACCATACCTGGTGAGGTATGATTAATACATAGGATTCCTCGACAAGATTTTAATACCAGATTCTCTCTCTCCTCTTCTTCTCTCTCTCTCTCTCTCTTCTTCTTCTTCTTCTTCTTCTTCTTCTATTGTAATGATTGTAATGGCTAGCAATCA
>CM037789.1:19065228-19092012 GCA_021229015.1 Solen grandis
TTATGCCCCTTTTATACAAGACGCATTTAGATATTCAAGTGCCCAGTAAATTGGATTTCAAAAACCAGGCACCCTAGCCCCGGGGCACTTAAATGGCCTGCAAAAGGCCTTGATGATTTTCAATACATATAGACTCTCTCTCTGTATAAATATACAACCTTTCTTTGACACCGCAGGTTCTATGATAACGCATAAAGGTGACACCTGTCAATTATATTACTTTCATAACTGTCTCTCTAAATCCGATTTGCAATGAAAGTCAATTTTGTTAAAAATAAATACATTCTTGGTAAATCAACATTTTAATGAGCCTTTATCAAAATCCTCATATTTTAGTACCATTACTATCCCTTGATGTACATATGTATAACAGCATTTTAATATCCACTGGAATAACTTTCCATGACTTATACAAATGTGTAATAGACAATTTCACAGTTTGTCACATGTTTTTACGATACTTACGGCTCATCAATCCAACCATATTTTTTCAATTTAGAGATTACAGCAGTACTTTGGGGACTCTGTGGCCGTGAGGATAAAGTCGCTGACTAACACTCACTCAACCCCGCACAGTGTGGGTTTGAATCCCGGTAGCCTTCCAGCTGGCTTGCTTAGTTATATTTAAAGCAAAAGTAAACAGGCTATGGTAGATTAGTTTTGCATGTTAAAATTTCTATAGCATTGTAAACATATACATAAAAAATAAACGTTTAAAACTTTTAACACAATAAAATTAAGCAACAATCCAAAAATACAATAATGAATGATAAATCAGGTTCACATAAATGATTTAATCAGAAGAACATGCACTATGTAGGAGATGGCCCCAGTATAATTCCATTAATCAATTATTACTGTGGAATCAGGAGGTATTGGGTTCAATACTTGGCCGCTACATTAGCGGTACTTCTATTGATCCATTGCTTGGACTGGTTGGCTCAGTGTCAGGATAATGTGACTTGATGTGTTATCATTCCACATGTAGAAGGTTCCTGGGTTGGACCAGTACTTAGTGTAATAAGATTTGTCATGACCGTCCTGGTCCCAGGGATCAGAACTTGTTTGAAAACGATGTAAAATTTATTAAGTTTTAACTTAAATATGTTAACAGTGTCTTATATTATGGTGGCAGAACTGTATCTGTCTCAAGTAGACACAGTCTCCAAGTGATTGAAATACTGTCAGTGGGATGTTAAACTCAATACACAAAGAACCTAACAATTAGTAATGTGAATCGGTTTGAAATACTTAACATTGTGGAATAATTAAACATATCTCTCTTATGATTCTCAAGAAAAAATTATTTTGATATTGACTGTATCCGACTCTGCTTATTTGTCATTTCCAGTATCTAAGATGTAAGGATAAGAAATAATCGTAAATCTAATAATATACATTAAAATTGTGTCTGACAGGAGAGGGTTACACATCATGAAATGGCGTCTCATTAAGTGCAAATTATGAACATATCTTCATTTTATTTTTTCTAATTAATTACCGCTGGATCGGTCATATTTAAGTCACTTCCAATGTGTTTGCTTTTCTGAGCTAAAGTTAACTGTCTTCAAATCACAATTGATGTTTGGATCATCCATCATCCGGATAATTTCAGGAAATAGAGACGAGACATGTGAGTGCCGAACAATTATGGCCATTGATTTTTCCAAAAGAAAAGTGGGTGGGGTGTTCCTGAGATTTGATTCAAGATTCTGATATATTATGAAACGGTCATTTTCCTCTTTAATGTTAAATGGATTTGTTAAAGCCCACACATGTCTAGTAATTAATATCTAATGATACATATGTTACTAAATAAATTAACAAAAATATGTTGTTGGAAAAACGATTATCCGTATTTGAAAAGGTTTAATCACAACTTTGCCCTGCTGGTAGGAGGGCAATTATCATGATTAAAAATGATGTCACATTTTCCCGTGCCATTGGAGAAAGCGCACATGAAAATGAGACGTCATATTTAATTTTAAACATGGCCGTTATATCAGGATTCGTATCTTTTGATCAGTCTTTCATTCTATTGAGAATATAAAATTGTGAATGTTTATTAATAATATCAAATACACACATATGCGTGAACAATGTACACTAGTTTGACCGCCGTTAAATAAATCCAATTTTAGGGTGGTTTCCAGGGTATCGCGGATTCTCTGGTATAGCGGTATTGTCATTTTGTTGGTAAAGACTTGGCTTATCGCCACCTAGTGACACCATTTTGTAAACAGAAAGTAACAATTTTTATTGAAATAAACAAAATGTAATATGCATGTCTCCGTAAATGGTAAGAAAAATGTAAATTTCTTGCAGTATACCGACTTTTAACTATTACGCTTATGCTTATCACCAGATGTCCGCAAAAAACGTTTTAAAGCATATATAATGGATTGACAGACTCAACAAATGCCGGATCTTCATTGCTGCATTGTTTTAATGAATGATGATTGTTTTTATCATGTAGCGACACCTGCAGGTGGAGCCAGCGGTCTATTTTACCGCGATACCAGAGAATCATGGGAATTCTATGTAGGCCAAACATGGCGAAACCCAACATGTTTTTAATATGTTATTAGAAGGGCTGAAAAATGTTTTCTCATTATGGTACAAAGATGGAATAACAGTGACTTACAGAAATAAGTTGCAGATAAGACTTCACTGATATTTTATCCCCGTTCTTGTTGTTAATACCTCGATATGAGGAACACAATCCTTATACTCAAAATGTTGTAAAGACCTAACCATTTGAAAAAAAAATAGTAAAAATAATAAATACCAATATCTATGGTATGCGTTTTGACTAATACTAATATTAGAATGCCAAAATAATGCTATATATTAAACATATGTATTATACAGAACAATGAATGGATAGTTGGGGCATTTGAGTGATAAGGGCTCAGCCCGAGGGCAATTATCAATTAGACAGGGCTATTATCACTCAAATGCCCCGACTAGCCATGTGTTATTCTAAAAGTATCTAGTAATTATAATTATTTTATAATTTAGTAAAACTCCATTCTAAAAGCATAGACTTCTTGATTCTAAAATATAGACTTAGGACAGCGATGAATTTGGGTCCATTTCTAAACTTCAAACACATTTTATTAAAAATCCTGGTTTTAGCTATAATATCTTGGACATTAATAATATCCCCTGATATTGGACTAGCTCATTAATATCTATTGCCAGTAAATAATCAAAAAGTAACATTTATTGTTGATACTAATTAAAAGAATTTCAAGTCATAAAATGACCATGGAACCACCATTCTAACCTAATAGTTGCAGTTCCCATCAAAAATATTATCTTATTTCCGTTGTTTAAAACCTAGTATGCTTTTGCAATAGCTGGCAGTTGATACATGAATGACTATTTCGGGCATTAATACAAAATATGATTCATAGACACATCAGTTAATGAAATAAACACATTTATAGACATGTCCGCCTTTGACAAAGGGTTTGCTCAAGGTGCTTGAATAATAACTTAAGTTCTTGTCTCTGCCACTGATTTATGGTATCAACTGCTAAACCCTGTGCTTAAAGTGTTGTCAATATGTTACTTACTGCATTTGAATTCAATGTATGTGTCCGATGGTCTATTTTGTGCAAACATGCATAAGTACATGTACAACCAATTGACTATTTCCGTTTCTGTCAGTTGTTTTTATTATCAGTAACTTTATGAGTTGTCATGAACTTCCTGCTCTTGACCCTAATAGTTGTATACATCATCACACATATAATTGAGACTAACTATTTTGACCAGTGCATTATTGAAAAAATAATGATAAAAGAATGGTCTAAAGTACAAGAATGTAGGGGATCACCTAAAACAACAACAACAACAACAAACGGGATCCATATAAATTTACATGTGTTTTTCATTTTCATTGTACAAGGTATTCTTTGTTGTGTCACCTGCTGTATGCAGAGGTGACACACAGGGATCTCTTTTCTGTCATCTGTCTGTCCCATCTTTCTGTCCGTCTGTCACACTTTTTCTGTCACTCTTCTTTATTCTGCAATAACTTCTGTTCTAATCATGCTATTGAAATGAAATTTCATTTATGGACAGAGCTTGACACTGGGAATTGTCATGCACAAGGTCCATAACTCTGGTATATTTTTTGATTATTCCCCCTTTCATTCACTCTTCTTTTTATTGCACTGGCACATTTCTTTATTCTGCAGTAACTATATAAGGTATTGACTTGAAACTTCATACATGAATAGAATGTGAGTAGGAGAAGTGCATTGACCAAGAGATTATGAACCATTACTTTATCTGGCCCAATTTTGGAATTATGTTGTTTTTTTTTTTCAAATTATGTCGGGAGCATAACTCATAAACTATATAATGTATAGACTTGAAACTCAAATTAAATAGATGGTGAGATTGGGAAGTTCATTTACTAAGAACCGAAACCCCTACATAGATCAGTTTTTTTAATTATCTCCCTTTATTTACCAATGGATTTCTATCTAGAGAATAACTAATTTACTATATACTTGAAAACTATACAAGATATTGACTTTATATATAAGTAGATGACAGCTAGGAATAGTGCAGTGACTGAGGGCCATAACTCCACCAAGTCTGTTTTTTTATTATCTCCCTTTACTTTTATATATATATATATATATATATATAATTTTTTTTTTTTTGGGGGGGGGGGAGCAAAACTCATAAACAAGACCGCAAGGACTTGAAACTTGAAACATAAAATAAAAGCAAGTAGGAGCAATGCATTAACCACGAACCAAAACCCTGCCTGGTCTGTTTTCTGATTATCTCCCTTTTTTATATAAATCAATTTTTGTCAAGAACATAACTCCTGAACTATTCAAGGTATTGATTTGAAACTTAAGATTATATAAATAGATAGTGAGTAGCAGAAGTGTAATGATTATGAAACAGAACTTTGTCGGGTTTTCCATTTCTATAATTTATGGAGTAAAGTCCATATATTTGACATACTTACTCAAGTCATGGATGGCTTTCAGTTGACACTGATTATTTTACATCTGACCTGCTCAGATGGGGCATAGTGACTGTTTGTGGTGGTAAGAGTGTCACCTTAAATGTAGGAGGATGTAGATTAAATTAAGATCACAGAATAGCTTAATATGGTACCTTTGCAGCACATGTGATAAGGACACTTCCTGACAGGAGATGGGCTATATAGTTTACTATCTGTTTTACTAAAACTGGCTTATAAGCTGGGCAAAATGGCCATACACGGTGATTGTCACACGAAGAGGGACATATTAGGCAGTATAGGTCTATGTCTGCTTGATGTCTGTACTTGTGCACTGTAAATACTGACATTCGGTACATTACCATAGGAATGGAAGACTGCTTTGAATACACCAATTTGCTGAAGAAGTCAGGTATTCTGACAGAGCAACAAAGTTACAGACCTATCACAAACTTTTTTCTTCTTTCCAGGTACTTGAATTGAAAAAGCTACCCTACATCAAGTTGTTGAAAATATTAAAACAAAAACATCTTTCTTCCTTCATATCAAAGTGCATATCACAGAGACTGCAATAATCAAAATGCAGTGATATTAGGATTGGCTGAAAATAACAAGGTGACATTATATTTCATGATTGACCTCATCGCTGCTTTAAGTACCCTTTACAATCTGTTTGTGCTGCAGATCTACAAATAGATCAAAATGAAAACTACCTAGCCAATAATAGTTTAGTTTAAGTGAAACTCTTCAGAAAGGAGGACTTGCACGCAGGAAGCATATTAATATTTTAGATATCAAAGTCAATAATATGGTAAAACAACTTTTTAATGAACTGTTCTTCTATTTAATTATGACACGATACAGTATTATGGCACGTGTCTACAGCGTGATATCACAGTTGAGTAGCCCACTACATGTCTCATGTAGACAAAAAAAAAAACTATTAACATAGCTTTAACCCTGAGTTACTTAGGATAGTAATTTGAAAATATATCAAGTAGCTTACAGATAACTACATGTTACCGCCTCTGCGAGCAATGAATATGTGGTATGCGGAGAGAGAGAGTAAAGACAGAGAAACATCAAGAAACTGAAAGTCAAGAGCAGGAAATTGTGATTTTTGGTATGAATAAGTTATCAAGTCACATTAAACAGAAGGGAAATTAAATGAATTTACGAAAGAATTGAAACGATCTACTGTGCCATTGTTCTGAAAATTAAGAAATAAAAAAGCGAAAGTACGTGTTGACGAATGGATTGCTATCAGGAAATTAATATCTTGTGGAGGTTAAATCTGCAAATCTGTCCAGTGTTTGAGGGATTGCCTGAACTCTTACCACCCTAATTTCTTAATTGGACTAAACCTTTAGTTATTTTGGACTGTACCATATATGATTGTTTATGGATTCCTCGTGAGAATTTATTGACATAATAGTTAACAGTGCAGATCCTGATCAGACTGCACGGAGTTAATGCTGATATTGGTCTGCATGGTCACAAAGGCAGTCACACGTGACCACAGCATCGCAAGGGGTTAAGCAGATATCATGAAATGGTTAATAAGATGACATTACTCAAAATTGAGTTCTGGTCAAAGCTGTACCTAATTTGCAAGAAGAACTTGTATGCGAGATAATTATTCAACATGTTTACGGCAGTATCTAAAGCTATTTCGATTACAGTAAGCAGAATATTACTATTGAAAAACGAATTGACCGATTTCCAAGTCTCTGATTGGTCTTCATTTACTGTACACTTTCTAGTAAAGTTTTCAGCTAATAAGAACTTCATATGAGTCTATTTCAAAAATGCTATATCTAAAATGAATAGCGCACTAGAAGTATATATGATTTTGAAAGTTCATCGGAACCATTTTAAAATACCATTTATTTTCACGTAAACATTTTTGATAATAATTGTTTTTATAATACTACTTAAGATATCGTGAATCCAGAATAACAGCTATGTGGTGGCGACATAATCTATTAACACTTCAAAATATATTATATCTGGTATCATGATAACTGCAGATATTACCAGATAATAACACAAAAGTCACATAAGATTAATTTCATGAACATTGATACATGCGAGAATATGCACCATAGATTTAGTTAAATTATTTCGTCAGTGTTTCACCTTCCCAAGGCAATCTTGTCACATTAGACTTACCATACATTTACACACGTCAGGTAGTCACAAGGACTTGGACAGGATCCTAACGGGGACGTTTCAGTTCTTGTCGTGATGAGGCACTTTGCATCAACTGTTTTCAGTTTATATATAATAGTCAAAACATATTGGGTTGATTCTCTTGTATACTGTTTCTTATCGTCAACGTAACACATACGGTAGGTCTCAGTGTGTCGTTTACGAGACGTTGAGACTAAGCGTTTGAATCTTGCAAAAACAAAATATGAAGGTATGCTGTCTTACTGCATACGCGCGTGAAGTATTTAGTGTAACTGGTTCAGTGAATGTATGGTTTGCTTTGTTTTGTTTTTTTTAAATTGCAACGATTAATGACAAATACTTATTGTTGTTTTCCCTTTTGACCTCAATATCTTCAAAACAACTACCATTTAATCGATTTTCTAGCGTTTGTCATGCTTGAATTTGGTAGAGCAGCAGACGCCAAGGGCTCGAACCCTTATCATGACAGCATTTGTATTCACTTGGTAACTCAGGTTGTATTTAATATTCTTATTTGTTATATATGTTCAACATCTTATTTTTCATGGATAATCTCGACAATCTTCATGATATATTATGGAGATATCTAAATGGAATCAAATCATTTTCTCACATGTATGAGATTATGGATAATGTTTACAACCGATATAGATATTGACATGAGATATAAAGGAGATAGCTGAATGGATTCACATTATTATCTCCACATGTATGAGATTATTGACAATGTTTACTGATAATATAGATATTGACATGTGATATAAAGGAGATAGCTAAATGAAACCATATCATTATCTCCACATGTATGTTTACGATATAGTATTGACATGAGATTTAAAGGAGATAGCTGAATGGATACATATCAATATCTCCACATATATGAGATTATGGATAATGGTTACTGCAGATATATATATTGACATGAGATATGAAGGAGATAGGTGGATGGATCCATATCATTATCTCTACATGTATGAGTTTATGGATAATGTTTACTGTCGATATAGGTATTAACATGAAATATAAAGGAGATAGCTGAATTTAACCATATCATTATCTCCACATGTATGAGATTATGGACAATCTTTACTGATAATATAGATATTGACATGTGATTAAAAGGAGATAGCTGAATGGAACCATATCATTATCTCCACATGTATGAGTTTATGGATAATGTTTACTGATGATATAGATATTGACATGAGATATAAAGGAGATAGCTGAATGGAACCATATCATTATCTCCACGTGTATGAGTTTATGGATAATGTTTACTGATGATATAGATATTGACATGAGATATAAAGGAGATAGCTGGATTGATCCATATCATTAACTCTACATGTATGAGTTTATGGATAATGTTTACTGATGATATAGATATTGACATGAGATATAAAGGAGATAGCTGGATGAAACCATATCATTATCTCCACATGTATGAGATTATGGATAATGTTTACTGATGATATAGATATTGACATGAGATTTAAAGGAGATAGCTAAATGGAACCATATCATTATCTCCACATGCATGAGTTTATGGATAATGTTTACTGTCGATATAGGTATTGACATGAGATATAAAGGAGATAGCTGAATTTAACCATATCATTATCTCTACATGTATGAGTTTATGGATAATGTTTACTGTCGATATAGGTATTGACATGAAATATAAAGGAGATAGCTGAATTTAAACATATCATTATCTCCACATGTATGAGTTCATGGATAATGTTTACTGTCGATATAGGTATTGACATGAGATATAAAGGAGATAGCTGGATGAAACCATATCATTATCTCCAGATGTATAAGATTATGGATAATGCTTACTTCTGATAAAGATATTGATATGAGATATAAAGGAGATAGCTGGATGGAACCATATCATTATCTCCACACGTATGAGATTAAGGATAATGTTTACTGATGATATAGATATTGACATGAGATATAAAGGAGATAGCTCGATGGAACCATATCATTATCTCCACACGTATGAGATTATGGATAATGTTTACTGATGATATAGATATTGACATGAGATATAAAGGAGATAGATGGATGGAAACCCATATCATTATCTCCACACGTATGAGATTATGGAAAATGTTTATGATGATATAGATATTGACATGATATAAAAAGGAGATAGCTGAATAAAACCATATTATTATCTCCACATGTATGAGATTATGGATAATGTTTTCTGCTGATAAAGATATTGACATGAGATAAAAAGAGATAGCCGGACAAATGCTTATCTTTAACTCCACAATGTCTGATTGACGCCATTGAACAACAGGGTGGGATATTAGAGCTCCAGTTTAACTCGTGTTATTATAATAGATAAATAGTGCTTCCATAGGTATTTTAGCACTGTGTATTTCTTTCTTAATTGACTTCATCTTGTGAAAAGGACTTTATCAAAATTTTTGTAATAAGGGACTTATTTGCAAATTACTCACCGATAGAAATAAATCGGGTGGGGTACGCGGTAAACAGTTTTTATCCGTGAGGATTTTGTGTTGAAATTGTGGCAGCCGTGCAAAAAGTGACCAGTACACGAAAAAACAGGATAGTGCAGGTGGACTGTGTGTGTGTGTTATGAACTGAAGTTTATGTGAATATGGGGATCGACAGTTTTTTTTACAGAGCGCGTATTGGTTTGTTCATTCAACCCATTCATCGCCCGTTTCCCTACGAAGCACGCGCAATCATATCAGGGCCCAATACAGAGGGCACCGACATCATTTTAGAACGTTTGCATTTATGCCCCTTTTTCACCAGTCTTTTGCTTAATGCAAGTTATAATTGCAACAAAAAATGTTATTGAAAACGTATGTTGCCCCGAGTGTCTTTATTGGGCCGAGTTCCAGTTACATTACGTTACAGTAAGTGTCATAACAACTACTTTGCACAGGTCAGAAACTGTTGGCACGGCGATGTATTTAGGTATATATAGGTCTTTCTTTGAGCGCATGTTATTGTTATCGGCAGATGTTGAGTTTTAACCCAGGGCCTATTACCGGTTCAAATCCCACCTCTTCCACACCGCCTCCACGTGAAAAGTTTCATGGACCGTATATGAGCGTTTTAAACACAGTATCTATTGAATGCAATGGCGGAAATTATGACAGAATGACAAATGAAGGATTACCCAGATACGAGAGGAGGACATGGCCGGAGTGAAACACGAATCAAGGACATCAATCAAAGAATTAGTCGTTTTAGATAGCAAACAAAAATCTATGAATGAAGAAATGATTAATATTCAATCACGGCTGTCAGAAATAGAGCAAGGCAGCAAACTTTTTTCAAACAGAAGTCGAGGAGGTATCTTACATTATTGATCGTGAAAGCTCTGACTTGAATGATTTTTTTAATCGACTTAGTGATCTAGGAGCGTCAGAGAGTAACAATCCATTGCGAAATTTCGGAATGAGTATGAAAAAGTTGAAACACAAGAAAAAACTAAGGATAAATCTGTTGAAAATCTATATAATGCGGCCTTCCCAAATACAACTATGCCGTATGATGAAATTGTTCATATCAACAGAATTGGTATATATACGGAATCGAATTCTCGCATGGTGGTCGTCAAATTTAAAAGTGTTCGTGTCAAAGCAGCCCTTTTTAAGGGCAGAGACGTGCTTCGCGAAAGAGGGAATACGAATCTCTAACGACTTAACAAAGCATCAAAGACTTAAACTGAAAGAGCTAAATAGAAATGGAATTAAAGGGTATTTTAAAAATGGTGTTCTCTATAAGCGACAGGCCAACGAGAAAACAAATGACAGCGGGCGGGTGTTTGTTAGTGCGCGGAGACAGGGAGACAACACTGATGCTATGGCTGTAGATCCGCACCTGGAACAACGCGGGTACAGGCGGCGGTGACCTTGACCCAACGCAAACACACGGTCTCACTACTGACGGACTGATGTATAGGGATGTGGCCAAGGTCCAAAATGACTATCAAATATTTCTTTTGTTTTATGGAATATAAATGGTTTATTGTCAAAAATTCGACAGACAGTTTTTTTTAGATTATATAATAAAATTTGATTATAGTAATTCTAACTGAAACATGGGTGACAGAAAATATTGATTGTCAACATTAAGGGGTGGTAGAAACATGGGGGGTATATGTATCTTTGTACGAACTTCGTTACAGAAATATGTGTCACGTATTTGTAGCGATTTTAACAACGGATTTTACTGAGATTTCAAATGAGTTGTTTAATATTAACAAAGACTTACTGTTAATTTCTGTTTATATACCCCCAAAATAAGTCTCCAGTTTATGACGAATCTGATGTAAAAGGTATGCAAATAATTGAATATTCATGTGGTGAAAGATGTTGAAACAGAGTTTCACTTTTTATTTGTTTGTCCAATTTATAATGATCTGAGACAGAAATATCTCCCTTATAGTATCACCATCATCCAACTGTGATAAATTCTACAACATTGTATTGATATTAGAGATTATGATTAAAATGTTGCCATGTATCTGTTTTACATTTTTCAAAAACGCAAAACAATTATTACAATAGTATTGGTCAGCCAATGATATGATATATTTAGTGGATGTATTAACACATGCACTTGGTTATATATTTGTTGTTCAATGACATTTTTAGATCTGTATGAATAATTGCTTATATTTTGTCATTTTCTTATGCACACATTGTATGTATGCTTTTTTTTGAAAGGGCCGGTGGCCAATTAGCAATAAACTATTGAAATATATTGAATTGAATTGTTTCTTAAAAAATAGAAATTTAGCCAAGTGCCGTAATTTACAATTTATTTTCGCATTATGATCTTGGCTTAACAGTATACATTTAAAATTAGAAAATAATAACAGAAAGCCAAGTCAGTACTTTTCAACTATGGATGACAACCGGTCAGGAAAATGTTGCACGTGGCTTCGACTCTGCTTGCCGGTTTCAAGATTTGACCATCTGACTTTATAAAGATAACAACATATAGTCTACTTCACCCCTGGAAGCCTCATTTTTACTTATATGAATCATCATTGTTTATCGAATTCATTCATGAGCATAGAGGTTATTTTTGCCTAATTACGGGAAGTTTTTACCTCCTAAACTTGCAATAAACCCCATAAAGATAGATTTCATCTCATTCTAAAGCAGTCATTTTGTTTGAAGAAAAAATCTTTATCAAAATAATTTAAAATGCAATACCGTCAAATACTTCCTATTTAAATCTGACACAACAGTTAACCCTGCGTTTCTTTTTCCTTTTTGTTTTATAATGTCGTCGGATAAAGAGGTCTACGGAAAAGTGTGTCGTGATTTGTCGAGGATCTGACTCGTCCCGCACATTGCCTCGTGCCCGTCACACACATGAAATTAAGAATATATTTCTTCCCTGATAAAATAAGTGTTAAAAAGTAATAAAACTAGAATTTCATGCGCTATCATAATTAATATTTCATATGATTTCATGAATTTGGAACTTAAAATTGTTTTACCACATACACTGATTTTTTTCACGGGGCAAGGGGGTGGGGGTTGTAATCTCAAACCATACTTCGATTTAACAAGACAAGCAGAGCCTCGATGACCGGAAAAAACCTCTTAAACATGAGTTCATCTTAATAGCTAGAACAAAAAAGATGCATTTCCTGTCCCTGGTGGCAGATTAAGTAGAAATTCAACACTTAGTGATCCATATACATACATAATGTATATATTACTGATGTAGACAATTTTGAAAATGAAAACAATCGTTGCTTTAATGATCATTTACAGTGTTTTAAAAGATATGTGATTGTTTTTGACGTTTCAGTTATTAATGCATGTTCGGTTCACTACAGAAGTTCACTTTAAATTTTGTTTACCTTACAATGAAATTAATTTAAAATCGCATTTGAATAGATGCAAATGTTTTCATAATCGATGGAAAACATGAATTTACACCTTAAAGGGGCTTTGTTACTGGTGTATTATTAAATTGTATTAAGGGAAATTGATACATACCTAACTATCCCGTTTTTTATCCGGAGCACCTATTTCTCTCTCTCTCTCTCTCTCTCTCTCTAATTTGCAATATTCTGTCTTTTGCTTATAATAAAAATAAATGTTATAAAGTTGTAATTTTTGTCAATGTTGGATATTTACCGAGAATCACTTTTTATAAATGACGCACATGTGAAAAAAAATATACTACTCAACTTTTGTTATTTCCCATAGAGTCACATGAAAGCACATGCTTAATGTAATGCTATGTATCTAAATGGGAAAACGCTAGCTGACCATCATTTTTAAGCATAGTTTTCTTAAAAATGATAGACAATAAACTCAAAAATGAGTTACAACGATTTGGCCAATACCTGTTATTATTTGGCAAAAGTCACAAAAGTTTTTTTTTTTTTTTTTTTTTTTGCAAGAAATTGATTTTATAAAGGGAAGGTAAATCGTGAAAGAATACAGGAAAAAAATGACCATGGACAAGCCAACATCGTCCAAATTATTATTAAAAGTTTATATTCAGAAAACAGGAGTATTTAATAATCAAAGTTCTCAAAGTAGTGAAGGGTGGCACTAGGTTTACCCTCGGTACCTAATTTTTTTGTACTTATGGTACCGTGGTACCATTTTTTTTTTTTTATGGTACCGAATCTATACTATAGTACCGAATGGTCTATAAGGGAAAACAGATTTATGGTACCTTTGTAATAAAATAAAATGTTCTACCTGTTAGATCTAACTAGGATGACTTAAGATCGGATAGAGGTACCAAACATTCAAAATGACGCAATATTGTCATTTGACGTTTTATTTCTTAAAGGAGGACCACTTCTTAACGTTTATGTTAAAGGGGGATTGGAAAATTGTAAAAGTCCTTTCGAGACATTTGGGTTGGCCCTGAAAAGGGGCCGTTTTGTTTCTTCTTTAGTTTTCGGTGACTTCGTTCTCATCGACTTGGTATCGAAGACATCGTTCCTCCATATAACTTTAAACGTATAGGCCTCATCGTCCTCGATTTCGGTGGCGTCGTTCTCATCTTTCTTGATTTCGGTGACATTGTCCTCTTTCGCCCTTTGATTTCGGGGGAATCGTGTTCACCATCACTGATTCGATGACATCGTTTTCATCTTGTAACTCGCTGTTTTCTATGAGCTATGATCTTGTTGCTGTTGTCTCAACATCTCCTGATGTTCCATGATCGATCGTCTTCATCTTGTTGCTGTTGCCCTCAACATCTCCTGATGTTGCATGAGCATTAGGCATCATGTTCATCTCGAAGCTGTTGTCTCAACATCATCTGATGTACCATGTCTGACAAAGCGCATGGTTTTCTGTAATATGGTCTTGCTGTTGTCTCCACTCATTGCGTTGTTGTTCGATCAACCCAATCAATTCGCTGAAAAAATTCAATCAGTTGCTGAATTTCATCCATGGTTGTGCGCGAGAATATGACCGAATGTTTGGGGATGCGGTGCTTTTTTATACCCTTTGGGAGGTGGATTGACCTACTTTCTACTGTTAGGGGTACACAATCAGAGAACGTTATTTCTATCCAATGATTTAATGATTCAAGTGTAACCTTGCCCTGAGTTGGATACATTCCCTTTTGGCCTTGACCTGAGGTGGATTGCCCTACTTTGTATTGACATATCAGATTTGCTGTAAATTAAAAAAAAATTCAAGCCGAATTTGTAGTTGTGTTACTTTTTTTGTAACATTTTTATTTTTGTAAATTTTTATAAAACTTGGGGATCTTTTTCAATGAAAGAAAATCATTTTGAATGGAATTTGAAAATAATGGTGACAATTGAGGTAATTCTCTTTCGAGACATTTGTGTTGGCCCTGAAAGGGCCGTTTTTTTCCCCCACAGAGTAGTGGTTACTCATGATTGTCTGTAAGTTTCTTCAGCAGGTATTCAACATGTTCTATGGTAAAGAAATGTGCTTCAATGATATCTAAGATATTTATTTTAGTATAGTTCATGAAAGTAACATTCACTCAATTTGGCTACGATACTCCGAGTGTTGTTGTTATTTTAGCGTTTCGTTGGTATCGGGCTTGTAGTTTAAGCGTACGTTGGTGTAGGGCTTCTATTTGTCCATGTCAGAAATGCAATCGTTAGTTATATGTGACTTATCCATAGCACAGTTGAAAACAATGGCATGAATTCATTTCGTTTGTACTTTTATTACTTGGTTTGACAATTCTAAAAAAAGTCCTTTCGAGACATCTGGTTTGGCCCTGAAAAGGATCGTTTTGTTTTGTTTTTTCTTTACTTCTTACTCTTTTTGCTATTTTGTATGTCTTTACAATGGCCCCAAGTCCATTCATAGAATGGGATCCACCATCAAACGGAGTTTGTTTGGGTGCTTCACATTTTTCTGGAATGAAAGTGATAGGGACCACCCGCTTGTCTGTTTTCAATTTATACGGCATTTCCACTTCTTCCATTCTCTGTTGCAATTTGATGGGTTGTTGTTCACCTCTTTGATTCCCTCAGAATAGTTTTTCCAAAATTATTACTGGCTGCGCTGCCGGTTGGTGTTGCATTGGTTGCTGCATTGGTTGTTGTTGTGTACTGGTTGCTTTTGGTGGTGGGGTGAGGTTGATACGTTGGTTGGTAGCTGGGTTGGTACACCGGAGTCGGAGTGTACGACACTTATGCCTGGTTAGCAGCTGTCGTCAGCTCATTTCAAATCAGAGCCTGTATGGCGTTGTTAATGAGATCAGAAGTTACGTAGCTTTCCATGGTTGGGTAGTGGGATTTTGATACGATGCAGTGTGCTTTTATAGTCTTGAGACGGATTGACCTACTTTCTTCTGTTGGCACACACCAATCAAGAACGTAATTTCTATCCAATTTTCAAATTTTAAACCTTGACCTGAGTTAGATAGCATTGTCTTCGGCCTTGACATTTGGGGTGGATTGACCTATGGCCTACTTTTTTCATAAAATATATAAGTGTTTTTAAAAAAAAAGGATGAAATCACAATGTCTGAACAAAAAACTCTGGTTCGAAAGTGTGGGGTGTGTTTAAGGGGGAGGGAGGGGGATATATACCCCAATAAACCAGTGTCGATGTCAGGACATTGTATGCATCAGGTGCTTCGCACGGCTTCAAACTGCCCGTTTTGTAGGGCATCCTATCAAGTGTAAAGTCTGGCCTGCCTGTGTTTTTCGTAAACATGGGCCTGCAGTCTTTTTACCGTATTCGGCATATGGTTTGACCCTGATTATTCAGAGTTAGTAGGATGACTCCGAGTAATTCAGGATCACAAAAAAACCAAAAACGGCCCTTTTCAGGGCCATCAACTATATTCGAGAGGGAATATATCACAATTGTTAATGTGTAAGATAAACATAAACAACAAAAATAAAAATCAGTTTACTTTTATTGAACTCTATGAACATTGAAAACAATTAATATGAACAAACAATAGAACACTGCAAACACTATCAACAACAAGTACAAAACACACTTTAATGAAAGTAAATGGGTCTAAACTATTTGTCAGTAATTCAAAACACGCACGCCCATCTCCAATTTTGGTGGATGTTTAGCTGTGCTGTTTTTGTGCTGATTACACACTTGTCTTCTTGCACGTTTGTACAGTTCTAAATAGTTTGGAAAACCAAACATCCCACATTGGAATCGTTAAAATTTTGAAGTGAGGTTGATCCTCTGTCCGGAATTTAGCTCTAAGCCCCGTTTTTAAATCACATCCCGAACAAGAAAATGCAAAGCAAACAAACAATATGCTCCACACACAAACGTGTTGTATCCTTGAAGTCTCATGAGATTCCATGTATAGAGTCCATGTCTTTCCAAGAAACGTTGAAATGTCACAATGGAGTGGTTTTTGTCCATACGAATCAAAGTAGTAAGTCGATTTATCGTTAAAAAAACACAGCCGCCCAATGTTCACCAGGTTGTGTCGAATTGTGGGTATTCACTATGTAAGCTTTTAAAAGTCTCGGGTTCTACGTTGTGGTAGTTGATCTTTAGCACATACCCGGCTTTCAAGGGAGCTAGAATTGGGAAGATCCAAAAAATACTGCAACTCAATCGTTTCCATTTTCCCAATCTTTTTTAATTCGTCCCGCCCATTGCACTCAAAAACCCCAATGGTGTGATTTGTTGTATCTACACTAGCCTTTATATTTGCCCACATTGATAAGCATCAGCTTTCTCAGCGCGTGTGAGATCCATGTTTTGTAGTTCGCGTACCATCTTTCCATCACTTGATCATGTCCATTTTTTTAAATGCACTGTTCAGAAACATCTCGACCCACTCACTTTTGCTGCTAAACAAAATATGGGATGTTGGGTCTGACGGGGATGTTTCAAATGCAACCATAACAGTTTTCTTTAAACAATATCAAAGAGGGTGTCTGCAATTCATGCACAACATGATGGTTCAAACTCTTTACAATATCGTGTCGCCTTTCAAGTTGTAGATTTTTCGTTACAGTTTTTTTGGCCAGCTGTTCTCCTGATTTACTCATGGTTAATAGTCTGTGGTGACTTCTCTGAACCCGTTAATCTCTATCTGACTGTCGATTCGGCATACACAATCACGTTGATGGGGTCCCAAAGAGCTACAGTTTTTATGGATGCAGCTGTCCCCTCTTCTGATCCTTGATCTGGCGTTAAGTCAATGCCCCACAGTGTGTACCCCTGCATGTAATCGTCCATTGTCAGACCCATGGAGCGGTTTTTTAAAACCCAGTGATCCCGTGGCTTGATGCAGGGACATGTATATCTCAAAATTTCTCCTGTGGGAAAGTTGGGGGGTGGAACGGCAAGTTGTGTGTCGTCTTTCCGTCTACACTTAGACAAGTTGAAATTTTGAAAAATCAAAGGGTTGGTTGCAGATCACCGTTCATGTTTTTCTTTACCAGGCCTTAAATGATACGTTTGGGAAACTGTCCTTGAAATAAATGATCTTCGATCTTTGATCGTGGCCTGCAGGAATGGTGAAAGTTTTCACCTCAGCTCGACGAATTGGGGTCTTCATCCATGTTGAGCGATGGGGCTGGTTTAAGGGTTTTGGCCACTACAGGTAACGGTCAACAGTCCGAACATTGAATCCAGTTGAATTTAAAATGAATTTTTGCCTCTGCTCCAAAAGGCAAAAAAATGGGCGGGGTTCTGTTGAGTCGCAGTCGTATCTCTACACCTTGGGAAGGTATTGTCTTGCAAACACAGGTCTAAATGCAGACATCCGCCCCATTTTTCCCGAACACGATCTCGGTGTATACGTTTTCTTCTTTTCTATATCCTTCATTAGCTTTTTGCAACTGTAGCTCTTGCATATGGACCCGCCGGTCAGGACTCCACATTTCCGTAGCGTAGAGCTGTGTTGATTTACTGTCCGTAGAATAAGACAGCAAATTCTCAAAGTAGGCCCGGGACGCGTATGTGTCAGCATTATTGGTGATCAGTTTGTTGTTTAGATACACATCAATACTGCTAAACAAGCTGTGGAAGAAATTATTTATGTGATTTTCTCCATCAGCAGCCAGATTAGTGCCATCAGGTTGGACTACTTTGACTTTCAGGTACAAGAAAGCTCTGGTTGATATCAGTCCACTTTTCTGATTGAGCAGGAATTACAAATTCAAGGGGAGATGAATTGCTCAGTGCTGACACGGATAATGTTCTGTCCACTTGCATCTTGCATTGCTGTCATGGTGGGGGAAAAATGGTCACATCAAGTTCATTTTGCTACACTCACAAGACCCGTATTGCATCGGGTGTTCAATCAAAAATATCTAACGGTCGTGATGAGTTTTTTCTTTTTTTGTTGTGTTCCTTGTCGTGCTGGAAGCAGAATGATGTGGGACGTTTGAAATCTCGAAGCTTTATACCTCTCAGATTTTCTGACCCACATCTTTAACAATGTTTTTACCCCGTTTCTTGATCATGTCTTTACATTTTGGCCAGACAGAAGATCTTTTACGGCTCCTATACCTTGTTTAAAGCCCTTTTTTTTTCAGAGTCTGTAGTCCTGAGTTTACGATGGTTTCACCATGGGTAAGATGGTACTGGCCATTTTCGTAAACATGGACCCCAAAAACCATATCCGACTTGTCGAGGTTGACCACGGTAACTGGAATCATTGTCTTTTTTTTAAAATGAAGCTTCACCATCGACTTCCCGTGATTAAAATGAACTGTTCCCCTGTGTCACCGGTTATATTGATACTGATCTCGTTGAAATATGATCTGCTGCAGGTATGTAGTGTAGATTTAGAAATTCAAAGTGCATGTGTGGATTAGACCCTGCTTTTTTTTTGTGGCAAATGGCACAAGCGTAAAATGGGTGCTTCGACACCCCCCTATCAAAGTGTGTTCTCCCAGATCGGTATATAAAAAACAGATGGTTCATCTTCGTGAAGAGGTCGACACCGACTTGAATCTGTTGTTGTCTTTGTCCGGAAACACCTCAGTACTTCCCTCTCCTCCAAGTTTCGTAAGGAGGATTGGATGAAGTTCCAAGCCGTCTTTGATCCACTATTACCAGTAAACTTGACACGTTTTGACAAGCCGGAAAAATCAAGTCCAAATGTGAGGTTTCTTTGAGTTAAAATGCTTTTGGCTTGTTTAATAGCTTTGTCCATTTCGTCGTGAGATGTTGTGGTGACGCATAGATGCCTGCAGGAATGCAAAGGGGTATTGCCCTTTTTTTGCCTTCAATTCACACCCGTTTTTCACTTGTGAAAAGGCTGCAGCCAGTCCTGGATCTTTAGTCACGACGTAGAATTTTTCCTTCCTCCTCTTCGATGTTTTTGACATGTGTGGGAACGTTCATTTCCACGACCTGTGACCTCTCTCAGTCCTCTAGAAAATTGTTCCCACCTCGTGGATTTGCCCTTTTCCGCTGTCGAAGTACATCATTGCCCAATAAATAATTTTTTGAACCTTCAACGGGTTTTCCATCATATTCTAACAGGCCATTTTTATCCCAATTTAAAGTGGTGAGGATGGTCTTTCGCATGTATAAAAAAGAGAGTAGCCTTTCGCCCATGGTCGTTGGAACACTGTCTAGAATTTGATCTTTCAAGGTCATCGGTTTTTTTCCCCTTTCTTTTCAGTCACTGTACTCGTGTTTTCTCAGCCAGGTGTGGTCTGGAGGGTTTGAGTGCTTTTTTATGTGACACTTGAAAGCGAAAGTAATACTTCTCCAAATTGTTGTGCTTTTCTGCTAGACAATGATTGTCGTCAAGAACTTGATTCATTTCCTTCTGTAATGACGAAGTCTGACTCCCCTTGAGGGGATGGGGGTAACCGAGGTCGTTGTTCCTTCTTCCATCGATTCATCTCTTCCAACAACCGAACTGGAAACTAGGCCTCTTCTTCATTATTTCCGAATGTTCACCAGCAAGAGGTATAATTGTTTGGCTAAAGTGGTGCAAGTGCCAACAAGGGTAGAAAACCCCTTTCTGATTGAGAATGATTTTTTTTTTTAACTGATACTTTCTTGGTCGCTAACTGTCGGGGTGTTGTCTCTTAGAATGCAATGCGCTTCTGAGCCCCTGACAGTGGTACATTGCCTTTTAAAATGTTGTGACAACATTCGCAATACAATCCACCAATTCTGTGGTGCTTCTTGAATAATTTCTTTCGAAATTTGGGCGAGGCTTCTGTCAAAGCAAGCAACATTTTGCCATGTTTGCGAACGAGTGGTTGTTTGCGCTTCAGTGACAAATGATGATGAAATGTTTGGTCTCTTTTATTTATACCCTGCTGAAGGGCTTGTAAAGCGATATTGCCCGCATATCAGTGGTCCCTAATTTCTCATCGCAGTAACGGCATTAGGTAAAGGGGAATGGAGACTTGGATTGGTGAAAATCTTGATGATGATGATGATGATGATGAACGCCCACTTGAAGAATTTGGAAAGGTCAAAAATTGTGTTTCGAACTGTAGGGTTGGAGAAACCGTCATTGATCCTTGGGTGTAGCCAACCCAGACCTCATCGAACTTTATTAGAACGGGGAGTAGATGAGGTCAGTGGAGAGGGAAATTTGGGCCACAAGTGGTGTTGCTTTGGATGATGTCCCTATGTAACATCACGTCGAATCAGTTTTAAAGGGGAGATTTTGGTGTTCCAGTTGATACAAAAGCGTTTCCTTCTTAAGTGACAAATCGATCATGAGGCAATGCTGCTTCTTCCCTTTTTTGTTTCCTTACTGATGACTTGCGTTGGTTGGCTGTTTTCGTGGTTGTTGTCGTGACCGTTTCTTGGCTGGTGACTTTCGTTTGGGTGGTTGTTTTCTTGCTACTGAACCAAATTTTCTCACAGCTTTGGTCCCGTTCCATCGAAGAGTGTACGAATGATGGTGCCCCCAAGGAAAACCTCCACCGCCAGGTTTAAAATAAGTTGTCGTTTTGTGGTCAGATCCACATGTTGATAGCTAACCGTTAAAATGTCTTTGTTGCGTTCCATAAAATTCATCGTCTGTTTTGGCACGGTTACTTTTTTTTCTAAGATGAGTCGTGAAGCAAAGGGTGAACCATTTAAACATCTTGTTAATCCTGCTTCTACCAGCTCTTGTCGTTTCGTTGGGTTCTTTTCCCCGACTCAACATTCTAGAGCTTTGATCACTGTATGTGGTGTGTTTTCCATGGTAGCTGTACCCTTAATGATGATGGGTGTCATGTTTCCTGTCATTTTATACTGTAGTGTAGACGATCGGTCCTCGATCTTCACTGTTACCCACCGATGGAACACATCTGTTCTTAAACGATTCTGGTCGGGTGTCTTTTGGATGAAAGTCAATGATAAGATATCCATGAGGTGTAGAGGTTGCATCTTGATACGCCATCACCAAATGGGGTAGTTGTATTTGGTTCGCAAGTGTTTTGATCTGACCTTTATCTCTTGTGTTTTGAAATAATACCTGTTGTGTGCATTCAAGCTGATGGTACGGCTAGCCTTGGATTGTTGGAACATGTTTTGTGTGATGTAAATGACAGTGGCATTTCTATGGTGTCCCTTTCGTGTGAACCAAAATTTAATTTTCTCCTCATCTTTTTCTCTAAACATATCATCAAATATGACAAGGTGTGGTAAGGTTGTATCGTCTACTATCTCTTCTCATCCTCAGGGATACCCTGAATGAATTTGATAGCTTCACGTTCTTGTAACTGGCGTAGGCACTTTGCCATTCTTTGTAACACCAGACGATGTGTTGTGGTACCACATGAAATAAATCAGTTTTGTACTCAATAAGTTTTTTTTACAAATTGAGTTTTTCCTGAACCACTTGGCCCTGAGATGAAATGTTACTAGGATGTTGAAAAAGTAAACTACTTTCCATGATGGTCTAAGAAATAATAACAGCATTGACATGACACCATTTTATTTTATACATCATAGCAAATAAACACTTGTACAACATCAGTTAAAAAAATGTAAACTATGACACACATCATGAATCAGTCTTTCTTTATACATCATCCATTCCGGCAAAATCATGGTATATCCCATAGCATTAAAGCCATGCGCACTTCGTCAAACAGTTCCTCGGATTGTCTTAACGCCTGTTCTGATTGAATTCCAAGTACACGCACAGCCAACAGCCACGCTCTACGCCATGGATTCCGAATTGGAGTTATGTTTTTTTCCTGTAGTGAAGTATTTTCCATGTTTTGGCTACTCATTTGCTTGCAAGTACTCTGCGTAGTATCTTATTTTGTAGGGGTCCCAGAGGGATTCGTCTCCCCAAATCAAACATTTCTAAGTTTAAATCGGGGTCTTGAAAGAACTGTTCACTAGGATTTGGCCTCGTTTGTTTGAATATTGCGGCGCACTGCTTACCAAAAATGTTAAACACTTGTTCACAAGTGATAGGTTCTGGGAGTCAGTAAAATGGCACGTATATCCTGGTGTGGTCGTTCCGGTAGTTAATCGCAAATCTGAGATACATACGCTCATCAAAACGGTTCAGTGTCTCCACTGTATCAATGTTCAGGGTATCAATGTATATGTACCACACGTCAGAGATCAGGTTGCGTAGCAGGTTGTAAATGGCAAAAATCCGTTGAATGACAAACTTTTATAGCTGCTTTGGAAGATCCGCTCTCGTACATCATAAAGATATCATAAACTTGGTTTAAACAAGAGGGATCCTTCATCGTCTGGTGAATTATTTGTTTCCAATGCGCTGTGCCTAAGTAAAAAATAACTCGTTGCAACATGCAGCAGGTTTTATTAGCTTCAACGAGATTCTGTAGATCATCTGTTGTATTTCTACTGGTAGAGTGTTCATCGTGAATCTCCGTTTGTTTCCACCACCGTTCAGGCTATGCACACGATCACAAGCCAAGTGGTTATGACGGTTGGTAACCCTACGGCACTGTCTTATATTTGTCCACGACCACGCGTTTTGTATACACCGAGCGGAAGTCTTGGTCTGTGTCTCACTGATCACTTTGCGATTTCTATGTCTTGATTCGGGATTCATATTCGATGACTGTCTTGTAATGTTTGCGATCTTGTACACACTCGACCATAGTCTTAAAATTGACTTTCTGACTAGCATTGTAATCCAAAGTGATGCCTTTTACTTTGCATTTCTGATGTCGATTTCCTTTTTCATCGATATATTCATACCCATAGTTTTTTGGCCCTAATGCCACGAATTTGACAATGCGTCCATGTGGTACTTTCATCCGTCCACTTTCCCAGCTGACTCTCTTCAATTGGAATGTTGTACTTGTCAGGGTCATAGATGTACATACAACTGTCTGTGTCAAAATACAGTACCCGATCTCCAAGTTTTTCCAACTGGGTGTAAAGTTCAAGTCGAGCATAGGACGTAACGAAGGCAGCTACCACTGGATTTGAAGATGAATGGGGCTGTGTTGCGTCTGTTTCATCGAGTAATTCACCAACATGAAGTTGTCATGATCGAAAATCTCGGCAAACTGCACAGTGACATGACGGTCGGAGAGTAGGTCATACAACCGCTTCACCTTAGTCACATACTCGGTTTTGGTTTGAACATTGTTTTGTGCATTCTTACACCACAAGCAGTTCAACATGGTTTTGGCAAAAAGCTCTTTTTCCTTTGTTCCTTTTCACGTTGTCGAGCCAGATACCCTCTATCTGAAAGTAATTCTGTTTAAAGCGGGCTTCATCATCTTCTGTTTTTACCCAATTAGGGTAACCACTTGCTTCTTGTTTCAATTTCAAGTATTTGTTTATATACTGTTTATACACATCTTTACTCCATGTGTCCCAGTGCCAGATGTGGAAGACGTCTACCAATTGGTATCCTACCTCAAGAGCTTTGGCTATTTCCACTGGGTCCAGGTACCTGTCAACATGCGTTTGTACAGAATGTGATTGCATTTTTCACACTCTTCCTCAGCACAGGTACGGCACAGTGTAAAGATCATTTTCTTGTTACAGTGAATAGGTAGGACTGGTAGCCACAGGTCTTGTGGTGGCAATACACGACATTTGATGAGTCCCTTGTACATGCCAATGTTCTTTTTTCAATCATCTCTTGACTTAAGATGTCGGGATGTCCCACGGGGTATGCTTTGTACTTGTTCACGAATGGATACAGTGAGAAAATGTCAGCATACTTAATTTCTTCCTTGGTGGTTGTATCCACTTCATGGTACAATTGAACGGCATTGGTTCGTCCACCAAACAAAGCATCCCGAAGTATAATAGGTTTCTTGGAAGGGAAAGAAACGGTTCACAGTATCTCTGTATTCTGGTTCAATCTTGCATTTCTGATCAAAGTCACATTCCCACATTACAACTGTGTTGTAACTTGTTGTGCCAAGTCTTTCAACCGAAAGGTTGTGGCATTGTATAACTGCTCCATAGTTTGAAGTGTGTAACCGTTCACACTGTCTCTCCTTGGGTAACATTTTGGACATCCGTGTGTCTAGCACCCCATGAATTCGTATACGGTGTTTGTCTCTTTGTGGAATCCGTCAACGTAATAGGGTCCAATTTGTACTTCACCTCCATTTAATGCATGGCGAATGTGCTTATTCTCAATGGAAGCAGTTGTTTCTATCCAACGAATCCCTTTGATTGAGTATCGAGTTTTGTTTGGATACCCGTCATCAGAGATTACAGCCAAGGTCTTTGGAGGCATTGAATTTTTTACGCCAAGCTTTGTTGCACACTTGAGCTAGAGTGGTCGCTTCCAGGAACGGATCAATTTGGTCACTGGCCAAACAGTTCTTTCCTAAACTCTCCACAACCTCGTCTCAAGATGTCCACATCTGATTTGCAGTACTTTTGCATTTCTAACTGAAAGTGAAACACAGCCTTTTGTGCCACTTTTGCATTGTACCATTTCAGAAACGCTTCTCTCTTGTCAGGTTTCATGCTGTTGGGTCTGTAAAAATGTACGGGGAGATAGTCTCCAATGTAGTCTTGGTATTCATCCGTGTTGGCATAAAATGGAAACCATCCTTTTGCCATCTCAGTCAATCCAAACGTGTCGGGGAAATCGGACAAAGGCATGCTGAGAAAACTCAGTGAATCGATGAATCTCACTTGATGGGCTTTCATCATTAGAATTTTGCTTCCATTCATGATCAATTCTGGTTTGACTGTATCATGTGTCAGTAAGTGCCTCAAAATAAACTGTGCATCGTATCCTTGTGAGTTGTGAGCAATCACTGTGGTACCTTTGTGACTGGGTTGAAACAGCCATGCACACAATTTTGACAAGGTGTTGTTACCACGAAATATTTTTTTCTCTAGGCTCATCCACAGCTTCGCATTTCTGACACGGGCTTTTCATGGATTGACACATACAGTCTCCACAAGCACGCTGAGCAACACAAAAGTTTGGTATATGTTCACCCAAATCAAATCGGCACTCAAAGTCAAAGAATATGAAAGCTACAGTCGGTGACTTCATGTTCTCTGGTTCTTTGTACCTGGGGATATAACACTGATGTTCTGCATCCACAACTTTCTTGCAATACTTGCATTTTTTAGTGCCAGGACAGAGATGGTTCTTCTTTGTGCCCACAACCATTTGACCACAGGTCTTGCAATTCCATACACTTTCACAGATGTTTTTTGTAGATTTTCCTGGTTTCGCTTTGTGCTGATCAAAACATTTCTGAGTATGAAATGTTCTACCACAGTGACCACATGGAAAGAATCCTTCTTTTGGGCATAGTGTCGAGGCGTAACACAGACAAATGTTCTTACACAAGTGAGCTTCTCTGTTGTTATAACCGTAGTTACAGTGTTCAGAGAAGTAGCTGCATCCCAGGAAACCACATTGTCTATCTTTACCATACTTCGTTTGACTTTGGACATGTTCTCAATGCTTAGGTGCGATCCAAACGTTCTTTTTGTTCTTCCACCTCCCTCGGGCATAATGACATGTGTCATTTCTAACTGGAGATGCCCGTCATGAATCTCAAACTTGTGGTTGCTTTGTGATACTTTCTCTATTTCGTTCAACAGCGTATCTCCTGAAATGTGTGTTGCATTCCCGAATGGAATGTGGATACCAAATGCTAGGTCAGGATGATTTATGGAAATACGAATTTGGTCGTTGTCATTGACCCGTGCTTCTCTGTATAA
>CM037789.1:19092112-19142112 GCA_021229015.1 Solen grandis
TATTTTTCACATTTGTAAATTTACATAAACAAAGAATGTTTTTCTACGTAGGTTAGTGAATGTGAATGGGTCTCTGAACTCAGTGGGCATTGTCTCTGTTCCCTTTTACAAGTCGCTAACAGCAGGTTAAGCAACATGACATGTGTTTCTGCAGGCGTTTGGGATTGTTCTAGTATTTATACAAATATATATACACATACACTACATTATTTATATATTTGCATCATCATTTGACAATTTAAGCATGCAATAGATAAAAAATAACTTATTGCTATTATATTTAAACTACTAAAATTTTGCCAAATTTTCAGAATATATTCGTGAAAAAATGGTTCATCTTATTCAATTATTTTGTACAATTCTACTTAAAAACCAAAATACATTAATATTGTCAGAACATTACATTTAAACTTATTAATTGTATTTTAAAAACAAAATACAGTTATAAAAAATAAAACTTGGGTACGTTACCAAAAGGTGGGTACGTTTTGACAACAGGTGGGTACGTATTGACTCCATTTGGGTACATTTTGACTTGGGTACGTTTTGACAATTCCATTCTCATATTACTATCACCGACATCAATATATCAAGCAAGCCCGCCGCATGGCATATAAAATCGGTTTTCATTTGCTAATTAGACCCTTCCACAGAAAAGCAGTCAACTGCAAACCATTTAAAAACTTGATATGTTTGTTATAATGACTTTTAAAATGTCAATGCATAGCAATTGCAGATGATGGAGGATTGTGTTCAAAAGGTAAGAAAGTCAAGATAGTAGAGCAAATAGCAGAATGTACTAATGAATTGTGTTCAAAAGGTAAGAAAGTCAAGATAGTAGAGCAAATAGCAGAATGTACTAATGAATTGTGTTCAAAAGGTAAGAAAGTCAAGATAGTAGAGCAAATAGCAGAATGTACTAATGAATTGTGTTCATTCTTTAAACGAATATTAAACTAAGAGCATTCAATATGAAAATCACGTATAAATCAGGGACTCTATATACAAAGAATGTCTAATATACTCATAAGCTTAAGGTTATAACACTGTTCAAAATCACGTTTTCAGTTGTCAAGTTGGCATTATTTTTAAATCATAGACCTTATACCTTTTTTTGCTATATTCGCCAAAGATCGTTTGACATTTCCGTTATGAATATTATATCTGTTGACATCCGCGAAATGGACAATGAAAGAAGTGTAATTAAGCAGTGGTTTTGTTTCTTTTCATCTTTATAGAAAAAGCACTTCCTTCTAAACAAAAGTGTTACATTGAACTAGATTTCTATGGTTTTGACAATTGCAAATTAATTGCTGAAGTTTTTTGTTGTTTTTTTTTTTTTTTCAGTTCCTAAAATACTCCACTAATTTACTTTTGAGGAACCATTTGAGGCCTGTAATGAACATGATAGCACTTGCTTATATGTACACTTCACTTCTTTATATTATGTACAATATAACTGCTCTCATAGCATATTTGTACTATTTTAAAATCTAAGAGATTTCTTTATAAATTTAAAGACTGGAGAGAAAAGGAGAAAAGCATCATTGGTTAACTGTGGCTAAACATACTTTCTTTATGGAAACACTGATCAACTAAGTTTAACAGAATCATGACCATATTTGCATGAACATGATTGACTATGACCAGAAGGTGGCAATTATCCACACATAGTCAAATGTGACTGATAATGTCCAATGCTGACCATGTTTGACCATGGTCTTATGGTGACATTGATACAGGAGTGGCCACAGTCTTTTTATTGAACATGGTTGACCATGTGCAGGAAAGTGTGACATGTGCATGACAGTAGAAACCTATGTAGGAATGTACTAGAACATATCCAAGTTTAAAGGACAACTATGTGGATTTAGTAGAACATATCCAAGGATTTAAAGCGACACAACTTGTAGGAATGTAGTAAACCTATGTAGAAATGTAGTAAAACATATCAAAGGGTTTAAAGCGACACAACCTATGTTAGGATCAAGATTTAATTCTTGACACCATGTACCGATTCAAACTTTGAGATCCACGTTTGAATTGACAATTCGAAGAATATGGTATTTTGGGGTTTAGTTTATTTCTGACAACAAAGGGAGACAACTGGATAATACTGGAGGGCTACATATCATTCTAATCATCTCCCTTTATAAGTTTTAAAACAAATCCGACAGACCATATCAATCAGTGTAGATAATGTTTATTTTATTTCACTGGATTTTAGAACACAGAATTTCATCAGAGAGCATACAATGAACATACGATTTGGTTATTTTTAACTTCATAAAACACGATATCTTTTACTAAAATGCATCTGGATTGCATAATTGAAATTAAACACCATTAATGGCGCCTCTTACATAATGATATATCTTATCTTTGCAGATGTGAGAACAAATGTTCGAAAACAGCAGAAAAAGATATGTTTGGTGGAAATATAGAAAAAAGGCTATCCATATATCCTAGAATATGAAAATATTCGTGATAAGATGTATACGCGGATCCATCCATATACTCCAGGGGAGGGACCAACAAAGAGAATGGGTGGGGATGGCTTCTTTTAAGATTTTTACAAATGAGGCTCAACGGTTTTTTTTCGGGGAGTGGTTCTTTTCTTCTTTACTCTTAGTAAAAAAACCAAATCTCAGGGGATCCACACATGCATACAAATCGAAGAGTGGATTAACGTATACAAATGTATTTACAAAAAAATGTATGTAAATTTAAGGCAGAGAGGGGGGCACACATATATGAATTATTATTTTTCACATTTGTAAATTTACATAAACAAAGAATGTTTTTCTACGTAGGTTAGTGAATGTGAATGGGTCTCTGAACTCAGTGGGCATTGTCTCTGTTCCTTTTTACAAGTCGCTAACAGCAGGTTAAGCATTATGACATGTGTTTCTGCAGGCGTTTGGGATTGTTCTAGTATTTATACAAAAATATATACACAAAAACTACAGAGAGCCAGGCCCCGTGCTCTCGAAAAAAATATACTTAAGCACGATCTCAAATATTTGCTAAACTTTGTGTGCTGAGACTGAGTTTGATTTTTTAGCGGTGTCCTTTAAAAACACTTTATCACAAAAAAATCATGCTCAAATTGAAGTACGGATATGGCAGATTGTCCACAAACACTGTTTCAAACACAATTGAGAATTATACCCGAGATCTACCTGAGAATGTGCTCAAAAGAAGTCGTAAACATCACTTATTTATCAAACAAGTCAGTACTGGGTTATTTTTTTTCTTCCCGATACTTATGCGTCACGTTACTTTTTAAATAAAATGTACATGAAAAACGAATGGGAAACACTCTCGTGAGAAAGTGTACACATTATTATTATATATGATGAAATATGTTTATGAAAAAATGATAACTGATTACTAGATCTTTTCATGCAATCAGGTCTCTTTGACTGTTGATAATATACACTACCCTAAAATCTTCTCTGTTTTGTTTTTTTTGTTGTTGTTTTTTTGTTTGGCATTAAATTTCGTGGAATCTGTAATAATGTCAATTTTGTTGGTACATACTTTCGTGAAATCACGTTTTAGAAAACGGGAGGTCACTTAGATAAACGGATTTTGTTGGGATTAATATTCGTCGAAAAGGCCGTCCATGAAATCGACGAAAATTAGTTCCCCACGAAAAATAACGATTCTACAATACATGACATCTACAAGTGTTTTCCCTTTCAATATATCGCATCTTAAAGTAAAATAGTTTACATTTAATCATGATTTGAACTAATAGTCATGTTTTCTAGTTGCTTTAGAAGAATTAAGTTTATGATTAAATTATTACAAACAGTCAGTGGCATGCTATGTAAATCGTTGTAAATTTAGAATGTGACTGGCTAACTTCCTATTAATTATGATATGTAGATAGCAAATATCAAATTTAAATAGCGTATGTTTTTCACTACATATAAAGATAATAACAAAAATGGGTGCAACGCGCAAAACATATTGAAAAGTCAGCCAAACGTAAATCATCAAGTAAGATTTTCTAGTTGATGTCTTACAAAGTAAAGGACGCTTTTCTTTTTATTTCAATGATTTTGCATACCTGCATTTGAATTAAGTAGATTTCATAACCAATTGTATTCATAACCATTTCATGTTTAAAAACACCAACTCGCGGATGAAACAAGATAGTATGTATAGACTTAATCCAAATATATCGAGATGCAAGCGTTACATAAAGCCCTATTCAACATTGTTGTGAGGTCTTTGCATTTCTTGCAATAAGTACAGCAATAATTACACAATGCTAAACCCCAGCGTTTCTGAAGTTATTGAAGCAGTGATATAATGACAAAACTCCACGCGCTGTTGCTACAGGGGTAGTTTAAATCGTTCTCTATTTGTTCCATAAGTATCCGGAGTTAGGGTCGTGAACCTTTCATTCATAAAGTTGCATACCTAAATAGGTCATTCTCTTTCTTCAGTAACAGCGAACCTGATGTAAAAATTCTATCTGTTGATGTGTATGTGGAGAAATTTACAAGGTATTTGATTATTTAAGATACTAGAATGTTTGCCTTTCTGTTCCAAAATTAAGAAATGCTCTGGGAGGAGCCTAACTCACCATAATGCAAAATTACGTGTGGATTATTTTAGGTCAATTACATACATACGCAGCGCTACTCATTTTTTTTTTCAGGAGTAGGTCTTAAATGGGATGCTGTTCTGATTAAGAAATGTGACGGATATTTTGTTCACGCTTACAATAGATATTTCTAGTGCAAAATAATGGTTAAATAAAACATGTTAACAAACAATGATACATTATAAGCGGTTACGGTTATGATTTAAACGTCTGTGTAACATATTCCACTCGTATTCGTTAGTGCATAATCGCATTACATGGATCCGCCCAAACCGCGGAGAGGTACAGTTAAACTTGCCATGGAAAGTATGCAAAACAGCGAAGACTTAATTTCTTTTTCCAGCATAAGACGGCTGCTCCATCTAAAAACTACCCAGTTAACGCACAACGTAAACGCATCGTTGCGTGAAAGTTGTCTTAGGTAGATGTAAGAGAACATAGTATTACTTGCAACAGCGTGTTTACTTTAATCTTAATCATTTTCTTGAAACTATCATTTACATTTATGGGTAACCTGAACATTTATTGTCTTATACTTTAGGAGTCTAATGGCGTTATATGATATACGCCATTTTTGAATCGCGCATATATCGGGAAAATAAACGCACGCCACAAGCTTTTTTGGCATGTCAGATATATATGTTTATTCGATATACTCGTATTGAGGCTGTTCAACGCTATCCTTTTTGATAAGAGTAAACTTTGTAACAACGATTTGTCAGCGTTGTGTGTGTGTGTGTGTGTGTGTGTGTGTGTGTTTATATATATATATAAGTGACAACAAGCCTCGTTTACAAGTTTATATATATATATATATTTGTAGTATCAAAGAAGAGGTTTGGATTTGGGTACCTCTCCGCCCAACCAGAGTTCGTCAATACAATGGCCCCGGGAGGTATTCGGCCATTATATTATATTATACAGTGTATCAGCATTGCCAAAATGAGAGCTGCAACCGGAAAGTCAACTATATTAGCGTCACTGGAGGTTGAGTCTCCATCCTCGATGACGGCGAAGATCCTTGTTGGACCACCAGATGCACGCCGAATCTTTATTCCACCCAGGAAGATAGTTGTTCCATTCTGAGGAATGGTGTCAAGGTTGGCCACCATCTCTAGGATCGGGACGTTGTTCGGCTGAAGATAGGCGTGGCATGGAGCAGTGGTTGTGTTTCCTGGATCCACCGAGGCTGTGTCCACGCCTAGTACCGACATCTGGGGAAAAACCAGAGGACCGAAACTTCATACATGTATATTATCTCTTGCTTGTATATTAATTATAAACTATATCAAATAGAGACAAGTGGTGTTAACAGTCTTTAATTTCCGTTTCGTTTATCAAGTGTATCCTTCTTTGCACCTCCTTCTGGAAGTATTCCATTTTTAATATGTATGTTGGATTTCTCAGTTGGCCTTTTTGTCTCCAGTTAGTAGGCTTAACATCTCTACGATGAGAAAAAAAATCGTGTTTATGTACTCTCATCATGCCACCGTTTACCTGCCAATCAACATCCTTGAAAATGATACCAGTAAAGAAAATCACATACCTGTCTTTTATTAAGGAGAAGCCTACACGCCTCAAAACTAAAGCTCGGAAATCTGAAGGTCGAGGGGTCGGAGGCATATGTGGTATCAAAGAAGAGGTTTGGATTCGGGTACCTCTCCGCCCAACCAGAGTTCATCAATACAATGGCCCCGGGAGGTATTCGGCCAAATTCCTCTTCGTACTCTGGTAATGAAGTTTTATCCTTGATTGCATATTGTATATGATTTTGTAATTTCAGATTATGAACTTGACATATATACATTCATTCATTCCTGTACTGGCGTTGATTTATTGAAAGCATCGTGGACATGCCCCAAGCATTATTTATGAAATATATGATACCATTTTTTCTTTTCTATATAGTGGTGCTTATAAAGGTGCTTAAATAATTTCTGTCAAATTGACAGACTTAACCATATCTGAACCACGTGTGATCATATAGTCATTAGTCAGATACCGCTAGAGTACATTCATATTTCACCTACACGGCATAGTCTTAACCTACCAAAAATGTCTTCCACCGTGACAGTATAGTCGGATCTAAGTTTTGCCTTTTCTCGGACGTCAATCACCACCCCTGGGCCAATCAGTCGTTCAACAGGAATGTCTGCCATTGACTGACGACCTTTGCCAAAATGCGAAGGAGCGTCCATGTGCGTTCCAATGTGCTCGTAAAATTCAATATGATAAAATTCAAGCCTGTGAATAGAAACATTGAAACCTGTCTTTAGAGACAATATATACGAAAAGAATAATTGTTCTGTGGAGCACATATTTTGGTTTGATGGAGTCAAATAAATCCCACTCGGTTCTTTTTAAAACAGACCCAAACGCTGTTTTGCACAAGATTAGCTTTGAAATACAAAAAAAAAGATGCTGATGTGATAACAATACCCAGGTGTGTTTTAAAACAAACCTCTCTATCCATTCGGAACACCTCGCCCATTTCATCCAACGGGTTAGTCCGGGGATTGTCGAGTTGATACGATTGTTAGCTATCCTCATCCATATAATTCCTTAGCTGGGTATTCTGTTGTTGTTGTTGTTGTTGTTGTTGTTGTTGTTGTTTTTTGTTTGTTTTTTTGTTGTTGTTTTTTTTTGTTTTTTTTTAATCCATGGAGCATGTATATTCCCTTGCTTGGCGCTCAGCACATGTCACAGTACCAATCACTCACAATAGGGGAGAAAGATGTGTATGCGGCCGTGTAGCTCAGTCGGTAGAGCATTCATACTGTAAGCGAAAGGCCCCATGTTCGAGTCCCCGTCAGGCTGAACATTTTTCTCACCCTGTGGCATTTGGCACCCAAGATGGGACTGTGGCATAAGGTGCTAGGTCTGTCTAACGACACCTGCACATGGTTATATTTTCCCTTTAACAGCTAGAATTCATTCTATAATGGAGGGGGATAATGTCACAGTACAGATTACTCACAACAGAGCATTCGCACTGTACGCGAAAGGCCCCGGGTTCGACTCCCGGTCAGGCTGCACTTTTTCTCACCCTGCGACACATACAAGGGTAGTTTCAGGACCGGTGTCATGATAAAGTGACTGGTGTGGTATCATGCCACTTATCATATTGCAGTGTAGCACTATATCTCATATACTCTATATACTCATATAGTAAACAAAATCCCCGAATGATTGAAATACTGTCATTGGGACGTTGGGACCCAAACAAACAAGCACATAAACTTTTCTAACATTAATGCTTTTCTCTGCTTAAAAGATATGCAAATTTTGGTTTCAATTTATGCCTAACAAATGTTCATCGGATCACATTCGAAACAATACAAATTGTTCTCATAATATCCATCTTGACACTAAAGAATTGCCGGGTTTGACAGCTTTTCCGAAAACGTAACTGTAACGCAGGTACTGGTTGTGACACACTAATTTTAGCATATTGAAAAACAAATAAAACAATGAGGGTATAGGTAGTTGTATGTTCGATTACTCGTCAATAACATTTGGGACACCTCGGTGATAAATACTCCACCATGATGATAAAGAATGACAGAAATTCCCCGAGGTGTACCGATTGGCATTATAAGTACTCTTATGGTTCCGAGACTGGTTTGTGCGTTATCAAGACAACGTCAGTGGTATAAATTAAGATATACTAACCAAACATTTTCAGAAAAGTAATCTGCATAAAGTGGAGTCAACTTAAAAGCCTTCGTTAAGTTGATGCCCAAATCGTTTAGTGGCCTGTAAACGGTATTCTCGTCTAGGGGATGAGTTAGGTCCCGGATGACCCTTCCACTTCCGGTTCCGGCAAGAAATATCAGCACGTAGAACGCAGCTGACATCTTTAACGAACAGAGTCTGCACCTAAACGTGTTGAATTTTGATTATAGTAAGTTTTAAGTAATGGCAGTCAGCTTATGAAAAGAAAACTAGACACAGAATATAGACATATTCGTTATAAATTACATCTATAGAAAAGACTGTGACAAAGTTAAAATACCCCCTAAGAATAGCGACCCACGGCCAATCTAGAAATACAAATGTTGTGACAACTTTTATAGAATACAGAATTCTGATAAGAATAATAAAAAACGATGTCTGTATAATATTGACCCCATATTGATCGATCATTACCTGACTAGTAACTTATTCAATATCTTTTTGTTGTTATCATTGCTAACATTCTTGTTTGCTGTGCCGCTGCTTATATAAAGTTTGATGATACATATCTTGAAATCTACTTAATGTTATTTACAGGTGTTGATATAAAGTACTCCGCTTGCAAGAAATGACAGATAGAGTCCCTGTTAGCATTTTGCCACAATTATTACCCCCGAAATAGCTGATAATATGGCTTTATGGGAAATCGAGCGAGCTCTTGTTCATCACATTATTATAACACAGTTACTTATTTGACACGTTTTTCCCCAACTATTCATGCTTTTTGTTTTGCCACTGAATGCGACAATGTTATGTTAAAATAGATCAATGACTTTAGAATTCATCATTTCCTCTCAAGATCAGCGGAAAAGTTCTTTTCAGCAAGATAAATAATACCAAAAATAAATAAATGACTGAATAGATAGATAAATAGATATCATTTTCAGTCTTGTTGTTCCATTATCCTCATAAAACCCCTTTAAAGTGTTTTAAAAGATGAGGAGGAACCATTGGTTTTGTCAGTTTTCTTAGCGCTGTCATTATCTTAAGAGGTACATTTTGTGAAGAAATAAAAGATTAAACAATTCCATGGCCATTTGGATATAATTTCAGGTATATAAAACAGCAATTACAAAACACAATACCAAACTCTATCACTACCTAATATATAGTCGAAACCCCATTATCGTACGGTGACACTTGGATAACATGCACGATTCATAGCTATCGTGTTCCCACCAGGGTAAATATTTCGTGCCCTGGTGTAAGTTATGTCGATCCCACAAGAAAGCTGTGTCGCTATGACTCGTAGCAAGGTTATCACTCCACGAGTATACATTTCGTTATCGCGGCTTAGCTTTGTCGTTCCCCTAAAATTAGCTATCGTGTCCCCACCGGTCATTTTTGTAGTTCCCACAAATAAGTAATACCGTTGCCAAGGTTCAGCTATGTCGCCATGACTCGAAGTAAAGATGTCGCACCACGAGTAAACATTTCGTTCTCTCGAGTTAGCTTTGTCGTTCCCCTAAAAATAGCTATAGTGTCCCCACCGGTCATTTTGTAGTAAGTAATGTTGTTCCCACGAGTAAGTTATATCTCCATGGCACGAAACAAAGATGTCACATAACGCACGTGTACACATTTCGTTTTCTGGAGATAGCTCTGTCTTTCCGAAAATAAATATCGTGTCCCCATCGGCCACTATGTAAATTGTCGTTCCAACGAGGTAGACTCATAGAAAAGATGTCACACCACGAGTAGATAATTCGTTCTCACGAAAGGTCTGGAAAGGTCATGGAAATTCCTGCCCCTCCTCAACGGGGTTCGAACTAACAACCTACGGATGTTACCACTGGACCGCGGCGCCCTTAGGTCGTTTACAACTTTTTATTTGTTGATAGATTTTATAATAACTTGACACACATTATTGTGTATCAAGACCAAGGTACCCAAAGCAACCTTCAAAGATAAGATTCAAAGATAATGGTGTCCCGCTATATAATTCAGAATGTCTCGTCTGATCTGCATCATTATTATTTGTGTGTATTTGCATTATCAGACAATGTATAACGCGCATTTATGACCGATCGCCAGGTATTGAAATAAGTAACAATACATGTATATACATTTTGATAATAGTGTTAATGATAAGGCTGTTTTCTCTCTATCTCTCTCTCCTCCAACACACACACCGTTTTTGGAGGACAGAGCTGGAAACGAGTAAGCAAAGTGGTGGAAACAGGATACTAACTAGTGCAAACGACGTAGCTAACTCCTGTGAACGACATAGCTAACTCGTGTGTACGACACATGTAACTAGTGGCCAATATCATTAAACGGAGCCACTACAGGAGAAATTAATCAACGAATCACTGTACAGAGTATAGTAGTTAAACGGCATTTTTATCTATTTATTGGCACACAAAGCATCTGTTAAATGCTTTTAATGTTTCAGTCTTTAAATCTCATTCATAATCTTTTCGAGGTATACAGTTCAGACACTGAAAATCTGCCGAACCGAGATTTTTGCAAAACGTTTTTAAGCCTTGGAAACAGGGAAAAATACAAGAGCCAAAGTCTGGCAAGTAAGGAGGGTGAGGAATCTCGACAACCTTTTCCTGTTTCAGAAAACCGCGTACATTGGCCGCCTTGTGTGAAGAATCAGTGTCATGCAATGTTCAGCCTGACACCACGGAGACATATGCTGGGCGACGTTTTATGAAATATTAATTTGTTAAGGACTTTGCCTTTGAAAAACTTAGAATGTCCGCATTTTCTCTCTGCAATTTGAATAACATGAGCTTGATTTGAACATAACCTTTTTGATGCTTATTGTGCGGTTTGCTTGTCAAGGTCTTTAGCTCCTTTGCCCATATTTTCTTCGGACCCACGTCGGTGATGACATTTGCAAAAGATCGATTGTAGTGATTTGCGAACAGTTTCAATCATATTTGGCCGTTTTTACACGGGCAAGTAGTTGTTCTTCCGTATGCAGATGGGGTACCCTCCTGATTTTAAATGTCGCTAGAGAATGGCGTGAACAGCTCCTACGAAGATACATACGCATCAAGCTATTTGTTATAAATCTTGCATCGGTAGCTTTTCTATACTTTTTCTGCCACTTTGGGCGATGTTGCAGTTTTTGGACGGCGTGCATGAGACGCATCTTTTAATGAAACTACACCGCTTTTAAACTTCTCACAACATCGAGTGATTGATAAATAGGATAATTTGTTGTTTCCATAAGCATTTCATATTTCATTAAATATGTCATTTGCTTCTATACCAAAAAACAGCTGATCTTGATAAAGGACAGTATTATGTTAAGTCAGTGAAAAGAGATCTCCCAACCATTTTAGCTTTAGTGTAGACAGTGTAATTGAGCTATTGCCACAGGTATCTTTTGAATCTCTGTGATACATATCCTATTTCGTGAAAATTGTGGTTTAAACCGGAATATTAGCCCGGTTGCATCTCTCGTTTTTAAATATGTCCAAATAACAAACCCAGACTGATATGAATGAAATATGAGTTTGATCAATTTGGTGGTTTACTTCGCCGTTACTTTCCTCTTTGCAAGTCATCATATATCTTTGCGTAAAGGTAGGGATATAATATTTTTTCCGAGGTTATTTAAAACAAAAATAATCGGACTGGGTCGTTTTTCTATTGGGGTTACAAGGCGTCATTTTCCTTTGCGCGAAGGTAGAGTGATCATCGTCAGTACAACTAGATTTTAATTGTACATATACACTTTTTAGGGACATTCAGTTGAAACGAAGTGACTTAATCAGACTGCTCAAAGACTTATTCAAAAGAGATAGAAAACTCCTGTAAAAGCCACTGGAAATATTGTTTAGTCGCACACCAGATCATTGAATATTGCAAACTTTCAAAAGAAGTATGGAAAATCACAAAAAAAATGTAACCATATTATTTTTTCCTACAGCAAGGAATCATTTTCAGTTTCATTTATTAAAAAATACTTGAATTTATTATTTTAATTCAACCAGTGTAGTAGAAAAACAACATATTTTACTTAGTTGCATGCAGGTACTTTTTTTATTTAACATGAAACATTTTTATTTCATGACTTATTTTAATGCCTAATGTATCATTTTGGTGGTAATGTAATGTTCTCTTGCTAGATACAATTTACTTTCACATATCTTAACTACAAAAGGAGATATTTGAAAACGTGACTCCGCGAGAATTTAACAATTTGTTACGTGCTTTTGTGAGATTTAGACTAGTTGCCAATTTATGTTTATAAATCTTTGATCTTCGCGCCTCTTAAGGGTACGGTTATGATATTTTCCGGGCCACTTTTAAAATAATAATAATAATAATCGGACCGGGGGTCGTTATTCTATTTGGGTCGCAAGGGGTCATTTTCCTTCGCCTGATGAGTCACGATACTATAACAAGTTGTTATAATGACTGGGGTCGTGTATGTGTTTAACAACACTTTCAGGAATGTATCAGTGATTATCGTCAGTACATTGCAAACTAGATTTAATTGTTCATGTACACTTTCTCGGGGACATTTTGTTTAAACGAGATGAACCAATCAGACTATTCAATAAAGAAGGCTACCTTACTTCATGGCGAAAGTTAAAATAAAATTATAACAAATGAATTAATAACAGACGTAATGAAAAATGCATAAATGAACTACTCTACTTTCATTAGAAGGGGATAAGATAGTCCAGAGTGGAAGCATAATCATGTTTTTCAATTTACATAATTAAGGTTGCAAGGTTCGACTTGATCTCGAAATTGTAAATTCACTTTCCATACATCGATGTTTGCTAGCGCTTTTCTAGTTGATTAGAAAAAAAATGTACTTATTTGGTTATTTCTATTTCAGTTAGAATATCCTTTGTTTGTGTGTTTATTTGTTTGTTTTGTTGTTGTTGTTGTTGTTGTTGTTGTTGTTGTTGTTTAACGCATATAATGGGTGTAAGGAAATATCTCATCATGTCTTCATATCATAGAACAATATGATATATAATGTATTTTGAATTAAGGGTTTACAACTGCATTAATAAGTAAAACTTTAATTAAATACTTACGTCATAAAACTATATTCGACCTCGATAGTGCGTCCTCACATAAAAGAATTAAGACTCCAAAAGTAATAACAACTAAAGTTCTTGACTGTCAAACTCGGTGTCTATTTTACGTCTAGTGTAGCAACCATCATGGGTGCAAGTGTCCGGATGTTTCAGTCCCGCCCGGGTGCTTATTCACATCTCGTTATGTAATTTACCAGGTATATACAGTAAACATCTCATAGATGACATAATTATGTCACATAATGCATATCGCTGAAAATTTGGATGAGTAAAATAGCTAACATAGTTATATTCATTCGGGTGAATTAAAGATTATGAATATGTTAAATTGGAAGGTATAAGATATACCATCCTATGTGGATGTGTAACCTCCACGCCTGAATAACCTTCACCTTTTAATAACTTTCAAACCACAAAAACCTTCACTTTACATAACCTTCACATTTACATAACATTCACTTTACATAACCTTCATTTTACATAACCTTCACATTTACATAACCTTCACATTTACATAACCTTCACTTTACATAACCTTCACATTTACATAACCTTTACTTTACATAACCTTCATATTTACATAACCTTCACGTTTACATAACCTTCACATTTACATAACCTTCACTTTACATAACCTTCACATTTACATAACCTTTACTTTACATAATCTTCCCGTTTACATTACCTTCACTTTACATAACCTTCACGTTTACATAACCTTCACATTTACATAACCTTCACATTTACATAACCTTCACTTTACATAACATTCACATTTACATAACCTTCACTTTACATAACCTTCACGTTTACATAACCTTCACGTTTACATAACATTCACTTTACATAACCTTCACGTTTACATAACCTTCACGCTTACATAACCTCCATATTTACATAACCTTCACTTTACATAACCTTCACATTTACATAACCTTTACTTTACATAACCTTCACGCTTACATAACCTTCATATTTACATAACCTTCACATTTACATAACCTTCATATTTACATAACCTTCACGTTTACATAACCTTCATGTTTACATAACCTTCACATTTACATAACCTTCACTTTACATAACCTTCACATTTACATAACCTTTACTTTACATAACCTTCACATTTACATAACCTTCATATTTACATAACCTTCATATTTACATAACCTTCACATTTACATAACCTTCACATTTACATAACCTTCATATTTACATAACCTTCACTTTACATAACCTTCACATTTACATAACCTTCATGTTTACATAACCTTCACTTTACATAACCTTCACATTTACATAACTTTTACTTTACATAACCTTCACGCTTACATAACCTTCATATTTACATAACCTTCACATTTACATAACCTTCATATTTACATAACCTTCACGTTTACATAACCTTCACGTTTACATAACCTTCACGTTTACATAACCTTCACGTTTACATAATCTTCACGTTTACATAATCTTCACGTTTACATAACCTTCACTTTACATAACCTTCACGTTTACATAACCTTCACATTAACATAACCTTCACGTTTAGATAACCCTCACATTTACATAACTTTCACTTTACATAACCTTCACATTTACATAACCTTCACTTTACATACCCTTCACATTTACATAACCTTCACTTTACGTAACCTTCATTTTACATAACCTTCACGTTTACATAACCTTCACGTTTACATAACCTTCACTTTACATAACCTTCACGTTTACATAACCTTCACTTTACATAACCTTCACATTTACATAACCTTCACTTTACATAACCTTCACATTTACATAACCTTCACATTTACATAACCTTCACGTTTACATAACCTTCACTTTACAAAACCTTCACATTTACATAACCTTTACTTTACATAACCTTCACATTTACATAACCTTCACTATACATAACCTTCGAATTTACATAACCTTCACTTTACATAACCTTCACATTTACATAACCTTCACATTTACATAACCTTTACTTTACATAACCTTAACGTTTACATAACCTTCACATTTACATAATCTTCACGTTTACATAACCTTTTAAACTTCCATAACATTCGCACCTCAGAAACTTTACATTTCCACTAACTTCATAATTCCACAATATTCACGCTGCCATGACTATCCATTCTGCGTATCTTAATCTTTTTGACAGAAAATAATATGTTTTACTTTCTTTCTTTCTTTTCTTTTTTTTTTTTTTTTTTTTTGGTTGTTTGTTTGTTTGTTTTAATCACTTTTTGATCAGGGGTAGGGTGTTCAGTTCGTGGGTCATTTACGTTAACACCGGCGACACCGGCATTTCAGTAACTGTCAAATATATAACCCTTTCCCTCATAGAGGAAACCATGAAAAGACCTATGCGAACAGCATAAAACCAGATCAGCCTGCGAGTAACTCGCAGGCTGATCAGGTTTTATGCTGTTCGCTGCTCCACAGTGGTCTGGAAATGAGGATTTTGAAATTAAATTTGGTAAGGTTTAACTGTGGTTTTCTGCAGATCAGACTTTATGTGGTACTTACTGAGTGCGTCAAAATGAGTCTATATGAGGGAAAGGGTTAAACCAGTCTATATGAGGGAAAGGGTTAACAGAGTTATGCACTATCAAAGCCAAGATAAGAGGTTATGAAAAGTATTGGCAACAAATCAAGATTAAACCAAAGGTACCTAATCTACTGTTGGGATAGACAACCATGTCAATTTGTTCACACATACACACATACGTGGTAAAAAATTCAGAAAACTCCCTTCACAACTGATTTTTTTTTTTTATTTTCAATGATCTGATGTATAATTATAGACATTATTGTGTTTTTAAAATACAATAAATACGCTTAAATGTAATGTCCTGAGAATATTAATGTATTCTGTTTTTAAGTAGAATTGTACAATAATTGATTAAGATATAGACACTATTTTTCACGAATATATTTTTAAAACTTGGCCAGGTTTTAGCAGTTTAAATGTTATATCAATAAATTATATTTTATCTATTTCATGCTTAAACTTATAATATTTAATTATATAATTTTTTCCATAATATATGTTTTAATGATAATCACATCAAAATTTAAAAAAAAAAAATGTTTCATTCATTCCTACTTTCATTTACTAGAAGCTGGGAAAATAAGAATACGATGTAAGTGTGAACGCATAATCACCTTGCAATTAAGGTTATCATCTTTCACACCTTTAAAAGATCTATGCTATCAGCACTTAATTGAATGCCACGTTTTACTCTATTGGTATAATCTGAAAATTACTTAATTCAAAAATTATAGGTATCGATAATACTATTTTTTTAAGAATATTGATATTATTATTTTGATACATAAATAAGCAAACATCTACAAAAGTCTTTAAAGAAAAATGTGTTCATGTTGTACCACATACAAAAGACTTATAGATTTTCAAGCAAAATCATTAATTATAACCTGATAAAAATATTATATGAAAATATCAAAAGTGAAATGAATAAAATAAAAAAACTTGGGTACGTTTTGACCTAGAAAGTGGGTACTTTTTGACCTAAAAAAAGTGGATAAGTTTTGGTTTGGGTAAGTTTTGACTCGCTCCCATTGCATTCCCTTATTACAATCACAGACATCAATCAAGCATGCCCGCCTTATGGCATATATGATCAATTTTCATTGGCTAATTAGACCCTTTCACAGAAAAGCAGTCAACTACCAACCAATTAAAGACATGATATGTTCGTCATAATGAGTGTTAAAATGGCAGTGCATAGCAAATGCAGATGATGGAAGATTGTGTTCAAAAGGTAAGAAAGCAAAATTGAAAAAGGTAGAGAAAATACAGCAGAATGTATTTTGAGTTGTGTACATTCTTTAAACGATGATTTTATACAAAGAACATTCAAATTGTTTTATACAAAGAGGTGACGTGTACATATAAGCAAATGTTGTCATGTTCATTACAGACCTGGGGCCGCCGTGGCCGAGCGGGTACAGTCGTAGACTACAAATCTCTCAGCCCCTTACCGCTGTGGGTTCGAATCCCGGTAAGGACTTCGGATTTTTCATGCCTTCCAGCTGGCTTGCAGTAGGTCGGTGGTTTTACCCGGGTACCTCTGTGTACTCGGGGTCTTCCTCCACCTGTAATTAGCTGGACGTCGCTATATGATTGAAATACTATCACAGCGACGGTAAACCCCAATACAACAACAACATTACAGACCTAAAATGGTCCCTCATGAGTAACTGACCTTTATATATTTACAGAATATCTTTTGGTACAACATAACTGCTTTCACAGCACATCGTTCTGTACTTTCTTAAAATCTAAGAGATTTCTATATGGAATTATAGACTGGAGAAAAAAACGGCTTCATGGAAAAAGTGTAATTCCTTTATGGATAACAATGGTCAAACTAGTTTAACAGAAATAATGACCATATTTGCATGAACATGATTGACCATGTCAAGAAGGGTGGCACATATCCATACATAGTCAAACATTGCTGATAATGTCCAATACTGATCATGTTTGACCATGGTCTTATGGGTGACATTGATTCAGGAGTGGTCTTTTTTTTTTTTTTTCTTTTTTTTTAACACTGTTGACCTCATGCAGAAAAGTGTGGCAAGGAACCTTAGTATGAACCATGTTCAACCATTGTTAAACCATGGTCAACACACTTTCAACCATATTTTGAAAACATGGCTGACCATGTCCAAAACTTGTTTGAACCATGATTATTTCACAGGGATGCTGCCTACCCCAGAACCTGGGACACCCACAGCAGATGAAAAATAAACTCGGGATAAAATCAAGTCAAGGTAATATTTTTGTATGAAGTGATTTATAAAACCATTACAGCTCAAATAAAGGAACATGTGAATGTAAAGGACCTTCAGGGCTGGTAGGGTCTGCTTACTCTATCAGTTAAATGACCTTGACCAAAATTGACTTTTGACTTTCCCCTGATACAAGGTTATCTACAGCAAAACACAAACACAGAATAGCATTCAGAATTTGTTTTATTTTTTTATTTTCAACAGCAACATTTGATTCATTCATTCGTTACAACAAGAAACGAGAATAAAATAATGGACATGACAGAGGATGCAAGTGGATGAAGAATCTTTCCAGTGAATGAGTGTGTTCCTCCACATAGAGAGGACACAGTCACTGAACTCTGTGCCTATTTACAAAAATGTTAGGATACAGTGCTATGCAAACAATCAGTGTGTAATTTTCTAATGCATAACTAGCTAGCACTTCCAATGGTTTTACCAATATTCCCTCATCTTCTCTTTTACCTATTCACTCCATGAAAGGAAATTTTACATCTAAAACCAGCTGAAAAATATTGTCTTAATCTGACTAATATGGCTTAACACTGTTACAGATTAAAAACTGGAATATTTTTAATTAACCCTTTACCTCATTGATATTTATGTACAAATTAAGAATAGGTTGATAAATGTTAATCAACTGAATTTGGAATGGTTTATGAAAATATGGATTTTTCTTTTACCATGCAGATTGTGTAGAATCTGAGCCACAATACTGTCTCAGCAAACAGAGAAAACCCTGATCAGACAGCTCCTAAAATAAGCTGTCAGACCTTGGTTTGCTCCTGTTGGCCAATGCATGAAAATGAGGTAAAGGGTTAAAAAATGGAAGTTTTTTTTTGTTTGTTTTTTTTCAAACTGATCTGGTTTTGACTGGCGTTATTAAATTGAAAAATACACATCCACATGGAGAAAATAGGTTTACAGGGTAACTTACAATGTATGTAAGCAACAACAAAAAATATTGCAAGATCTAGTACAAGTATACAGTACTGACTATGTTTTGCAATACACTCCAAAGTGTTTTTTTGTCTTTGATTGAACAACATGTGAAGCAAACTGTGATAGTTCTAACAATATTGCATTAAAAAATAAATATTAGTACTGAAAATCTATGTGCTTAATATAACTCTTATGTTATAACAAATAATAAAAGGTGGAAGAATTGTGTACAGACTCAAAAACATCTCTGTTTTACTCCAACATTTTCAGTTAATTTATTAATTAAGTAAACACCTAAAAGCAAGTCAAAATAATATGGCTTTAAAAAAAGAAATGTTCAAGTTTTTCAATTTTGTATGCATACCCGATGACTTAATATGAGCAATACTATTATATATCATATTCAAGTATCTTTCTTTAACCCTTTCCCTCATATAGACTCATTCTGACGCACCCAATAAGTACCACATAAAGCCTGATCTGCAGAAAACCACAGTTAAACCTTACCAAATTTAATACAAAATCCTCATTTCCAGACCACTGAGGAGCAGCGAAGAGCATAAAACCCGATCAGCCTGCGAGTTACTCGCAGGCTGATCTGGTTTTATGCTGTTCGCATAGGTCTTTTCCTGGTTTCCTCTATGAGGGAAAGGGTTAATTTATTGAGTCGGTAATATTTTTTGAAACAGTGGTTTATATCTTTAACACTAACACTAAATATCAATTATTTAAACAATATATTGCATAATTCACAGCATGGTCTGGACTACAAGGAACATAATCAAAGGTATATAATAATTATAGGTACATTTTTCTACATTCCTGTTACTCTAAGAGACATTCATACATAGTAGAAGTCTCTGATAACCCTTTACTCCATGAATATTCATATAGTAAGTTAAGACTTGATGAAAATCAATTAACTGAATGAAGTTTTTCTTTGCAGTACATAATGTGTAGAATCTGAGCTACAATATTGTACGAGCAATCAGAGGAGACCTTGATTAGACAGCTCCTGAAAGTAGTTATCTAATCAGGGTCTGCAGTTTGTCAAGGCATCAAAATAATTCAAGATGAAGTAAAGAGTTAGTACATGTATCTTTTATCTTATTCCAAATGACTATGTAATGAAATACACATGATGTTATCAACTGATTACATGTAATATGATGTAACAAAGATGCCTGCATCTTAAATGGGATAGGAATGATGTATCCTAAATTATAGATTTATAGATTAATCAAATTCATTTAACTCATCTTGCCATTGCCAATTTATAATTTAGAATTCAAAACATATAACCTCCCCCCCCCCAAAAAAAAAGGAAAAAAACATGGTCCTAGAACAGAAGCTCAAAGTACACCTACTTACTAATATAGTCAGTTTAACATGGAAGCATGCAAGCATGAACATTAATGATCATAACGTTTTTAATACTATGAATTTGTTTGAATATTGCAATGCCACAGTGTTACCAATATTTTCTTTTTAAAATTTTTATAAGGATTTTTAGTTCAGCCTAAAACTTGGGGGGGGGGGGGGGTATGTACTCCAGATTTTCAAAATTTAGAAATAATTGAAAACAGTCAAACCCAAATCAGCCTGAGAATGAATTTTAGTCAGATCAAGCTCCAGAAAATTTTCTCTATAAAGGTAACAAGCGATCACAGTTACATAGAAATAAAGCCATCTCGATTTATCTAGTGCTGTCATTGATAATAACTTGTGTTTCCATATATCGACAATATATTGATATATCAATAATTGTTTATTTACCTTCCTTCAAGAGATTGTGCATTTTAAAGGGTTCATTTTTTAACCATAGGCAGATATTATTTAAATTTATTTTACTTTTATTTTATAATAATTTAATAAAGAGCATTACTTTTCCATCGTAACTTTTTACTGTAACCATCAAAGGGAATGACTTTAATGATCATGCAGCATGAATATCTGTCAATGTTTTGGTTCTAATCAGCATTAGAAAGATCTTTTTTATGTTAACTTGCATTAATTTTATTTTTTTCTTCATCTTTAACTTAAGCAAGTGCAAGTCTGAAATCAGAGAGTAAATATCGTTGATACATTGATATCAAAGGTATCAATGAGAGCCCTAGATTTACCTCAATTTGCCTTATGCCAAACTCAGTGTATTCCCACAAATGAATACCGGTACAGGAATCTTGAAAGCAAGGTCCATGAGCATTTGCGAATCAAAGGCATTGTGCATCTTTTCATTGGTTGACAGTCACAAATATTTAATTTAAGGGGATCTTGAATATTGTTAATTTGTCAATTTACACAAATGTCTATCATGTTGTTTCCTAGATAAGGAAAACCTTAAGCATTAGGTAATGCAAGGCATATATCAGACTAGCTAAAGGAGTACAGTAACATATGTTCATTGGTGTAAAGATGTTTATTAACAAGACACATCATTCCAAATATGGATTTGGGAGATTTTGAAATGGGATTTACAATTTACCCTTTTCCATCTACAAATTCTGGTCCCTCCAAGAACTCATGAGTTAAGATGGGATTTCTTTTTCATTTAAATTTTCATCAAAAATCAACAAAAGACTTGAAAATAAAATATTAAATTTTGACAGTAAGTAATGAGATTTAAAAGCCACTTGACTTGAAATATATTTTGAGCATCTGTGTTTTGACATCATTCATAATTTTGTAGATTTCATTATCCGTAATGGTTATTAACTCCATAAATAAAATCATATCACTGATATTTGAGTCACCAGAAGTACTTGTAAATAGAGTTTTAGAAAGACAACAGAAGTTGCCATTTTAAAAAATCAACTTAAAAAGCTTTTTTTTTTACTGATAACTTTTTTTCTTTTCTTTTTTTTTCTGGTAAGAAATATGTCTGCATGAATTTCTGCAGTTTAATCACTAGAGGTGTAAGAGAGCACTTCTGTTATTTGCTTAAAGAAAAAGCAATTAGTTCTAATGGTCAAGTTAAAAATTTCTAAGGATATCTTGATATAAGAATGGAATGCTTTTTGTGACACTTAGTTTGTGACCAGAGAATTCTGTTCTATGAATAAGAATTTAGCCTTTCACTAACCATTTTCATATGCATAAGCACAGGACCTGGTGTGGCAAAAACAATATAATAAAATAGCCTGAATTAGGAAATCTACTTGAATAAGAATTCATGGTAAATGTGCATGAAAAAAGGAATAAAAGGAAATATGTTTTATTATGCAAAAGTGTTAACATACTTGCATTTACCAGATTTTTTTACTGAAACAACAAATGAAAACTAAATACATCCTTCAATTTGACAATACTTTCTGTTTGTTCTGATTTTGAAAAGTGTGTTGTTTATTTTTGCATAAAAGAAAAGGTAATGAGTTTAAAAAACTATCATGACCAGTTTCCTCCCATGTATATATTCTTTTGAAAATATCAAGTCACTTTCATAAACACAAAATGATGATATATATTTATATATATACTGGTAAATACATGGCAGTGATATTGTTTCTTGATGAATAAATCTAAGAGAAATACACTTCTTTGTAAGTGGATGGATTTAAAATTGCAGAGCGTGCTTCAAAAATGTATATATTTGTATATCTTTAAACAAAATTGACCTGTGAAATGTCCACCTCAGATCTATAACTGAATAAAATAACATAGCATACAGTGTTAAGAGACACACTGCTGATGTGTACATATCATAGACAAATGTCGTCCATGCCGTCATAAGCTTCCCCTGAAAGCATCACAACTCTAATTGAACATAGCCAGCATTCACAACCATAGACTTTTACCCTTGATGTTTGTGACCCTATTTTGATTATGAAAATATGAAACTCAGCTGCTCATGTCTAAAAAAAAAAAAAAAAAATATAATAAAAAATCACCACCAGCTTTGTCGTTCTCATGAACACGAATATTTTTCGATTAAATGTGATCTTACACTTTAAAACTTTCTATGATATAATTACAGCATTTTTTCAATGATGTATTAGTACCAATTACACATTCTTTTACACTAGTTTTGACCTTCAAAAAGTGAACTCCTTAAAAAACATTGCGAAAATTAAATGATTTTACTATAATATGTATATACTGACCTTATCATGTTTACATGGAGGTTATTTTTTGTCATAATGCTAATAATATAAGAAATCCTTCACTACTGTCTAGCTAATAGTCACATGTTAGTCATAGGTGATTCATTTTCACAGAATTTCATCAGATCTCTGAAAAAAAGTCTAGCTAAGTACTGTAGAATTTGTAAGACTTAAAAAATAACAACAGTTGCTATGGTGACGACCTATGACCTTGTCACCAGTCTCGCGTCTCGATGGACCGTTTCCGATGTATAGTGGTGTTGACAGTTGTGTCGGAATTCTGATCCGAATCGGAACTTGAGTAGCCATTGTGGATCTGAAGTAGATAAAAATTAAACTTAAGTAAAAAAGACTGTGAAGTAAAATCATTGACATGCAAAATGGTGTCATCATAGCACATTTTTTGAGTTCCATACCTCAGTTATACATGCAGCTTTTCAGGCTCCAGCAGTGAAAATTTAATTAAAATGCATGACTACCAGGAGTTCCATTGCTCACAAACATTATCAAAAACAAAACCATATTTCATATTGTGTAAACCAGGTCAACTATTGACTGCCACTTATCTGATTGTTGCTGTCAGATAGCCTGTAAGTCAGTAAATACTGGAAAGGCCAAAATGAGTCTATATTAGGTAAAGGGCTAAAATGTCAAGTGTTGCCCAATATGTATTGCCAAATGGCAGCCAAGTGAAATCAGAAATTAAAAAAAAAAAAAGATCATAAACATCAACTAGTACTGAAACAAGATCACCAGTGTCCATAATTACCTGAAGTCCAGTCCAATCAAATTAACGCAAACATTAATTACTTAACTAATTAATTACTGAATCAATTAATTGATTAATTACCTCCAATGACCTCTGCGGTGAAGCTCGCTGTTTCAGCCTCTGGAACCTCATCTCTCCATCACTCAACATCCCATCCTGGTAACTACACTTGGCAAGTTCCATCTGCAAGTTTTCCGAACTATTCGTAGACATAAGTCCGTCAGTTGTTTCCCTTACAGATGCTTCACTTGTATTTTCCTCCTCAGAGAGGTTTCCCTCCGAGCTCACAGTCGAGCAGTAGGAATGTCGGCTGTAGTTCCGTCGGCCGTCGTCGGAACTGACTTCCCCCTCCTCGGACCAGGAATCTTCAGAATGCTGGAATAAATTAAATAGCTATTGATCTAGAATAGTAGAGTTAAGCCCCTTTACCTCATGAATATTCATGTACAAATGAATAACTAAATGAATATTAATTCACTGAAAAAATGACATGAGTAAAATTATTCTTTGCAAGTATTTTTTTTATTCATATTTAAATCTGTAAAATACTAAGCAGGCTTATATACACAATATGTCCTCTTTTCATCAGTAAAAATCTTATTTCTAGACTGATTCCACTGACTGTGTTTATAATTGGATTATTTTCTTTTAGATATTTCTTCTTCGTTACATGATTTGTTATAATTTATACTATTCAATCTTGTATAACCATAAAACCACAATCTTTTTGTTGCAAATTCATGTTGTAAATATTGTTGTTTTAACATTTACAGTAATGAGGTTTGCTTTATGTTGCTGATTTCAGATTAAGACTGATTTATGCCAAATATTTTACTGACTTCATATAAAGATTGATTTATGTCAAAATGTTCCAAACTTTAAATGAAGATTGGGTTATGCTAAATATGTAAAAGATGAAATAGAAATAGTTTTATGCCTATAAACCTATTATATAAAGGCCTGAATTTAGTCAATCCTTGTACAATGTTATCAGGTAGAGAGCTGTAGGTTGGCAGAACTTCATTAAAATGATTTTTCTTAGATTCACACATGTAATCACTTCCATTCATACCAATTATCAAATTTTACTGAGTGATGTCTATAATTTCATTATAAACATCATATAGTATACTAAATGTTTATATATCAATATAATATTATATATAGTGTAAGTCCAACCTCTACTGCATCAATAAGCAAGCTTACCCATATATAGAGAGAGATCATAAAAGGAAGGATTTTTGGGACTTAATAATAAAGAGTATATTAAATTATTTCTGTGTTTGTGACCAAAGAATCAATAAAAGTCAAACTTACTTTTGGTCTTCTAAACTGTACATCACTTGTTTGACCCACAAAATTATCCTCCTCCATAGAGTCAAGCCTCAAGGCAGGGGAAGGAGAAGATAACTCTGCATCTGATATACTCCTCTTAACACTGAAGTCCAAGGAATTATAATTATCTCCCTTTGATATTTCAATAATTGGTGCATCACTATTCACACACAATGAGTTTTTCAAGTTTTCATTGGAATCTTTTTCATTTAAAGTATTTGATTTTGTATCGTTTTTGTTATTTTGGATATCTATGATATTTTGCACTATGCTGGTGGGACTGGGAGTCGAATCATAATTTGATTCGCCCGTATTACTTTCAACGTCAGCTATACTCTCTCTGGAAGGCGTCGTGTCTTTACTCGAGCAAGTATTGTCTGAGCAGTGACCTTCACACCCAAAACACACATCATTTAAGTTTTTATCACAATTTGCACTACTTTCATCACACAAACTAAGGTCCACAACTTTTTCACCCTCTGTTGGGCTCCCTAGCTCCCGGAGGGCAGTTGCTGGTCCAAGAAAGTTAAATGTGGAAGGAGACACAGTGGTCCGATCAACATGGCGTAAATTTACGGTGTTTGATTGTAACTCATCGTGCAGTGCGTCTTTAGTGGGACTCTTCACTGGACTGCTGTTGGAGGTAGAAATAGCGCCTTTGCTGTTGTTACGGCGATGACGGCTTTTTCTCATACGCATTTTTGTAGGAGACGGGTGAACGTGGGTGGGGCTAGGAATGTCTGGGACAGCTTTTAAGGTCGCCGAGTCTCCGCTTTTCTCTGGGCTGTAATGGATATCAGATACATATTTATTTGTTTCTTGTGTTTTACATCCCACTGACAGTATTGCAGTCATTTGGAGACTATGTCTACTTGAGACAGATATATAGTGCTCCCACACTGCAGTATCATGCCATTTAGTTATGTGGCATGATACCACACCCAGTCACATTATCCTGACTCAGGTCCAACCAGCAATGGAACTTTCCCTTATATGCAGAGCCCAAAGCAAGGGAGCTATACCAGTACCATTTTTATGACTTTGGTATGTCAGGGCCACCTGGACAGGTAATATCTAATACAACAGGATACCAGTCTGCATACATCAGCCATTACTGATTCTATTTTTTTATAACAAACTGTGCATATATGAGGTCATGACAAATAAAATGCATCATCTTCTAATCTCATTCAGATAAAAAAAAAAGTGTGACTGTAGACTAGTTTACTAATTGCTTTTTATAATGAAAGAGCAAGACAAAATACAATTTAACATTTAACTCTGCAATGAAAAAAATATTTCATTCAAAACAGACTATTAATTCTATGCTAGAGGCAAAACTAAGATATCCATATTCCTTACGAATCTTAATATCACATTCTTGATTTTTTTTTTTATTTACAATGTTTGGAAAACAAACTCTCACAACTTATATAAATCACTCTTGATGGCCCTGGTGTCTGCATAAGTGGTTACTATCCTTACATTCAAGGATCCATGAAAAAAAAAAGGAATCATTTTTCAATATGGCTTCCTCTGCCAAATCATTCTTGTTACACACAGAATCACTTCATAATAAAGAAGAATAACAAGTATAATATATAACTATACTGTACACACCTTGTGGGCTCAGATCCTGACTTGTAAGCACGTTTTTTACTCATGCGATCCAGCCGCACTTCCTGTCGAATCACAGGACGTAGTATGCTCTTCCTCTTCTTGGCATACATTGCTAGCTGTTGCTCTCGTCTGCAAGATTTTGAAAAATAATGTATAAAATGGCCAAAAGAAAAAGACCTCTGAAAAGACTGGAATCTTTCTGTTTTTGTACATCAATATATTTGTCATAGCGTGCTGGGAATAATATAAATATATGCTTTCTCACTTTCTTTCTCTCGATCTCCCGCTTTCTCTCTTTCACTATCATTTACTTCACTAATCAGCAGTTTTATTTCTTTTCTCATTTACTTCCTCATGTATCCGTCATAAAACATTATACATTGTATCTTTCTGTATATGTCTATTACAAAGTAAGTTTCAACATATATAAAACTGAATATTCTAATTATTTTATTTTATTTTTAGATCTTATTTATTAGCTAATAATAATAATATCTTAGTATACTTTGTAATGTTAGCATGATGACTAAGCTAAATGGACAGTACAACGTAACAGTAATTCTGTTGTGATGTTATAATGCTCATTTTGAGAAGAAAAAATCAGTGAAGACAACTCTGATATGTTACATTACACAACTTACTTGATTAGCTCCCTTTCTCTCTTCTCTAGTTGAAGCATGCAGGCTGTTAATTCCATATAGAGGTTGTTTGCCCGCTCCAGTTTTCGCTCATAATGCTCCCTGACATCTTGGGCATGCCTAAACATCCAGGTTTAACATTGTCTTATCATGGTAAAAAAATGAAAATGTATGTTAACTCAGCAAAACAAACAATGAATTGGTGGCTGACATGTGTCAATTGATAGCAGTAAATCACATGAAAAAACTTTTTTTATGCTAAATGATGAAATACTGTGTTCTATCAGTGAGAGAAAATCCATACCTCACAGTGTGAGTGATATAGATTTGCCAGGCCTACTTTATACATATACATGCATAAAGGATGTGTATTTGGGTTATGTAGCAGCAGAAAGCATAAAGTAAAAAGAAAATGTTTTTGTTTTGAGTGAATATGGTATATATCTCATCTTGGAGTGATACAATTTTCACATTTTCACTTGCGCTGTGTGTTGATGATTTTACTCAATATTCACTCAAAACAAACAAATATCCTTTAGACTATATACCTATATTTTTCATCTCATAAATAACATAATGAATACCAGTAGATGAATCAAAAAAGTGAATTGTTGCTTAGTAAATAGATAGAGTTCAAACTGAGTGGTTGCTATGGAAATATAGTTTAAAAGTGAATGGTTGCTATGGAAACCTACCTCAACTCCTGCAGCCTTCTTTTCACAAGTTCCTCCTCATTTTGAGCAAGATGGCTGCCTTCACTGTGCATCTTCTGCAAGGCTTCACCAATCTCCAGTTTCCACTTTATCTGAACAAACAAACAATGACTTCAATATTTATTTATGGTCAATATATTTGATTAATGTGAATAGTAAATAACACCTCAAAATGTTTATACTGGTATTAGCATAAATAAGTATGTTTTTCAGATCTTAATTCATTACAGTGGATACCACTGGAGAGAGAATATTCCTAGTTAATATCCCTACTTTTGTCAGATGTCACTGGATGACATTTACCAAAGCAATTTGGCATAAATGATAATCCATGCAGGTAAACATGGATTATATATTTAGCTGAATCCCTTTTTTTTCATTTTCACAAGTTTAGAGACATTGAAGCAGAAAGACTTGAGTACTGTCAGTATGAAGGTAAAAGCAAAGGCTTAAGAACACCTAGTACCAAGTTTGTTCTAGAAAAAATAACTGAGTATAATCTCAGACTTAATTAAGAATGAAATTAGACTTAGCTGAGTATGTGCTGAACCCTTTCCCTCATAGAGGACACCATGAAAAGACCTATGCGAACAACATAAAACCAGATCGGCCTGCGAGTAACTCGCAGGCTGATCAGGTTTTATGCTTTTCGCTGCTCCTCAGTGGTCTGGAAATGAGGATTTTGTAATTAAATTTGGTAAGTTTAACTGTGGTTTTCTGCAGATCAGGCTTTATGTGGTACTATTGAGTGCATCAAAATGAGTCTATATGAGGGAAAGGGTTAAACAACGTTTTTGAAACTACTTATTTAGTAAACTCAGTTTATCATGATAATCAAACTTGAGTTTGAGTTTGAGAAGGAGTATGACTTGGGCTGTGTAACAAGGTTTCTTACCTGGGACTTGATGAAGTCATCCTGGGTATAGTTCAGCAGTTCGGTGGAGGCAATCTCAAGGTGCATAAGTATCTGGCGGAAAGACGGACGATTTCTGGACTTTGCGCTCCTGCAAATATACACCCCAGTTTTACTCAGCAAAGTGCAACTTTATTGATACATGAAATAAACATTTTACAGAAGTATTATGGTACCAAAATGAGTAAAATGAAAACATGGGATTTGAAAGGTAATCTGAAATTCTCTTAGGTGAATCATATAAACTAGAAATAAAATATTCAGGGACAAAAATAAAAGAATGAGGTGACTAAATTAGACGTACCAGCATTGCCTCATCAGCAACTTGAAACCCTCTGGAATAGTGGAGGGAATCGGAAGGTGAAGGCTGTTCCGCCCTACTCCCCAGATGATTGCCGACGAGTCAACGTCTTATACGGCACCTCACCGGTCAACAGTTCCCATAACACCACACCAAAAGACCTAAAATTACACAGAAAATGTATTAAGGCTTTGAATGAACAAATATTCATACACAAATCTATGAAAATTATATAGTTTACTTGTTGGGTATAACTCACAATGACATTATTTCAGTCAATGTGAGACTATGAAAAAAAGTATTATAGTAATTTACACAGATAATTGAATGGTTTATGAAAAAATGGATATTTCTTTGCCATGCAGACTGCATGGAATCTGAACGGAGTGATTGAGCAAACCTATAAGACCCTGATCAGACAGCTCCTGTAGGGATTTGCAGGTTCTTGTTTCACATCATAGCAGAAGATTTGTTCATTTAATGATTCTGATACTCCATAAACACTCATGTATGATCCTTTTTTTACACCATACTAAGGACGCCATGGTCGAATGGTGGCATATATATGGCTACAAATCCAAAGGATTTTGATTCAAACCCAGAAGCACTAATGGCTATCCCAAGTGTAAAGTACTTGTACTTGTCCAAGCTAGGATTACCAGAAATTGTAAGAAGTTGTTTCCCAACTGGCATAAAAAGAAATAAATTTAAATAGATAATTTATTTCATGAGAAAAGAGTATACCAGCTTACCATATGTCCACCTTTTCAGAACAAAGCTCATTACGAATGACTTCAGGGGCCATCCAAGCTACCGTGCCAGCAAATGACATTTTGGTTGACTTCTCATTCCAAGTTCGACTGGTGCCAAAATCGGAAATTTTTGCCACATCATTTTTGCCAATTAGAACACTGTAAAACAAACAGAAACAATTTTAAATGTTAATCAGACATATGAAATAAATAAAAAACAGATCAATTAGACACACCTTTCAAGTCTCACACTTTCACTGTGAGACCCAAGCTTTCAGACCTTAACTCTTGCTTTTTTAGGCATGGCTTGAGATATCTCGAGCATATGTTTTTTTTTTAGATATCGCTGTTATACTTTTAATAGATTGAGGTGTTTAATTTTACTTCAAAATAGTTAAAGTCTTGACTTGAACGGTCTTATTCTCGGTTACATAATTATGCTTTCATGTTTCGGAGTGATTATTTTCTATGAATTCTAAGGTCTTTGAAGTGAACAGGTATGCAGGTCTTGAAGTGAAAATGTATCTACAATGAAATTATTTTCTTGTGACAGATGGACCCCTTGTACCCCTACACAAACCTTGCTTTAAGGGAGCATTGCCCTTCATATCCCCAGTCTCTCATTCACATCTAGAGCGTGACAGCCATGCACAGGCTGACCTGGTTTTACATGGTTTGTAACTCATCTGTGCCTTAGAGCTGAGTAAAAACCCATGGACAGATTTAAGAGCGGTGGAGGCAATGAAAGCTTCCCCTACCCTAAAATCAACAAAGACGTGTTTTAAAACATTTATCTACATATTAACCTTGACTTAATTAATTCACATGAAACAATAAAATATCAAGTCTGTTGACCCCACACATCCACGGATGGCAATTTTCACAGTTGCTCCCTGCCCGCATACAATAAATTTTGAAATCCTCAAATTTACGGCAACCACTCGCCCAAAATCCTGTATCCCTGTGCCTCTAAATACAGTCAGTCTTGTGAAAATTACTTTTATTTTTTTATTTGGCAATGCTCTGGTACACCATAATGGAAAAAGGAATAATTGAGAAGTAAAGAATATAGTGAACACTGCACTTTTCAGTGGTTTAGATATCTAATATCTTTACTATGTACAGTACTGGTTTATAAACACATAAACTCTAATATTCAGCGGCTATCTCTTCCTTTAGTCTGGCAAATAAAACATCCACCTTACTCTAATGGTCCAAGCTTTCTAAGGCAATGTATGCAGACCATAAATGCCAGATCATGTTACCATAACGACATCAGGACATTCCCATGGCAATGTTTAACAGCTTGCATGCTCGATGCCATTTTGTCTGTTCTCTAAATCTCTTGTTGAAAATTTAACAAAGCTTAATGTCCCAAAAGGAAATGTTATTTAAAATGAAAGGTTCCTTTTTGCTTGAAATGTTATTAAATCTATATGAGGAAATTCTGAGAAAATCTAATCAATTTGCAATTTTGCTAGGATGAGTCTGTAAAAAAAAAAAAAGCAATATCTGCACAATTGTGAAGTTTGCGTATAACACAGCCATAGGTTGCAGGTGCTGGCTTATCCTTCATGAAATGCATCTTTAATGTGAAACCCAAAAACGTCTGGCACAGAAACAAGAAAATGATGAGATATTAATACAATTTGCATAGACTTTTGTTCTTGGTTGAAACATCAACGCATAGTTCTTGCCCCACAGACATCTTGAGGTCAAAAGTTTTTTCTCTCTTCAGGAGTATAGTTTTACACAATATCATCTACCATAGTTGATGAAATTGTCGTTTTAGCACTTTCTGTTGGTAGGCAGGGTCCAGGGTAGTGATACACAATATGTACGAGGTGTGGTATCAGGGAATGAGAGCAAAACTAGGCTAAGTGCTTATAAAAATAATTATGCACTTAGCCTAGTTTTGCTCTCACTTCTTGATATATTGTTTATATATGGTGGTCATTTTCTGGAGTATTATTAACCCTTTCCCTCATAGAGAAAACCATGAAAAGACCTATGCGAACAGCATAAAACCAGATCAGCCTGCGAGTATCAGGTTTTATGCTGTTCGCTGCTCCTCAGTGGTCTGGAAATGAGGATTTTACAATTAAATTTGGTAAGGTTTAACTGTGGTTTTCTGCAGATCAGGCTTTATGTGGTACCTATTGAGTGCGTCAAAATGAGTCTATATGAGGGAAAGGGTTAAGTAACATGTCATTAACCCTTTATTTCAGAAGGACTCATTTTGAGGCACTGACAAATAGAACAGGCCAGACCAGACAACTACTTCCAGGAGCTGTCTGATTAGGGTCCCCCCTGTTTGTTTATACAATATTGTAGCTCAGATTCTACACTATCTTCACAGCAAAGAAAAATTGTTTCTTTATATACCATTTTAAGATCTGTACATTAATCAATATTCAGTAAATCATAAATTGGAACATGAATATTCATGAGGTGAAGGGAAGCTCTAAACTGAAGAATGGCTGTGTTTGCCAGAATTATATTGAATATACTAAGGCTAATATACTTGGGAGACTTCAGGTCTCGATGGATAGTACTAAGGCTAACTTACTTGGGAGACTTCAGGTCTCGATGGATAGTACTAAGGCTAACTTACTTGGGAGACTTCAGGTCTCGATGGATAGTACTAAGGCTAACTTACTTGGGAGACTTCAGGTCTCGATGGATAGTACTAAGGCTAACTTACTTGGGAGACTTCAGGTCTCGATGGATTATCTTGTGGTTATGTAGGTAGTTCATCCCGCTAGTGATCTGTTTGGACCAGTCAAGGATCAGCGCGGGTGGCAGTTCCTTCCCGTCTCGTAGGATCTCATACAGCTGCCCATACGGACAGTACTCCATGATGATGCAGTAACAAGGAGCCTGTGTACATACGCCCCTGCAATAGAAGGAAACCCAAGGTTTAAGGATTTTTTTTACATACAATAATTTATCATTTCTGATATCATAAGAACGTTCTATAACCATGTTGTATGTTAAAATCAAACAAATGTCTAAAACTGCCGAAACTCTTTACTACTGCAGGACGAAATAAATGAAATAACAGCATTTTGCATAATAATTTAACTTTCTAAGCAAATGTCAAGCTGTTGAAAAGGGACGAAAATGACTACGCACATAAACAAAATGGCGCAAGACTTGGCTATTTTCCATTTTGAGGGCTGTCCACTAAACTTTTCTGTAAGATTTTAGGAATAATAGGCCCTAGGGATGGAATAGTTTTGAAATCAGCACTAGATTTGCTGTCTATCTTTTAGAGAAGGGCATGACCCTAATCCACTGCAAGGGATAATATTTTAGTACATGTTGCTAAATTACATAATTAATAGAAATAAGTTGATGAATCAACTCACTTGAATGGAATGATGTTTGGATGATTAAGCTTCCTGAGATTTTTTATGTCTGTTTCCTTGACATCACGCACTTTCTTCACAGCCACCTCTACCCCGTTCAATTTCCCTAGAAACACTGCTCCTTGGGCACCGCTACCCAGCCACTGGAGGTCAGAAATGTTTTCAAATGGGATTTCCCACTCATCTATAAATAGATCAGATACAGGTATGTTAAACATATTAGAAGCATAGCTGGTATATATATAACCATTCTAAGATTTTCAGAGTGAATTGGCAGATATAGTATGATCTACTTGTCTTCAAGGTTCTGAAAGACCAAAGCAAGCAGCAAAATGCCAAAATAATAATATAACAAAAACAACAGTAAAATGTACGAAAAAAAAATGCATTAATGTATATGCGAGACAGAATAATAAATATCAATACACGTATGACCATAAATGCTTGTTGCTTTGTTACTGGGTTTTATGTCCCTGACCAACAGTATTTCAGTCATTTGGAAACTATGTCTAACTGAGACAGATATAGTGCTGCATCAATGCAGTATCACACCATAGACATGTGGCATTTCATAAACCATTTTAAGTTGTTTAAAATTGCATTTGGATATTCATGAGGTCTCTTTCCTTACCTGTGCTCTGCTGTTTCATCTCTGCCACAGCAGCCTTGCCAATCATGGTCCAGACTGGCCGCAAACATCCTAACAGGCCCTCGAAGAACCCACCCTGTGTGCCCGTATAGTCCACACTGTTGATGGGGTTGTGGCAAGGGGTCACAGGCGCTGAGTGGGCGGTGGGAGAGACATCAGAACTGGAGGAATTGGACTGCTCCGTCAGACTCAACTGTTCTATGTCATGATCCAACTGTAGCATGCTGAAATACACAGGCACGGTCAGTACCATGCTTAAATGGCATACACTGTTTAAGGTAAAGTCCCTGTAATGGTTCCACTATGTCTTTGACCACTTAACCTCTACCAAGATAACCAAGGTTCCCTAATGAAACATTAGGAAATCTTGCTTATCTCTGTGAAAGGCCAATGGGGTCTGAAATGTAGCGGAACCATTACAGGGACTTTACCTTAATTGGTATTTTATAACATACTGTACAATAATCAATATTCATGGAGTTTTACTATTGAATTTACATTTTCATTTCATACACTGTTTCACTGATACTTCCAAGCATATACTGTTTTGTTGACTTGATCATTTCATGGCAATATTACTTTGTTTTGTTGATGCTTTAATAGCACATACTGTTTTGTTTATATGTTTCATGGCATATACTGCTTTGTTGATAATTTCATAGCAAACACTGTTTTATTGATATATTTCATGGCATACACTGTTTTGTTGATAATTTCATGGCATATACTTTTTTGTTGATAATTTCATAGCAAACACTGTTTTATTGATATATTTCATGGCAAACACTGTTTTGTTGAAATATTTCATGGCATACATGAATATGTTGATAATTTCATGGCAATAAATGTTTTGCCAGTATATTTCACTTAATGTTGTTATGCTAACTACTTAATGGTTTCTATTTTCATGACAGACATTTTTGGCAAACATTTTGATACTTTAAAAGTCCGCCAGTTTAATAACTTTTTAGTGCTCATCAATATAAGTTTGACTGAGATGAGTTTAAAGATGGTATAAAATGTGTCAAGAATCAAGACTACTTTCAGGCTGATCTGGCTTTTTCATGGTCTATCCATCAATGTGTGAACTTTTTGTACATCAGTGAGGTAATAAGGTAAGAGCCCACGAGTACATAAGTTAACAGAGTGATACAGGAAAAAAGAGACAAAGGCAATTACTATGGTAATATCAGACAGAAGGATCATACATTAAGCAAACATCCTAGTTGCCCATATCAGTGAAATCTGACAACCCACTCAGGTGAAAACCATTCCAGATATTGACAAATCCAATAACAGATGTCCAGAGGATCAAGTTTCCCACATCTTTAAAAGTGTGTCTCTTGGATTAGAAATTGTCATGATAAAAAACAGCTACCAAGTTTAAGATGGTTGCAAACTGGTATGAGTTAAATCATGGAACTAATCAAAATTCTAATTCAGCTCAGATTTAACACAGTCTGCATGGTACAGAAAAATCCATTGTTTCATAAAGCGTTTAAGGTAACCCATCCATCATTAAATTGGAATCATGGTCCATGAAGGGATCATGGGAATTTTATAGCAAATGCAAGCCTTTATAGACTTGGAGCAAATGAGCCTTTAACTCCAAGTCAATGAATGCTTGCATCTGCACTGAAGTATTTTTAAGCATTTGAAGGACCATGATTATAATTTAATGATGGATGGATTACGTTAAAAATTGTTGAAGAAAAAAATATATATGAGGTTAAAGGTTAACATATAAACTTCTCTAATGAGATGCAAACAACTACAAGACATCTGGCAAGGCAACATATCACAGGCCTTTATACCTGGTATTAGATATATCATTGTAATGGTTTCAGATTTATGGCTACCCTAACGAGTCCTAGAGACTTTGTGGCTGGCCTCATATCAGACATATTCATCCTGAATACTTCAAACAAACCCTGAAGATGTGTAAACAAATGGAAGACAATGCCAGATATGGTGACAAGTTAATAACAGCTGCAGAAAGTCTGTGGCAATTTGCCTCTCTGAACTAGGGTTATACCACAGACAAGCATTCATCAAATGTAATCAATTCTTCTTCAGGTTTCCTAGACAACCTTTCAGTGTATGTTTTTCACAAGAATTTAATGAAATTTCTATGACCTACAATGTAAAGAATTGGTTGCGTTTTCATCTATGTTATATGAAATAACTATCAAGGGGCACTGGGAATAACATACAATGAAGTTCGTTATAACACTATATTTGGGATTCATTTCCATGTCACCTATATTGGACCAATCATAATGACAAGGTAGAGATTCACATGAAGTCAACTAAACAAATAAAGACTCTGGGGGTTCAAGACGTGAGACTGTGTTGTATGGTGTAGTTCCATTACAACACTTTAATTGGGGTCCATTCTTACAGATACTGTACTATACTGACCTGCATTATAATGTATCATAAGTGAGTAAAGCAAAACAAATAGTATAGATTTGGGGTTGAAAATTGATCTGTGTTTTATTGGATTTCATGTTATACTGGAGAATGTTATAATGGAGTGTGTTATAATGGAACATGTTATAATGGAGTATGTTATAATGGAACATGTTATAATGGAGTGTTATAATGGAACGTGTTATAATGGAGAGTGTATAATGGAACATGTTATAATGGAGTATGTTATAATGGAACATGTTATATTGGTTAATGGAACATGTTATAATGGAGAGTGCTATAATGGAACATGTTATAATGGAGTGATTTAAAATGGAGCGTGTTATAATGGAGCTACACTGTATTAGTCTTTGTATCAAAACACAGCTCAGTATAAAAGTAAAACAGAAGTCTGCAGGCTGATTAGGTTTTACATCCAATCAGTAAAGTTCAAATCAACCAAAACAGAATAAATCCATTACAACATGCTCCATTATAACACAAATTCCAATATGACATGGTCAAACACTGGACCAAAAATCTATATTTTGTGATTTGTTGAGTTGAATAAAGATGCGTTTTTACTTAATTATTAGTGAGAATAAGTAAGGACAGTCCAATATCAGTCAGTGTCTAGATTTGGACTTCAAATATAGCATTATAATGGAAGTTCACTGCATCTCTCAACTTGACTTGACTATTACTTGACTATTTGAGTTTACCGTTGCTTCGACAGTATTTCAGTCATATAGCAACATCCAGCTAATTACAGGAGGAAGAATCCGAATGCACGAAGGCATCCAGGTAAAACCACCGACCTAACGCAAGCCAGCTGGAAGGCTTCCTCACATGAAAATCCGAATGACCCTGCCGGGATTCGAACCCACGCGGTGAAGGGCTGAGTGAGTGTTAAAGTCAGCGACTCTACCCTCTCGGCCATAGAGGCCCTCAACTTGAGGTTTATACTTCAGTCAAATCTATTGACAATTTATTTCAGCTTTGATCAGGCTATATAGTTTAAATGATAATTTAATAAAATAAAGGAGTGGTGCAAAACAATTATACTGCTTCATTATTCATAGTATAAGTGCAAAAGTTTTGTAACAAACCAACAAAATGAAATTTAAAATCTCACTGATTTTGGCTTTAATGTAGATAGTTTTTGTTTATTGTAAAAATGCCAAAACCTTTAAAATGACAATATAACCTGGTAACTCCCCTTTCAATCAATAAGCATCTCAAAAATTGCAGGAAAACTGTTCTTAAAACTATCCTGAGAGTTTACTGGAAAAGAAAATCAATCCCTGTAATAATGCTATCAAAATCAGATAAATTTTCTATAGAAAATGTCATTAACTGAATCTATTTTACTCTTAAATATAAATATCTGTCAATCTAGTTTTAATATCACCATTTGATTATCACGTCACATGTGGGGCAAGAATGAGATGAATATTGTGGAATTTGAAAATAAAGTTGACCTAGTACTTTGAGTTCAATAGAATCTACGCAATGAAAATGTTCAACAAAACAATAAAACATCTGCTGTGGGGATGTTTGCAGTAATCTCCATGTCCCAGTATTAAGAGAGTATGTACTTTTGAATTTTATTGTGTTAAATGATATAGCTCAAACCTTTTATGTAATTGGGCGCTCAGAAGCTTTGATTTTATTTCAGGGGAAGAAGTGTTGAGAATTTGCAGCTGTCTTCAGTTCTGATAAATTTACAGTACGAGCAAAAGTAGAGATGAGTTGGAAATTGGTTTCAATTTTGGTTTTTTATTTTGAGTTTTGTTCAATTCTTTTTATTAATGTGTTTCAAAAAGCATTTCAGATGCAATGATGCCCAAGGTAATATTCAGATCAAAAGATTATGTTTCCAGAAAATATATAGGTATAAATTCTGAATACATGCATGTAAACTAGTTTTCCAGTAGAAATGTACAAGTTACAGCTACCAAGATTGGGTCAGACATATCTCAAGGATTAAGTGCTAGCTACACACGGTAAGCAAGCACATATAAAAATCCCTCTCAGAATCCCTCTGAGAACATCTCAGAACTCAACATTGCAGTTCTTTATTTATATTTATCACCAGGAGATCCCTTGATCCCAAATAGAGGGTTGAACCCCCTAATTCTGTGCATCTTTATTTAAAACCTGGCTAATTATCTCTATCAGAAAGCTACTGTGAAATCATTAATTTTCGTGGGACACTAATTTTCAACGATTTCATGGTGGGTTTTATCCACGAATATTAATCCCCACGAAAACTTGCCTCTTACAAATTAAGGCCTCATGTTTTCTATAACATAGAACCACAAATAAATGTACCCACGAAATTCCCCTAGGTACCTAATCAATGAAGTTTAATGTCAACAAAAATTATAATACAGAACCATATTTGAAAGTTAAAAGAAATGAACAACAATATATAAGTAAATCTGTAAAAACTTACCTGTTGGAAAACTCAAAGTCCGAGCTGCTGGTCATTAACACCTGTACATTACTTGGACTATTCCTACTGTGTATGGGTTCATCTTTCTTCGGAATGTCGATGGCTGAAGACAGGTGACACGCCATTCTCTTTTTTGCAATTTCAGCAGGAAGTTGTAAATTTCGTTCCAGAGTCATCTTGAAGTGTTTGTCCTATTCCACCACCTGGAAACAAAAATGTTTTAAAAGTTTAAATTTCATTTATTTTATATTGTTTATGAAACAAGTTTTCACAACATATATGATTTTTTCACTCTCAATGGCTCTGATGGTGACATATGTGGTCATTATTGTGGGAGGAAATGGAGAAGACCCACGTATCTGTAGAGGTGACCACTGTACCTACTCACAATTACTTGACCAGGAATCAAACCTGGGACGCATTGGTGAAAGTGAAGTACATTACCACTACGCCATCAGATAATTATGCAAATTTCAATTATGGTAATTTATCAAATATGAAAACATAGCATGTATACTGTATCATTCAGACATTTGTGGGATACTTCATCAGTGGAAGATTATAATTTCTTATAATCAATAACATAAATTGATTAGATAAACATGAAATTGTGTTTGATTTAAAATAAGTCGAACACAAAAAGTTGTGCAGAGAGAAACTTCAATTTTCATGATGTCAGTTTCCAATTCAGAGCAAAATGTACGTGAAAAAAAAAATAATTTGATTGATAGACCTATACCAAGGGCTGACTGAAAAACTTCTATATTCAACCCTTTTTAAACACACTATGAACACTTTCGCAGTCTTCAATGTGTACATTATGTTTTCTTGCATCAAAACATAGAAAATATTTCTACCCATTAATATCTGTACCTCCTTCCTTCTCTTCTACTATTAAATTCTATGATACAAACCACATACAACTTCAAATGAAATGACAACACTATCTGATGGTAGTATTACCATGGTTTTTCAGGTTTTTTTCCATCAAAAGTAGGTAAAGGTCAATTCATAAGGTAATCTGCATAATGTAAAAGTCTATCCACTTAAGCAACTGTCCAAATATTGAAGAAATTCAATGAAGGACATAATAGCTGATTAAAAAGAAGGTCAAATGAGCAGACAATGCATGTTTGGACACGCATCTATTTACGGGACTGAATTTTTCGTTGAAATGTAGGTGAAACATCAAATACAACTCCTAATGCAATGGTGAAAAAGTAGGTGAAACAACTCCCTGAACACCTGTGCAAGTTCATATATGAGCTACAAATTCTATACAAAGTCAAGACATGGCTGTGTTGGTTTTGGCTCAAAAAGAAGTGATTTTTATGAAATCTAGACTATATATAGAACATTACAAATAAATACTGCTTATCTAGGGTCCGATCAACCAGTTACAATGTGAAGTTCTGTTGAAAAACTGTATTACAGCCAAAGGACAATAAACATTTAATGGGATTTTGCCAATGTTTATAATGACAATATGCTAATGTTGATTGATCATGTTGATCTGTATTCATTTAATCACACTAACTTAAAAAGCAGGAAATTGGTGATTAGTGCCAAAAAGAAAATGACATATATAGTATGCATATGGAGAGCTGACTGCAAAACTAATCTATTTTCTTCTTTCTCTCTATGCACCTAGAACAGTTCTGTGGTCAGTTCTCAATCTGATACAATCAACTGTGGATCAAAGTAACACTACCGAAATGACTGGCTGGTAAACTTTGGTCTCCTAAGGGAAGATATAGTATTTGTTTTTGTTTAACATCAATAAATGTTTAGGTTAAAAAAATTACATATTTTACGTTGATTTACAAACAAGTGCTTACAATTTATATTAATCACTCATGATGGTTCTTGGATTGGACCAGTACTTTATGCTTGGGAATGCCATGAAAACTCTGTGCCCTAGATGGGGTTTGAAACAACAACCTTCATGTGCTATGGTTCAGTGGTAGTTAACAGTGACTAGGGCTCTAAAAGTCATGAGTCTGATCCCTGTATGGACAAGATTGTTTCAATCCCTTCCTAATAAGTGAAAAGTTTATTTTCACGAAAAAAAAGTTTATTTGTGTGGTAATTTGAATCTTCATTAGATAAAAAGGATAATTGTTAGTTTCAGTGGAATGTCAATTTTAATTCATCCAATGAGATGAAGACAAAATATTTTCACAAATGGCGCATTCCTCTGAAACCTACAAATTTTCGTTTTATCTGATGCTTTTTTGTCATTCCTACATCTCCATAAAGAGGAAAACAGTAATCAAGTTACAAAGAGTGAAAATTAAGAAATGGTAATATTCAGTTTTAAACAGTGAATATCATTATATTCTTAATTCATGAATATTTTCCTATAATCTACCAAAATGTATTGCATAAACAATGTATCAAAGCTGAGTTTGACTGCAAACACTGAGATCAAGACCTTATCTCTAGAAAACATTGCCAAAGGGAAGGAATTTTAATATTCCATCAATTTGCATGTATGAGACAAACAAACAGTAATAGTTATGAGTATGGACTTGGATATCACCAGAAGGTCTGTGTCCTCATTGGGAAAATAAAGATAACAATTGATAGTATCACGTGTGAATGGCTTCAAAGCAAACTCATATATCTAAACAATTTTGTGATGTGTTGTTCCATGCAATCTATAACTTTGATATTAATACATGTATCTGTATTGAAACTTCAAAGAAATGAGTAATACATACCAAGTAATGATAAAAGAAATAGATCAAAATTGCTTTTGTACTTAAACAAATTGTATTCACCTTTAAATATTTGCTTTGTGCCAGGTAGTTGACCACAGGCTCTTAAGCATGCCTCTCTCTACCTCTCTCCCCCCCCCCCCCTCTCTCTCTCTCTCTCTCTCTGTTTATCTTCCATTTTGTTTTCATCAATCTTTTCTTATACATCTTTCACACTCTGCCCCTCCTTCTCTCTCTCTCTTGTTTATCTTCCAGTTTGCTTGCATCAATCTTTTCCTATATATCTCTCACACTCTGCTCTCTCAATTTGTCTCCAATCTCTGTCTTTCTGTCTGGCTGTCTCCATCTCTCTCTCTCTCTGAACTTTCCCCTTCAGTAGCATGTCTGTCTATCTCACCTTCACTATCTGTCTGATAGCGTGTGTCCCCCCAGTTTTAAAATATCTATTTCCTTTTACCCTTCATTTTATATTGTAAATCTATATTCTCCTAACTTACACATTACAATGACAGACACAAGCCCACAACAGAAGCAGTATCTCCTGTCCCAACAACAGAACACAAATCCCAACATCAATTTCTCTCAATACCAGAGCAATCCCTCACTTCCCTGGTGTATATTCAGCAAATTAAAACATCCACAGGTTGACAGATTCCAGCCCCCAGGGCAGGGGAACAACAAGTCAGTCGGTACAAGCTGTTTGTCGTTGTTGTACCAGCTATATGGGACCTTTCATTGGCCAGGTTCTAAGTTTAAGAGCCTTTCTGTCATATTCCGATTTTTCACTCTCTCTGTACCAAAATTCACTCACTCAACATAATTATAGTGAGCATGAAAGTGGCATTTTACACTGGAATGTAAAAATTCTACAATTTCACAAAGACTTGCCAAATTTGAGATGGTAGATCAAGAAAAATACAAAATGTTATTTGTTTTTACTCGCCATGACAAGTAGGTGAATGCAATTTCACATCCCTGTTACATCCCTGTCTAGAGGCTGGAACAAAATTTTCAAGTTGATGTTTTTGTGTGTATAATTAAACCCGAGCTGTCAGGTAAGATGATAACATTATTAGACATATTTGACTTATAATTATGTATGTTGGTACACATAAATTACCCAGAAGTCAAAGCACAGTCCACATTTAACACAACTCTATTCAAGATAGCACCAGCATTTGTCTGTGATGCGTCCATGACAGTAAATGAAAGTTTTTCTGACCAAAATTGATAGTTTGAAAGACATATGACAATCCAAGCGATCATGTGATCAATCAAACAAATACAGCATCAGTCCCACTGGGACCGACAAACTGACCGTTAGATTGATTAACAGTCCCCTCAACTGACATTCTCCTCATCATGGATGGCAAGGAAGCTATTATTCCAAACCCAAAATTATGATATTGATTTTAACTTGTGTACTGGAGCCAAGAAAAACAATATGGTGCATATCAACATGTTGGCATTTTAGCGTATTGAAATTAGTGTACACACTAGGATAACTGTTATAATGACATATACTGTAATGGATTTAATATAAGGACATTAATTTATTCTGTGTTTGATACATTGACATTCACACAGTTGAAAACACAATATGAAATTTTGAATCCAGGAAATGAATAAACCTTTGTTCTTGGATAAGAGAGAATGTAAGAATTCAACTCAAAGAAAAGTACCATAAATCTAGAAAAACTGAGCTAGGCACACACCCAGTATCTCCCCTCCCACCCCGCTCATCATCCACCTGACCAATTGCAACACACCCACCCTAACAAGCAACCTCCACCCATCTTACCCTTCAAACAGTGAAAAACCTGCTTGTAGCTCCCTTAAGGCTATTTAGGCCCGGGCCTTTGTCCAAAAATGCATTTAAAATTTTATGAAAAAATTAAATGTTACCAATTATACCAGCAATATTACTGAATTTTTGGCCTCAAACATGCCGGAAAACACAACTACACGCATCCTAGAAAAAATCCTGGTGGGGGAATAGGTCTGCACATCAGTTTAGACCCCGGCTATGTGCATGAATATATTTTCTGTATGACCACATAATGTGTAATAAAGTGTCATAATTCTGACAAACAGGTAAATAAAGGGAATTCTGTTGACATGGTGGCCTACCCATGGCCAGTATAATTGTCACAAGCTGGGACAGTGTCCTTATAACAATAAAAACAAAAAAGGCAGGAAATATTATAACCATCCTTCTCTACAAAAGGTCATGTAGAATGCCCATCCTGGTGAAAGGGTAAATCTTTGCAGGTGAATAAATATGAGATACATGTACCTGAAAACATGGTAAAACTGCTGCTATATCCTAGTTAAAAAAAAAAGTTTTAGTTCAGACGAGAGAAACATGTACGAGTCCATACTGTCTAATTTCTTGAGATTTAAAAAAACATTCAGCTATTCTGCTGTTGCCATCAGAAAAAAGGGGACCAAAACCCTTTAACACATCATTAATTGAAGCTATAACATTGCATCACATATAATCATTCCACCTCACAATACATTACTGTAACTCTTCGATATCAGGCAAAAATAGGAAAACAAATTATCTGTATACAAACATACCTGTATCAGAGATCAATGATAGAAAATGATGACACGGAACAATATCTTAATATCCAATCACTGGTCAGTCATATTTCACATCCATCAAAGGTAAAATCCAGGTGATAATCTCAATATTACTGACCACAATTTATTCCATGACAATATTTTCAAGAAAGGAATGTCCAGATTAAAGAATGAGACCAGTTACCGCCCTATGTGTCTGTATTGATCCGTGGGCCAGGTAAATAGAGAAACGTAAGCAGTCTATTTATAGAAAGTCACATGGTTTATTCAGAGTGTCATTAAGTATGCATAAATACACACACACATATACGGTACACATCCTATCTCTCCCTGGAGTTTAAAACTGATTTGAAATTAATTGAGTTAATTATTCTTTCATAGCTATACTGACACCAGTGCTAATTGATAAATATCTATTTTTTATCCAAAATCAAGCTGAAGTATATGTTTATTCTGTTTCATATTAGATTTTGTATTGTAAGGCTTACAATTTTGATAAGCAAGCATGTAGCTAAAAGGACAAATTTCAGTCAAGCCTGGTTTTTTATATATGCGATATACAAATTTAAGTTCATAAAAAAAAAAAAAAATGCTGTTATTAGAAAAAATCCAATTTCATTTTAACCCTTACCTTCATAAAGCCACTTTTGATGGCAGATCAAGTCCATTGCTTCATACAGCATTTTAAATAAAGTACATTAATATTAATCAAATACACTTCTGACTTGATAAACATTAATTACATGAACATTAAACAGTATATGAAACAATGGATTTTTCTTTACTGTGCACACTATAAAGATATTGTATAAGCAAACAGACGGCTCCTGGAAATTACACATGAAACAGGATTTTTCTTTGCTCTGCAGACTGTATAGATCTGAGTTATATACAATATTGTAAAAGCAAACAAAGAAAACCCAAGACCAGGCATCTCCTGGAAATGTATGACTTTTCGTTACCATGGAGACTGAGTAGAATCTGTCTGAGTTACAATACTGTATGAGCAAACAGACTCTGACCAGACAGCTCCAATGGAAGGGGCTGCCTGATCTTAGGGTTTGCTATGTTTGCCAAAGTGTCCAAACATGTTAATATGAGGTAAAGAGTTAATCTATTGATACTTGTCTGTATTTGCAAGTTGTTTAACCCTTACAATGCTGCAGGCACTTAATTATGACTGCCTTAGCCTTGTCCATGCATCCATGCAGTCTGGTCATGGTCTTCATTGTTTGCTGTTTGGTCTATACATTTTCAGCAAGCACTCATATAAACGACATAAGGTACTGTCCAAAATTAAGAAAGGGCATGTCCATTTAAAAAAAAAAAAAAGAAGCAAAAAGTCAGGCTAGCCTGAGGTTTAATTGCAGGCTGATCAGGTTTAAGATGTTTGTGCTACACCTCAGTACCTTAAGATAAACTTATAACAAAATAAAACCAGTTCATAGTAAATTTCAGCCATTTTCAGTGTGATCTGGAATTACCATAGTATACCAAATTTGGTGTAAAATGGCCACACTCAGTTTCAAACAGCAACCCCACCCACCAAACCAGGCAACTGATATGGTGCATACACCAGAAACATGTTTATTCATGAATCAAACCCTAAAATCTGCTCCTTTTTACACTACTTAAAAACTGTCATGAGTTAAAAACTTGTACAAATGGTGGCTTTTGTTTTCATCAAAAAACTGGTTCAGTTAAATTATCAAAATTCAATTAAATAAAGCAATTAGTATCAAAATACTGTCACTTACATTCATAGTCTGAGTGAACAGTTCAGGATCGCGCCATTAATTCAGAGGTACAAGTCATGTTTATTTTTAGAACAGGCAGCAGAAGATAATTGTCAAGGGTTATGTTGGTAAATACAGTATTTAAGGCTACGCTTAAATCCTTCATTTTGTACGGTGCTACAATGACCTAGTTACACAATACCTCACTTGAGCTACTGCCTTCTTGAATTCATTGTTTGTATGTTCGGCTAGGCACGGATTATCAAACACAGGTTTAATTTGGCAGATGAATAATTTGAAATGTTGGGGGATTTTTCTCTATTCTATAAATGCCAGGTCAAATACAGGATAATATAGAAATATTTATGTCCAACAGAAATTTGTTGATGAGCAGGAGTTATGTGTGGATCCAGAGGTGGGTCTGTTTGTTTTTTTTAACACCCCCCCCCCCGGTAGATCCGAAAAAAAAGAAGTGGGCCCCATTCTTGACCCACCCCCACCCTTGAAAGACTGTTGGACCCCCAACCCACCCCTGGAAAAAATGGACCTTTCCTGAAAAATGTGAAAAGAAGTCTAGTACAGAAGAATTCACAACCCTCCTGAGATAAATGGCTGGATCCACACATGGATAACAATAACAATTGCTGTGATAATATTTCAGTCCAATTAATATATATAGAGTGTACAAAGGAACCCTAGTAGAACCACCAATCTAATGCATCATGCAGTGCAGTGGCTAAATATGCAATAAGAGACAGGTAAATGATAATGCCCAGTAACATGTTATTTTATTACTAAACTGTAACCAGGGCAACATGGGAGAATCTCTGTAACATTTCTGAGAAATGATATTTCTGAGAAGAAGGGGAAAAAAAATGGGATTTGCATAATTGTTTACAGAGATATTCTTCTTCTAAAAGGAAATGGATTGCACGCATTGAATTCTCTGAATATTTCCATGATAAGCGTACCTCAGGTGTTTCAATTTCTTTCTTGTGTACTGACTAGAATGCAATCTTTTAACAAGTAATATACTAATCTAAAAGGTTCTTGGTTGGACCAGTACTTGCCCCTGTCTGTGATCAAACTTGATTAGTTCCGAAGCCCACCACTTGTCCACAGTGCCTATGTAAGTACTTTTACCCATTATTTCATGAATATTCATGCACAAATCTTTGACTTATGAATATTAAGTTACTGATCTTTAAAATTGTTATATGAAATAATATTATTTTAGTTGCTGTACACATGCAGACGGGTAAAAACTAAGCTGAGATGACCTTAAATAAAAAGCTCTTAAAAATAATTTTGCATATGAATAATATTCATTAGGTTAAGAGCTATATAAACACTCTTGGAACCCCCCATGATCAGCCTTTAAGACATTTGCCCTCAAAAAAGAAGTGCACCACTCTAAAGGGGCTCAACACCATTTCCAAAGCTCTCGAATACATCTGAAATTCTTACAGCTCAAAATGTCATAAATATTATAATACCATTAGAGTAATGCCCCCTGAGGACACAGAGAGACTTTGTTTACCTTATCCTGAGAGGTGGGATCATAGGAGTTAAAAATTTTGACTTGGATAAGAAGAAAAGCCAATCCTTTGATGAATTTTAGCATCATTCTTCATGGCACCTTAAAATCTCCCATAATGCATCTGTTATGCAACACAGATTATGTAAATCAGCTTCCATTGCAAGAGATGTTATCTTGGTGAATTAAGTTTCTAGATAAATTAGTCTCCCACGCTATATTTTAATTTCCAAGCCTTATAAAAATTATCAGAGGCCTAGTGCCACATTATCACCCCCAAAATAAAAAAAATATGATAGCTTGAGGTTGTGGGTTTGATCCCTGACTGTGATATATATGCTTTGCACACATCATTATATACAGGATAGTTCCAGGACTGGTTGGCATGGTATCAGGATAATGTGACTGAGAGTGGTATCATTACATATGTATAAAGCAATGAAAATTGATACTGCAGTGTGGCAGCACTTAAAATCTGTCCGTAGTAGACATATTGAAATACTGTTGATGGGACGTTAAATCCTCCTTTCTTAACTCTTCTTAACAATTTGGTTTGTTATGCATACAAGACAGTGTGCCTCAGATTCTTCACAGTCTGCATGGCAAAGAAAAATGCATTGTTTCATTTATCTTTTTAAGTTCAGTTAATGACATTCATTATATCAAAAATTTATATTTTAATACTTGTGAGGTGTAAGGATAATTAAATATCCCCTAAAACATAACATTTAATATTAGATTTACCACATGGATGTTGAAGGTGACCAAGAAACTTTTGTAACTTTTTATTTCTATAAGCACTTAGTATTCTTGTTTCTAGAGTTTATTGGTCAGCCCTCCTTATACATAGGGTATAGAAGCTAGTTCAATAATTGTACTACCCTCCTTTTATTTTTATATGCACTTTGAATAATTCACTGTCAGCCTTTGATATAAACATGTATAATGCTGTATACTGTAAAAACATAAATATTTGTTGACATTAAATTTTGTTGGTTATGCACCAGTACTTGGAGGAAAATTTGTGGGTATAATTATTCACGGGTTCATGATCTAGTAAACCTAAGGGTCTTCATGAGGATTAATATTCATGGATAAAACCCTCTGCAAAATCAGTGAAGAATAGTGTCCCACAAAAATTAATTTCACATTACTAAAAATGTGATACTGTAGTATGATACCTAACTGCATGTGACTCTCAAGTGGAGGCTAGAATACCCATCGTGGGACGGACAAAACATTGGTTTTATACCATATGTCAAACTGAAAAAGTTTATTACAGGTCCCAGGTTGATCATCTCTGATACCAGTATTAACCCATTACCTCATAAATATTCATGAGAAAATTTATGACTTGAATATTAATTGACTGCATTTAAAAAAAGTAATATGAAACAATGGGTTTTTCTTTGCTCTGCAGAATGTGTAGTATCTGAGCTATAATATGTATAAGCAAACATAGGAGACCCTGATCAGCTTGTAGAGGGAGTGTCCAATATAGGTCTGTTCTGTTTTTCAACGTGTCAAAATGCGTCTTATGAGGAAAATGGATGATTATTAAAGATGATTTTATTGTTGCAATTATTTAAATAAAGTTCCAAATGGCATCAAAAGCGCCTTTCATTGATGGGAACTGAGGTATTTCATACATTCGATAAACAGTTATTTATATTCAATGAACTGAGGTCATGAATAAAATCACGCATGTATGATTGTATCTTGCATGTGTTATACAAAAGCAGGAAAAAATCATAATTGCAAAATAATTGGGCATGTCATTGTGAAATGATTGGTGTTCAGTGATCAAGGAGAAGAAAAAAAGAGATGCAAAGCGATGCAGAGCCAGATCGGTGAACTAAAGAAACTTGATGCCGCTTCTCAGCAAACCCTCTGTTACTCTAATGCATTATGCAGAGGCTCATGACTCGAATGTGTTGCATTTAATGGTCAAACAGATAAATAATTGATCACAGTGCATCACTTAATTCACTCAGACAGCAATAAGACCTCAGATCTGCAAAATGTATTCCAGTCTGATTGGATGGCTCGGGGAATATGCTGGCTTTTTTCAATCCCCTTCTTTCTCTCCGGGTCACAAGTGGCTGACAATTCAAATGCTACAGTTCTGCTTAAGGTTATCAAATAAAGCTGAAAGTGCACCAAATATTTTTTTTTAGCAGAGACTGTGTAACCTATCAGTGTGCCTGAATAGCATAGTGGTAATGTGCTTCACTT
>CM037789.1:19142212-19192212 GCA_021229015.1 Solen grandis
TAAGGTCGGAGGGTCAATTTGGAAGTCAGACAGCTGCTAGCCTTTTGGGGTAGGAAGTATGATCCCTGCCAGACCATTGTCACAAAAAATATTAGACATGTAATGATAGTTTAAGATATATTTAATATATAATTGATGAAGAACAAAACTTATGGCTTGTTATATATATTCTACACGGGCCTTTGACAATCTGGAAAATATTAACCTTTTATCTCTTGGATGTTTATGTACCTATATATGACTTGATGAATATAAATTGACTTCACTTTAATTGGTATAATTATGAAACAATGGAGTTTTCATGCCTTGTACACTATACATGTATGTAGAATCTGAGCTTCAATTTTGTATGAGCAGGCAGAGTAGACTCTGATCAGACAGATTTTAGTCTTGCATATAACATCCACTTTGTTATTATGACTTTTACTTTCTTTTTGCATTTTAAGGTAATCCATCCATCATTAATTATGATCATGGTCAATAAAGTGATCATTGGAATTTTATAGTAAATGCAAGTCCTTATAGACTTAGAGCAGAATAGCCTATGTTATTTTGTTTGTTTGTTTATTGGATTTAACATCCCACTGACAGTATTTCAGTCATTTGGAGACTATGTCTACTTGAGACGGATATAGTGCTGCCACACTGCAGTATCACGCCATAGACATGTGGCATGATACCACACCCAGTCACATTATCCTGACACCAGGCCAACCAGTCCTGGAACTAACCTTATATGCTGGGCGCCAAGCAAGGGAGCTATACCAGAACCATTTTTTTCAACTTTGGTATTTTGGGGCCAGGGATTAAACCCATGACCTCCCGATTCCTGAACGGATGCTCTAACCACTCAGCCACCGAGACCGGTAGATTAGCCTATATCTCTAAGTCAATGAATGCTTGTATCTGCACTGAAGTTTTTTAAGCATTTGAAGAACCATGATTATGATTTAATGATGGATGGATTACCTTAACACATGGGTCAATAATTTAATTTTTCTGTATAATTTATAAGGTAATACTATGTGGTTATTTTCCATTTCAGGTGCAAGACAAATACTGCAGACAGTGATGTTTTTTAAATAAAAAAAATGCATGTGCTGCATTGATTTCTTGTGGAAGATTTGGTGAAAACTTTCAAATATTGTGTCAGTGCATATGATATATAATCTCCAATTTGAAACTTTAGGAACATATGTTATATAAATGGTGTGTATTTGACAGCAATCATAGGCAATCATATCAATGGGGATTTTTATTATGTCTGATCTGTATACAGTCAGTTTATATATGAAAAACGTCAATGTAGTTTGACCATCATCAAATTTTTTAAGTATTAGTTCCTTTTACAAATTTCCAACGGAATAGAATATTTATTTTTCTGGAGGTTCCATATGAGAGCATTTCATCTGGAGATAATACAGAACTGGACAATAAGGCCTGTTAGTTTGTGGTATAAAAATTGATAGTTTAAGGTGGCTCACTGACAGGGCTTGAAGCTTAAGTACCTTAAGGTGGATCAGATACCGTTTCTTTTCTGGATATTTCCCTATCATCGTTGGACCTTCCTTATAATACGAGATCAAAGAACACAACCAGCAAACATGGGGGGACAAGGTAAGTCCTTTTATTATTTCAGTATAACGAAAATCACGAATTTGTTTGCATTATACTTAAGTTATATACTTTATTTTTCCTATAGTTTTGGATGTGCACCATAAATACTTTGAAGTATAAACACATATGCTATCTTAATTTCCCTTGAGTAATATTTTAGCAGAAAACAGAAGTGATATTTGGTTAAACCATATTGTCAAGAAGTCCTAACTTATATATTAGTATCTATCTATGATACATGTATGCATTGTCTTCACAAGTTGTATCTACATGAATAGCTTACATGTCCCATAATACAAGACGTACATTTCAGTGTTTGGTTCTGAGTAGACATTCTGCTGTGTATGATATATATTTAATATCCAAACAGTTTATATTTCACAATTCCCGTAATGTTTTGCCATTCTTTTCATTTCGCTGAATCAAAAGGTATCAGTGATGGTTGTGAAAAGATGCAGAGTGGTAGAAACAGTTTGTAAATATCATGGGACTCCATTTGATCATATTTTATTCAGACATTGTTATTGACTTTTATAAACGGCAGAAGAGCCGGAGAATATGCAGACAAGCAACGTTAGATCAATATAGAAAAATGGATGTGGAGTTTCCTGTGATATTGCATTGACACAAATATTGTATTTTGAATTGCCGGAGACTAGAAGTTTAGAATTTAAGCAATTCTCCGGTGTCCCTTCACATTTGTTATACTTGTCATTATAAATGTAGATACAGTTTTATGGAACATGTGCATTTTGTAAATTGTTGAATTTACATTAGTGGAAAGGTTTGTTATCTCATTGTTGTGTCTTGCCAAGCTTATCGAAATTAAATTGCCCCTCATCTTTATTCAGCATAAACTTTTTCTCATTTTCTGTCTATAATGCTGTTCTGTTCTTTAATTCACTTTTCTTCTTATGGGGCGTTGGACATTCTGTCCATCCTGTCATGTCACCCATTATTAACCTAACCTTTACTTCATAAGACTCATTTTGAAGGATTGGCAGACAGAGGAGACCCTGATCAGACAGCTATATCTCCTATAGGAGCTAGCTGTCTGATCAGGGTCTACTCTGTTTTCTCATACATATATTGCATCCCAGTTTCCTCACATTATCTGAGTGGTAAAAGAATTCATGATTCCATATACACCATCTTAAGTTCAGATAATTAATATTCATCAAGTTATAAATTTGTACATGAATATTCATGAAGTAAAGGATAAATCTCACATGACTACAGTTTGACACATGTAACAGCTCTGAGGCCAAAATCATTTATTTTATGATTCCATCTTCACAGACGTGGCAGCTATACATGAATAACACTGGTCCCATCCTGTCCAGTCAAGTATTGTCACATCCTGTCCAGTCAAGTATTGTCACATCCTGTCCAGTCAAGTATTGTCACATCCTGTCCAACACTCACATTATATGAAGACACAGAAAGATGTTGGGGCATAAATCATCTGTAATGATAACTCTGGTTTCTGATAGAAAGTATCTTGTATTCAACATTTTTAAACTTTGATAAAAATGTCTATAATGGTAGATATTTGTTCCTTTCATCTGATATATATTAGCTGCTTGATTTGAGAGATAAATGTTTAAGAAATTATGGATTTACAAAATTGTACCAACTTAAGGTAAAGTTCCTGTAATGGTTCCACTACATCTTGGACCACTTAATCTCTACGAAGATAACCAAAGTAGGTCCCTATTAAAACATTAGGAAACCTTGGTTATCTCCGTGAAAGGCAATGAGGTCCGAAATGTAGCGGAAGCTTTACAGGGACTTTACATTAAGGTGTATCATGAATATGAATCCTATACAGTGTCACTAAAAATAGCTTTGGGTTGTAGTGGGTTTGGATGGAGGCAAGTTCAAGGTCACTGTTATTAAATTCAGAAAACTGTGTTACACATGGCTGTGTGGTGGAAACTGGGGCAAAAGTGACAGCTCCTGTTTTGTTATCACAATCGACCATGACATTGTCAGGTCTTCAAATCATTTCATTGTATTTTGTATTGATTCAAACATTACATATCGATTGTAAATGGAGAAAAAAATACAACAACAATAGAATGTAAAAGATGTAAAAACAGTAGTTTTCAACACATTAAATTTTCATATATCAGTTTAAGGTTTTTATATTACCAGGCATATTTTCTATACTTAAACATTAAGGAAACTCATGAATTTATCATTTGAAAATGGATCCCTTGACGGTGGCTCAGACAAAGGGGGCAGAAATCTAACCTGGAAATCAATACAGGGTGATAGACAGTGTGTTCTGACCTTCCCAGCCAAACTAGGAGTAGATGTTCAAGTTAGGAGTCAGTTGGCCATAATAAACTATGCCAATTTTCGGGAGTGCTGCCAGTTTAATTATGCCTCTCCCCCCCATATTTATAATCGGGAGACATGTAACTGTTCTCTGATAATTTGTATCTGTTTGTCTGTCACAAATTGCATCTGAACTCCTATTTGGATTTCAGGAATATTGTGCACAAATGTAAACCATAGTATGATGATGTACAATATATGACTTCAAGGTCAAGGTCACAATGGGAGGTCAAAGTTCACAGTGGGGATAAGCATCTTCATTTGTCAACCAAAGCAGACAATATGCAGAGCAATGGTCGAATTTAAAGGTTGTTTTGACTTTAGTTCTGTTTATTTCTACTCTTACTTACAAATGTGAAGTTGTCACCAATCTTGTACCTTCATCTTTAACCCTTTCCCTCATAGAGGACACCATGAAAAGACCTATGCGAACAGCATAAAACCAGATCAGCCTGCGAGTAACTCGCAGGCTGATCAGGTTTTATGCTGTTCGCTGCTCCTCAGTGGTCTGGAAATGAGGATTTTGTAATTAAATTTGGTAAGGTTTAACTGTGGTTTTCTGCAGATCAGGCTTTATGTGATACCTATTGAGGGCGTCAAAATGAGTCTATATGAGGGAAAGGGTTAAAGATTTTCATAACCCTCTTCAAATTGGATCAGCATCGTATATAGCAAACTGGATTCCAATGAGAAGATTTTAACGCTTCATCTTTGAATGGCATTTTCGCAGGAAAATCAATTGTAAAGCAGTTCCAGTTGTTAAGTTTGATTGGAGCTATTGGTGCCATGGTATGGATTGCAAAAACTATGTATATTGATCTAATGGTTGCTCTAGAAGATACTTGTGTGTGAGGAAAATGGTTGTATGTGTTGCTATGCTGGCACATCTTATGTCATGTTCCTGCATCAACACCGGGCATAAGTCAGTGAGGCAAAACATGCGCTCACAGGAGGTCATTAGCGGAATGAGAATGTTATATAACCTTTTGATCTGCGTCGGAAAAATCTGCCCGGTGTACAATGGACTGGTAAAGAATGTTACTATTGATATTGTCTCTTGGGGTGCTTAAGTGGTGATTTGGTCCAAATTTTGTTGTCACATTACATAGAGTAATCTTTTACAGGGAGATAAATATATCTAGATTTACAAAAAACATGACAGTAATAGTCAGACATACTTAAGGGAAAGAATATCATCTTTATGTCTCCTGGGAATACAATAGCACTCAGGTTTATTAACTATAGCTTTCAAGGGAGTCTTTGAGACAGGCAATAACAAAAAATGAAAAACAAGTTTTAAAATAGGCCAAAGCTGGTTTTTTACAAAAAAGAATCATTTATCTGTATATTTAAGTGGCTATTTATAGCAGCCAGTGACTTGAATTCAATGAAACTTTATGGGCATCTTCATGCAGTAACAAAATATGCATATTATCAGCATGTTTCAGTTAGAGTTATTGCCCTTTTAATTTCTATATGATATGACAAAGGAAAATTTGTGTTGGGGCTGTTTGGCAGCAATCACTAGTGGGAATTCAAAGTAAACCTGATGGGAAGTTTCACTAACAAGAGGAGATTTGCATATATTTTGTATAATGGTGTTGTTGTCCATTGGTAGCCTACTTGACTGCAGATATAAATGTTGTGGGTTTAAATTCTGCTGGGTACACTAAGTTCTGGTCCAATCCAGGAAATGTTGAGAGGTCAATTAGTACAAATTGTAAGAATGTAAGAACTTGTTTTTCAATCAATGTAAAATAAACAAGAAATATCTTTAAAAAAGATATTCGGCGTAGTATGAAAGAAAAACGAGATTTCCAGTCTTCTAGAACATTCCGAGGAAAAGCGCGCGAAAAAAATATATCTGTAAATAGGCTTGTTTGATATTTGTTCATATCATTATTGCATATGACAATTATGACATAAAAGCGTTATTAGTTGTTTTGGTTTTGGCGAATTAATTTTCAATGAGAGCATTTCGGCAGGCTGGAAGAATTCAATATACATAGTAATTAAGGGGTTTCATGTCATAACACGGTGGATTCTTTTTTGTTGTTTTAAATGATTTTCACAAAGTAGCATTCCTCAATTGATGGAAAAGGACTGTATTTAACTTACTGAAATCACTTTCATGTTTACATCAAAAAGAAAAGTAATAACACCAAGCTGAATGATATATACAAGCTGCACCCCTTATTTACAGTAATTTTATAGTCCATAACGATGCGTTAACCAATAACAGGAGTCCTTTTATTCAGCTTAGAATTATTTACCGCTGTTAGCGTACATTTGATTGGTTTAAGATGCGAGTTGAAATCGAAGTTATACAGCTACGCCGAAAAAAGTTAAAACTGCATTTTGTATTATATACAATTATTATGCTCTTGTTAATGCTTTTCACAGAAAAAAAAACATGTTTACATTTTAATTAATTTATTTTGACATATAGGAACAAACATACTAGAATTGTTATTGTTTTTCTTCTTGATAATTGCCACTAAACACTACCAAATTGGGTGTTAAAGTGATACAGTCATTATGAAAAAAGTCATTTTTTCAATTTTTTTTTATTTTATGAAAATAAGTTTATATTGATATAGTTTTAAGCTTATCGTCCTAACTTTCTCTTTTTTCCCATGTAATCTGAATTGCATGCCCGGTGTAGAATTAAGAAGTGAACTTATGATGTGTCATAGTTGGTTCAGTTGTTTTGTGAATTGACACAAATTGATATATCCTGCATTAAGTACTGAGCACTAAGAATTTAGAATTTGTAACTTACATTTCAGTTTCCACTCTAATCATATAATATTAGTGACTAAAATTAAGACAGACTTGGGACTTTAGCAATATAAGTATGAAAACTCAATGCAAGGTTATTGTATATTTGCACATTTGGCCATTTCAACACAGGTTAGCACAGTGTCAAGTTAAAATTTTTGGTTTCAGGTCAGAAATTAATACTGATAAATTGAGTACAAGATAAGTGATAAGTATAATGTACTATGTATTTTTCTCCATATATTAGCATATCATGACTTTCAAAATATGTCCAGATCAGCCTTCCAAAGCTGAGTGAGTGTTGAGACTGACAATGTTGTTATATAATGAGTTTCATATAATGTATGATATAGGATCATTTAATAATAATTGTCTCAGGCAATTATATACTATTCCCACTATAAATTACCCCCACTATTAGTGAGAATTTAATGACACTTGCTGGGAAGCTTAAGTAACTATAGCGGAGAGGGGCATATATTGTTCGATTATTTTTTATCCTCCATCATCCAACCATATCAATACACTCATTACATAAATAAATAACTGTCTATAGTGGCCAAGTGATAAGAGGGTACACCTTGGGAATGGGAGGTAGTGGGTTTGATCCCCAGCTGCGACATGTAAAAGTCATAAAAAATGGTACTTGTATAGTTTCCTTGCTTGGTACTCAGCATATAAGGGTAGTTCCAGGACTGGCTGGCCCTTTTGTGTCAGGATAATGTGACTGGGTGTGATATTAGCCACATGTCTACAGTGTGGCAGCACTATTTATCTGTCTGAAGTAGACATAGTCTCCAAATTACTGAAAAACTGTCCATGGGACATTAAACAAAAAGAACAAAACATTAATCAAGTAAGTGGAATTTCTTTTGTTTAACTCATATTGCCTTTCTTTCTTGCCAGTTTGACCCATTGATTTTGTTGCGTACAGTACATTGTAGAACCATTTCTGTTATGATCCTGGCTATACTTCAGGGAGCATTCATCGGTTTCACTGATATCTGGTCTTTACACTTAACAAAGTATAGCTTGGAAATTTTGCATAAATCATTGTGGAATGCAAATATAAATTACCAGCCCTGGTGGGCAAATGGTAAGTAAATCGCATGGAAATGGGAGGTCTTGGGTGTGATCCCTGGACTTGACATACCATAGTTGTAAAAAATGATACTGGTATAGCTCCCTTGCTTGGCACTAAGCATATAAGGGTAGTTCTGGGGCTTGCTGGCTCAGTGTCAGGATAATGTGACTTGGTGTCATATCATGCCACTTGTCTATATAACGTTATATCACAGTGTGACAGCACCATTATCTGTCTCATGTAGACAAAAGTCCCAAGATCAATGAAATACTGTCATTGGGACATTAAACAAACAAGCTAATATAAATTCCTTCTTCAATACAATGTTAAATATTCTTTCTTATGATTCTTCATAAACCCTTGACCTTCTGAACAGCCATGTATATGAAATTTATGACCTCATGAAAAATGATCTGATATACTGCATGATACATTTTTTTTTTGCCATGCAGGCTGTGTAGATTTTAAGCTTCCATACAAGTATGAGTAAAAAGTGGAGACACTGAGATTCTTTCCAGGAGCTGTTAGATCTTGGTCTCCTCTGGTTGCCAAGGTTACAAAATGCATTAAAATTATGTGCTCAAGGGTTAAAAACATATGTTTCAAAGTCATCATTTTTTCAGCATTGTTAAGATATCAATATTGGGGTAATCATTATATAAAAAGATCAATTGTGATTGTTTCTTAATAATCTAGTCTAAAAGAACATCCCCTTTTACAACCATTTTTCATACACATGTGCTACAAAAGAGTTCTTTTTTTAAGAGTATCTCAATAACCCTTTTCTTCATACAGACTCATTTTGACGCATTGGCAAACAGGGCAGACCCAGATCAGACAGCTCCTGTAGGATCAGGGTCTTAGGGATTGCTCATACAGTATTGTAGCTCAGTTTCTACATAGTCAGAGTGGCAAAAAAGATCTCTATCATGATTCCGTATACCATTCTAAGTCCTGTAAATATTCATCAAGTGATAAATTTGTTTATGAATATTTATGAGGTAAGGGATAATTAAATGTGCGTATTTTTGTCTAAGTATCATAAACTTCCATGAAACAATTTTCTTTAAATCCCGTCCATAAAAAAATGGAATTAATAAGGCATTTTTATAATCTTTTATTTTCTTCATTTTTTTTTCTGTGAAATCATGAAAAAAAGTCCCAGAGCTCTGGCAAAGAAAAAAGACACAACCATTGTTGAGAAGAAGAAAAAATCCAGCAGAAAATAAGCACAATGCTGAAAAAATCAATAGAACATGCAACAGGGATGTTCTACAGTGGGTCCATCTCTTTCAGATTGCAATGCATTGACGAAATGTCCTTAGGGAAATTAGGAACTGTGTTGTAAACAAAGCTTTTAAAAGCTCTCAGTGCAGTGAGCTTATCATGAAGAACTTGTGACCGATGTTCAGTTTTAGTATATTTGGCCTTCAGACATTATATGATTTATCTCAATATTGTACCTGAATCATGAATGTAGAAATCTAATAAAATCTATGAAATATGAAAATAACAACAAAAAACTGCAGTTGTGGTATCTGTAAACCATATTCTTATCAGTTCTATCAAGCAAAAAGTATTTCAAAAGAACAGCATAATATTAAAAAAAAACTTCCAGTTTTTAGATTAAATGCATTTTATTTTCATTGCAATGTTTTTGTTAAAAAAAATGGCATTGTGTTCATTTATATTTGTGTTTTCAACACGTTTTGATGTAATTCTACTAACACAATTTATGTCAACATTACTGTTATATAAGTTTGAATTTCAAACAGAAGGCTCCGATACAACCTCTACAATATATATTTTTTTATAAATGTTTTACCAACAGTATATCTTAGTCAGGTGTGTAGCTGAAAAATTATGTGCAACTTCGCTGCCCGCACTGGGAATTGAGCAGTGGGTGTCATCGTGGTTTAACCATAAGTCACAGGTTACTTTAACAGTGGATGAAATATACAGTTTAGGCCTAGAGTGTCCTGTTATTAATTCTGTCTTTAAATGTGCTGTTTAATAAACTGTTTGTGTACCTGTATTTGTTCAGAAAATATTGAAACAATATTTTTTTCTTCTTTTAAAAATCAAAACCAAACCAATTTACTGTTATTCTTTTCAGTCTTAATTAACTTTTTATTTTCACTTCAGCAGTTCTTTCAAATACAAATCATATCCAGTTTCAATTGAAATTATTGGATTTTAAAATATTGATGGAAAAATAAAATTACTGGAGAATTAAACAAAAAAGTTAGTTGATAATTATGAATTTAAAAATTTTCATCGCAGGAGATGTTTTGTGTAAGGCAGCCCACGTCATCTCATCATGAAGAAAACCTGAAATTGGCTAATTTGTAACAGAATGGTTCACTTGCATTCAAACAGACATTTGATAATCATTTGTTTTGGACTTTAGAACCATTCAACTATAATGGAGTCAATACAGCTATCTCATTAAGATGGAGTCAGATGATAAACATGGCTGGCATTGATTCTATGCTTATTTCATTAACTTGATATTGATTTCCAAAAACAGCCACAAAATTTTATGTGATAGCTGTAAATGGGAAAGAATGATAAAAAAGAAACAATTCAGCAGATTATCTGGGAACAAAAGGGGACTTAGATGCATGAATTACTTCTAGTAAATCTACTTTGCATGATTAAACTACCATATAAAAGCTGTACTTTGTTGGATTTCTTTTGTGTCTGTGACATCCTGTTTTATCCACTTAAATTGATTTAGCGTCATGCTAATTAGATAGTCCTTTGTTCAACATTAAATTGTCACATTTTATTAATTAATACACGTTCAAATTAGATTTCGTTGAATCTGTTGCTGACTTCAGTATTTCAACAGTAGGATTTAACATCATGCAGTGGTTGTTTATTAGTTAATTGCCATTGCAGTCTGGAATGAACCAGCAAGCAACCTTAACCCTTACCTTGCTGGAACCATAAGTGCTAACCTTTGCCACCAGTAAAGAGCCAGATCAGCCTGCACATCTGCTGACCAACTACAAGTTTTCATCTTGTTACCCCTAAAATTGATAATGGACATGTCCAAAAAAAGATGCCGGCTGACTCCAATTGAGAAATTTCAGCAGGTTAAGGGTTAAAAAGTGTTATAACTATTATCTATATTGATAGGAAAAGAGGGAAGACGTCTTAATGGCCACAGTAAAGAGGAATATCCTTTGATCTGTTATTCTTCCTAATTAATTTTTCAACAAGTCTTTGTCAGGTATTATTTTATTGTGCAACATATGGACAGAAAGGAATGCGTATTAATTGCACTTATGGAAATCTTCTTAGTGGCACTGATAATGATAGAAGTTTATGTGCATGGTCACCCAATGCAACCTTCTGTGATTTTGAAAAAATGGGTGGTTTCCCCAGAACAGGTAATACCATCACAGACGGTATTGAAACTATATTTAGACTTATAAAAGCTATATTTAGATCTTCTATCTTCATTTGCTGTCAATTGGTTGATTACATTCACTATACGCTGAGCGCTAACTTAATAGGGTGAACCTTGGAAATCGCTACCTTGAACTCTAGATGAAGACGCCATGTTGTGGAACATGTCACGCGGTACTGCAAGCACTTGATTTAGGGATACCTGATACTTTATTTTTAACCAATTTGCATTAGTTGTGTTTGGGAAAACAGAGTAGAATTTTTTTTTTTAATTCTACCAATCATCTGTGAATGACCTGCTTTGATTTCATGAAAAAATCATTCTCCTGGTGATACAGATTTTTGAATTGAGAAAAATCTCTTTTTGAAATGTTTCCAGAAACCAGGCAAGACCCCATGTTCTCATAAAAAAAGTACTTACGTATGATTTTTATACTCAGATGTAAACTATACCCATTAGTTTCAATTGGGATTTGAGTACAATACTCAGATTTGAGCCTAAGATTGTTCTTAAATATTTTCAAGGACATGTGGCCTGGACACAGATAAGATGTAACCATATTAAGGTTATTCATCTATCATTAAATAATAATCATAGTCCTTCAAATGCTTAAAAAGACTTAGGTGCAGATGCGAGCATCCATTGATTTGGCATTATAGACTCTTTTGCTCAAAGTCTATAAAGGCTTGCATTTACAATAAAATTCCCATGATCACTTGATGGACAATGATCACAATTTAGTGATGGATGGATTACCTTAATAAGTGTATATCTATATCTTTACACTTTGGTCGGAGTATTTTTCTGTGTTTGCATTGAAACACTCTCTCAGTGTACATAAATGATACGGGAACAAGAGGCCAAATACTGCCGTTTGGAGAAGCCATTGATTTCATCTCGGGTTTCCCTTCTTATTGATTCTGAAGCACATTGTAACATTCTCTGTACAGAAACTCCAGACTGATAAGGGCCAAAATGGCAGCGTATCCCATCTCCTTGTCCAATATTGACATCTTACAGCTCTCTGGCACCAGGCACATCGTCTTCAGCATCTTGGAGTTTGTCCATCATTCAGTTTCTCAATTACGGTGTGAAAAGCTTGGTGTGATAAATATATATATCATTCTTTCCTTAACCAGAAAATGTGAGAGGGACAACACAGAATGTATTAGAGATCTGTAGATTAAGGCAGATGCTGCACTATGTGTATGGCATTTTATTCGATTAAACAAATGTCTAAAATTAATTTCCATCTATTACAAAACAGGTTTTCACAATATATACAAATTATTATGGCTTACAGTAGGTTGATTTCTTTGTGCACACTGGGTCTTCTACAACCTGTAATTAGAGGACTTTGTCAGAGGACTGAAATACTGTCACAGTGATAGTAACCACCACCACCACCACAACAACAACAACAATAACAACAACAACAACAATTTAATATTGACGAAATGTTTAGTAATTATTGAATGAAGAAACTGAAAATTCATGAATTTGTGCAGCAAATTTTATAAGGTTGTTTAGCTGTTTTTTTTGCTTCTTTGTTTATCCCCGAATGGACATACCAAAGTCATAAAAAATGATACTGGTTTCACTCCCTTGCTTAGCACTCAACATATAAGAGTAGTTCCAGGACTGGTTGGCCCGGTGTCAGGATACTGTGGCTTTTATCCCACATGTCTACTGCTGTGTGGCAGCACTATATCTGTCTCAAGAAGATATAATCTCTAATGACTGAAATACTGTTGGCTGGATGTTGCACCCAATAAACAAACAATAGGACTCCCAAAATGGAATTTTATCATACATTTGGTCCATATTTGGCACCTACTTGCACAAGCATCCAAACCAATCGCTAAAAACAGATTCAGCTATAGTTGATATAATACTTGACTGCCTGCACGAAAGACTGGCTCCATTTTAACTGCATTCTGTCACCTCAAAGATTCATACCAAATAAGTCTTCCTTTTAACTTTAACCTCATTATTATTCCTAAAAATATAAAAGACCTTACACTTTCTGGAATTTCATTATACCTTTGTCTATTTAGTTTTACTTCAAAGGCGTTTTCTTTGTTTTAACTGGAATCAACCATAGCCCCTAATTGGGAATTATTGTCAACATATTTCACCTAATTGGGAAATTTTAAGAAGCTGAAAAGCAACTTAATTAGAATGTGTAACATATTGTTTAAGGAGGCATTTTCTTTCATAAACACAAATAAATAACAAACAAAACACTTCATTAAAAAAAAGCCAAATGGGGAGAATATTACAAATTTTCATTGGGAATGGGTCTGATATTCAGACCCTATACAAGCAGGAAATGTGTGCACAGGGTGAGAAAAATATGCAGCCTGACCGGGACTCGAACCCGGGGCCTTTCGCTTACAGGGCGAATGCTCTACCGACTGAGCTACCCGGCCACTTACATATGATTCTCCCCTATTGTGAGTTAACGGTACTGTGACATTATCCCCCTCCATTTTAGAATTCTTCCCTGAATTCTAGGAGTTACAGGGTAAATATAACCACGTGCAGGTGTCTTAGACATACTTAGCACTGATGCCACAGTCCCACTGAGGGCTGACCATAAAGCTGTTTCCATCTCCTTCTATCTCTTTATGAACCTAGAAAAATTTCGTGGTCAACCCTCAAATTTTTATTATCATTCGTAAAGCCATTTTTATTCTGTTCCACTCTTTTCCTTGAAATAAAAGTGTAATTATCTGAAATTTTTCACCCATCTGGGAATATTCACAAAAAAAATTAGATAACAGTCTTTTTATGACTGGTCCTTAATATATCAATTTTGGACTAATTTTTTCTCTGTTTGCAGGTTTTACTATGATGCCGAAACAATCCATCATCGTAAAACATTACTGGAATTTTAGCAAAAGCTAAATTTTGGTAGACCATTCGAGAAGTGCCCAATGTTATCACCCCCAAATCATCCATTCTTTAAAACAACCATTTAAAGACCCTGTCAAGCTGTATATTATAATAAGATAAATTGTTATATAATAGATAAAGCCTTGTCATGTTCATTTACAATACCAAAATGTATCCCAATCTATCTAAGTTTTGTGAAATTAATCATATTTTTACACAACTCCATGTTACCTTATGTTGATAAAAATTATAGAAAAATTACATGACATTTTATGAAATAAACTCATTGCCATTAATACTTGGCCTCTGATGGGGATTGAACCCTGGGGACCTTCAGATCAGCAGACGACACTCTATCCACTTTCCTAAAATGCTAGTTCAACAGTGAGTTTGTTTGAAGTTCTTTTGTTGGCCGATTATTACACTTAAAAAGTAGAGCTATTCATCATGATTGTAACTAAATTGCCTACTCAGGCACTGGTGCCAAATTTAATGGAGACTATGTCTGACCCATAACAGGAAGTTGATCCCACAATGCACCTCTCCAGTTTTCAGCTGTGAATATATAAGTCCTGCATTTACCTATTGATAAGGGATCATGCTTACAAGCAGTATCACAAACAAAATGTATTATTTAGTGTAACCTGCCCTGCATTCAGTTACTGTTAAAAGTCCATAATGTTAGCGTTTGCATCCCTGTTTTATCATAGCATACAGAGTCAGAGCAGGAAACCAAATCCATAACAGTTGCGAGTGTTATGGTTAACTGAACACAGGGCAGGTCAACTGTTGACTACGTTTTATCCCAGTATAGCTATGGGTTAGTTTCTTAGTCAATTTGAATACATCTGTTTGTTTGTTTGTTGGGTTTAACGTCCCACCCACAGTATCTCAGTCATTTGGATATGATGTTTACTTGAGACAGATATAGTGCTGCCAAATGCAGTATCACGCCGTAGACATGTGGCATGATACCACACCCAGTCATATTTTCCTGACACCGGGCCAACCAGACCTGGAACTACCCTTATATGCTGAGCGCCAAGCAAGGGAGCTATACCAGTACCATTTTTTATGACTTTGGTATGTCGTGGCCGGGGATCGAACCCATGACCTTCCACTCCCAAGGCGGATGCTTTAACAACTTGGCCACCGGGTACGGTAGCTATGGGTTAGCTTCTTAGTCAAATTTGAATACATCTATAGACACTGGAAAGGTCAATGATCTAAAGTTGTTCTTATTCTACTGGTTGCTTCACAGTCAGCCTATGACAAGATAATCACAGCCAACTGATGTAATATCATGCCACATGTCTGTGGTTTGATACCACAATGTGGTATTGACTATGAAATGTATTTATATGTTCGTGTAGAAGTAAAATCCTCAAGTAATTGATGTAAAGGCTTATAAATAACCCTTATGTACCTGGGTACAGGTATTTGATGATAAATCATGGCATGACCAGGACTTGAACCCAGGGCCTCAGGAATACAGTTCCTGCGCTCTACCATCTAAGCTACCAAGCCACATGTCTTCTTGTCTATTGATTTAACAAGAAAAACCTGTATTGGTGAGAGATTTGTGTAAGTGATCTTGTAGCTCAGTTGAAAGAGCACTCACTCTGTAAGGGAGGGTACCAGGTTCAAGTCCCTGTTTGGCTGCATATTTTTCTCACCTGGTTATATTTGGTGCCCAACATTGGACTGTGGCATAGGTTCTAGTACTGTCTAACAACACCTGCACATGTTTATATTTACTCTGTAACTCCTAGAATTTAGGGACACTTTTTAAAATGGAGGGGGATAATGTGGCGCAGTACCGATTACTCATAATAGACGAGAAAGATGTGTATGCAGCCAGGGAGCTCAGTCAGTAAAGCAATTGCCCTGTAAGCGAAAGGCCCCAGGTTTGAGTTCCAGTCAAGGCTGCACATTTTTCTCATCTTGTGACACTGATATACTTTAAAAGCCAGCAGACAATTATTTCTTCCATGAGAGAAGCTATATATATACCACAACAATAGCCTTCACTTGAAAAGTAGGTAAATTTACAAACCATTTACAAGACTTTCCTTGATCATCCAATTCAACAAGATGACTTCAATGTGAGGGTCAGTCCATTCTACAAAATCAATAGTTAACAGAGATTTCTTTGTTCTTCTAGTGACAAAAGTACAAAGGATAAACCAGTGTTTTAATTGATTTTTTCATCCAATTAAAAAGCAATGAAAAAGTTTTGTCCTTAGGGCATTGTGTTTTAACAAAGTAACATTAAAGGTTGTTAAACTAACAAGTTGAGTAATTGAAGTTAGCTTGTTTGCGTTGGTTTCAATCTGTATTAGCATAGACATGACATGATCACTTCAATGCCTATACAATCTTAACCTTCCCTCATATGACTCATTGAGCATTCAATGGGACCACATAAGCCTGATTAAAACACAGTAACTTACCAATTATTAAAATCTCATTCCAACCATGAGGAGCACGAACGATAACTGATCAGCCTGCGGTTACTGAGGCTATCTGGTTTTATGCTTTCGAAGTTTTCATGTTTTATGAGGAAGGTTAAGCATGAATATGTGCCATGATAGCACATGCCTCTGATTCACTGCAATATCAAACTTAAGATAAGTGGCATGATACCACACCTGAGGTCACATTACCACCCTCTATACCAGTATCAAATATTTCTGAAATAGACATTCTAACCCTTTAGAAACAAAAAGATCTTTGTATGTAATTTTGACAACATATGTTTAAATCTGTCACTCATAAGTCTCTTTGTTTTGAGATTTTCAAACCCACTTTTTCCTTTCTCTGTTCTCTCCTCTCTTTCTCTCTCTAATATGTCATTCTCTTTTTTCTCAATCTTCTGTTCTGTACTTTTCTACCATTCTCTGTCATTTCTCAGTCACTTCTTATATCTTTCCATTATTCCATCTCACTTTTGTTAATATCATCAAGTAGGTAGATTGTGATCTAAAAATTTCAAAGGGTTGCATCTATAAATACCTGTTTATCAATTCATTAATTATGCATTAACTATGTGTACCCCGTCAGACATTCTCTAATACTTATTTTATCTCAGAACAGTATTAATGTCTTCCAATGAGAGTTTTAGATAAGTATAATTCCGTCAAATAACTTATCCATGCCTATGGCACTTTGATTGTCTGGATTTGCCTCCCCTGCCACTCTGCTATTTACCATCCATGCTTTATATCATCCCTGCAGCTACTGTCATCCGGATAACCATTTGTCTGTCTGGTTCCCGTTAAACATATGTTGTAGTCTGATATTCTATCATCCAGAACCAAGTCATTAAGATAGAGATTAATATTACTTTTGTGTCCATGCTCACATTTTTAATAATTCACCAGGGTTCATGATTTATGGTCTGCGATAGGATGCCAGTCAATAAGTTATCTGTTGATACTTGATTTTGCTTACAACAGCCCATCTTCTTCTTTATGGCATGTCACATAGCGTTCTATTGCTCTGCATGTCACCACATGTGCCAGAGCAAAATACAGAGAGTTCCATTTCGTTTCACCTGAAGTGACCTCCATCAGCAGGAGGTGGTAATGGATAGTTCATGTTGACACTGTATTCCTATTGTGTGCTGTGGTATAGCAGTGAGCAGTTTAAAGGGTTTTGAGTTCATTTAGTGCTGGAAAAATCAATTAGTCTAATAGAATATTTAATGTGGCTTCATACAACGGGCAATCATCATTAAGGGAAGGGAAACTTCTGCTGTTGCATCAGCGATCTACTGTCTCTAATTGATCCAGCAGGATCCGCAAGACCACTGGACAAAGCTGCGTTAATTAATTCTCCAAACATGACCATCTCAAACAAGATCAGCCTGAAAGCCCTTTTTAGCAGAACAGTTTTCATTTCAAAGATGCAAGCTGTATCAGTGGTCATTTATTAATATTATACATTTTAAGCATTTACCCCATATTTACTTACCTGACGTGCGTTCACTAATAATGCTATACCATATTCAACCTGAGTGACCACCGTGTGCAACCGGTCACTCACAGTCAGTTCAACTGAGTTGTCTAAATAGGACCATTTACCATGCTGTTCACGTGCACCTTAATCATGCTTGATAGGTATACGTGAACATTGTGGTTTATGACACCGAGTCAGGTTCTGTAAGCGTACGGTTGCATTTACAATTTGGTATACCGAATGCACACCCAGTTTTAATCCTTTACCTCATGTAGGCATGTTTTGGCATAATTGACATTTTGACATCCATTAAGGAGTGTCATTCCCATCAACTGATGGTCATAGGATTGATCTCCAGCCATAACATGACGAAATCATTAAAAAAAATTGTTCTTAAAAGTATACCTTTGTGTACATGTACAGTGCGCATGATTATTCGAGATCAGAATATAATGCTCCAACTTAAAATAAATGCAGCATTTGCATTTCACACTCACAAACCGTGCAAAAAGGTCCGATCAATCTCCCATATAAGGTGTTCAGCAGACGCCTACAGATTTATAGAACCCTCAGAATTTGCTGCCAGTCAATAAATAATCGCGCTATCAATCAATTTGCCCTATCAAGACTGACAGGCTATATAGGATCAAGGAGAAACTTCCCATAACTTCTGATTGCTATCAAAATAGAAGAAAAACTCCTTTGAAGTCTGACGGTTGACATAAAGGGAGTGATCAGAGAAATCTGTGGAAAGACTGCTAAATCAGGACATTGATTGTTTGTTTGCTGTTTGCAGAAGTACAAGCAATTTATCTTATGTCTGACTGCCTTGATTATTCTTATGGTCAAGTGTAAGTCGACAGGTGCTTGTCAATTTTTCATGATGTTCATGCAATCAACTATTTTTGAAAGACAGACGGAAAAAAGTTTTCAACATTTTTCACAATTCATTATACACCTTATGACTTTGTATATTTCTAATATAATTACTGCAAAAAAAAAAAAAAAAAATGAAACATGTTTGAATTGTACATGTCTTCAGAAAAATCATAAATTTAGTGGATTCATTTTAAGTATAAATTTATTTATTTTACGTTGATTGGAAAACAAGTTCTTGCAACTTATACCAGTCCCTCTCAACAGTTTCTTGGTTGGACCAGGTCCTTATCCCAATGGGGCTCGAACCCATAACCTTTGGATCAGTAGTCAGGTAATATACCAATGAACCATGGCACTCTTTAACATAGATTTAGCCTCAAAAACATGTTCATGGATTCATATATTCATTTTTTTTGTTTACTTGCAATTGAAATAACTTATTTCTTGGGATCAAATATTCATTGATGTGACTGTCCGAGAAATCAGCAAAAAATTAATCCCCTATGAAAGTTATTGATTTTATAACACATAATGGGGTTTTATATATGGAAAGTTCCAAACTGGCTGGACTTATGACACTTAGGAATGTGACTGTGTGAGGTATCATATTACACATCCTTGGTTTGATACCACAGTGTCTCACATGGAAAAAGTATCCCATAGTACTTAGATACAGATGGTGAGACCTGAGCAAACAAATTTGTTAAATGATGAAAGAAAAGTGGCAGGTTCTAAAAAAATGGACAAATTCTATTACCGATATCAGTTTTCCCTCCAATCTGTGGCAGAATATGATAAAGGCCAAAAAATGACAGAAAACGTCTTGTGTGGGTGGAATTAAATTCTGAGACCAAGATATAGTCCTCTCTGAAAAGCCTTCCTTTCACCTATATGAACTCTTTATAAGAATAAAGCAATCCCTGTGGACAACAGGCAACCAAAGACGGAAGCATTCATTTCTGTCTGTTCTTCGTCTTATCTAAAATGGATACAAGTTTGGCTGTAGTATAATATAATTCATCTGATATGATGCAAACATAAAGAAAGCGCCAATTTCCTGTCATTTTTTTTTTTACTTTTGTGTTATAAAGATAGACAGCGGAAAGTTATGATGCAGAAAGTATACTTATGATCTCAAAAAGGCTTTAGAAAAGTAGCAGTTTCTCCTCAAGGAACAAATTATTTTCCTGAAATGTAAAATATTATATATGGATTTTTCAAGGTTCAGTAAAAACTGTCTACAGTAACCTTTAAAGGGAGATAGAAGAAATAGTCACTAAATACCTATACATTGACTATTGTATTAGGATATTCACGACATAAGGAATGAAACTTTTGTATTATCATGCGGTTTTGTAACAAAAAAGATTATAAATTGATTTTTGTCATACATGTATATGGTCACTATAGACAGGGTCACTAAAGACAAACTGTCCTCAGTGGCGTGAGTGTCTGCCTCAGTAGTCTAGGTCATGGGTTTGATCCCCGGCTGCCACATATCAAAGTCATAAAAAATGGTACTGTTATAGCTCCCTTGCTTGGCGCTCAGCATATAAGGGTAGTTCCAGGACTGGTTGGCATGGTGTCAGGATAATGTGACTGGGTGTGGCACATGTCTATGGCATGATACTGCAGTGTGTCTGCACTCTATCTGTCTCAAGTAGACATCATCTCCAAATGACTGAAATACTATCAGTGGGATGTTAAACCCAGCAAACAAACAAATAAACACTAAATACAAGTGTCAATATAGACAGGGAGTCACTTAAGACAGAGAGTCACTATAGACAGAAGTCATTAAAGACAGGGGTCACTACAGACAGGGATTCAAATAAGACAGGAAGTCACTATAGACAGAGGGTCATTATAGACATTGGTCAATATAGACAGGGGGTCACTATAGACATGGAGCCACTATAGATAGGGAGTCACTATTGACAGTTGGTCACTAATTAAGACAGGGTCACTATAGACAGGACACTATAGTAGCTAGACAGTTGGTCACTAAAGACAGAGATTCACTATAGTATCACTAGAGACAGTTGGTCACTGTAGACAGGGAGTCACTATAGTATTGCTAGAGACAGTTGGTCACTGGGGTTTAGTCAAAATTCATATAGACAAGGGGTCCTATAGACGGGGAGCACTATGCAGACCTAGAGTATTGCTAGAGACAGTTGGTCACTATAGACAGGGAGTCACTATAGTATTGCTAGAGACAGTTGGTCACTATAGACAGGGAGTCACTATAGTATTGCTAGAGACAGTTGGTCACTATAGACAGGGAGCACTATAGTATTGCTAGAGACAGTTGGTCACTGTAGACAGGGATCACTATCAAGGATCCTAAAATTTTGGAATCTCAACCGGTCGACGGCAAAATCCCCCCCCCCCTTTACAACAATTCCGTTCCGTACCCCCCCCCCCCCCCCCCCGAAAAAAAACATAACCGAAAAAAAACGAAAAAAAAATAACATTGATATTTTCAATCAACATACCCTGAATCATTTGCAGTGTGAAAATAGATCTTTTATTATATTTCAGCATCCTGTTGGCATAATAAGGTATTTTTCTGCAATATTTACCTCTACGAAATCGAAAGTTTGTTTACCGGAAGTGCATGTATATGACTCTAACGAATCAATAAATTGTTGGAAGCAGTCGTTTTAATGTAGTTTTTTTTAATTCTTTTATTTTGTTCTTACAAATTACAAATTACTAAGGAGATCAAACATTTTGGTTAACCCTTTGATATTGTCATTAATTACCGCATTTAAAAGTCGACCGGTTACAGTTTGCAAACAAGCAATGGTCCATTATTACGGCATAGATAATTACACGGCACCGTCCAAATAACCGCTAAGTACAAACCGTCAATCCATTCATCTTAACTGCCCAATAATGACCTAGACGGGTGTCCCTGCCTGACCCCCACTGACACCTGCCCCGAGGGCACACCGGAAATTCAAGAAGTAGGTCAATTGGTGTGTAAGAGAGACTATTATGAACCGTTTGGACCGATTTTGAAAGTTTTAGACGAGGATTATGGATTTTTTTTCGACCGATTTTTTTGGTACTTTTTGAAATCTGAACCGGTCGATTGAGATCAAAATCGGTCAAAACTGGTAAAAAAATCGGTTTTTAGGATCCTTGATCACTATAGTATTGCTAGAGACAGTTGGTCACTATAGACAGGGATCACTATAGTATTGCTAGAGACAGTTGGTCACTATAGACAGGGATCACTATAGTATTGCTAGAGACAGTTGGTCACTGTAGACAGGGATCACTATAGTATTGCTAGAGACAGTTGGTCACTGTAGACAGGGATCACTATAGTATTGCTAGAGACAGTTGGTCACTGTAGACAGGGAGTCACTATAGTATTGCTAGAGACAGTTGGTCACTGTAGACAAGGAGCCACTATATACAGAGATCAGTATAGAAAGGGGTCAATATAGGCAGGAAGACACTATAGACAGGGAGTCACTATTGACAGACAGTCATTACAGAAGGGGTCATTATAGAGAGGAAGTGATCATAGACAGGGGAGTCACCATAGACACGGAGTTACTTTAGACAGGGGTCACTATAGACAGGGGGTCATTTTAGACAGGGGGTCACAACTTTTTAAGTATGAGTGATGTTGTCCTGTGGTGACAAATATGTATAAATGCATGAATCAGAAGGCTGTGGGTTCCCATGGAAACAATAATATTTGGCCCTACCTGGCACAAGGTACTGGTCCCATCTGTAGAAAATTTAATAATTTCTATCAATGTAAAAAGAATCATATCACTTAAATTTCCAGATATGTAAAGCCCAGTGTATAACCATTGTTTAAAGATGATTTTCCATTCAGGATTTGTTCAACTGTTCAAACAAACCCAAAAGCTTATGTACTTAATAAAAAAAATGTCCACCATTGATCACATGATATCCCAGAGTAGCTATTGGATATTCTGATCACTTAATCCAAATATACCTATAAACATTTGAGTTCAGACCTTGTTATGTTTTTTTCTCTTCTTTACATTTTTTGTTAGTTTGAGATTATAAAGTACATGTATTGGTTATTTACCCATAATTTTAACACCATTAAAAAGTCATTTGTCATCTCCTTTTCAGCTGGTTACCATGGTAACTTGTCACTAATTAAATAATATATTGACTGATGATGAAGTGCAGAATAGTATATGTATGTATAAAGAGAAAAATTGTTGATCATATACGTATACACTGTAAACTCCTTATAACGCTCCTCGGAACATCGCTGTATCCAATGTAACGCGGATGTTCATGGACCCCTTTTTTTGGGAAAAAAATAGCAATTTTCGTATTTTTCGTATGTATCATTCTATTGTAGCCGCCATTTTTGTTTACAAACAGCGGTTCCCAGTTATCCGCTGATTACCTGATACGTGTTAGTTTCTCTCGCTGTAGGCTGAAAACCAGTCACACTAGTACACTTAGGTGGGTGAACAATGGTAAACTGTCATAAGTCAAACAGTTAAGAAGCCAATATCGGCTATTTTTCCCCCGACTAATGACATGAACCTGTTATGTTTTCGCACTTCAGCACGTGTCAGCACATTTTGATACGGATTATCGATTAAGCACAATAAGAATAAGACAGAAACTGACCGCCGATTTTACCGGTACAGTGTAAGCGGGTGGGTGGGGGATGGCTTTACTCGATATAGCATACAGTATAAGTGAGGGGGGGGGGGATTTTAACCTGAAATAACAATAACGCGGATTCACATAGAGCGCGGATCACCACCTTGGACCCCCAAACCCGCGTTATAAAGAGTTTACAGTGTATATATTATATATATTTGTATACTGCATGAAAATATAATATGAATAACAATAAATGTCAACAGCATGTCTATGTAATATAATTAGATGACGAAAGTATTTCAACTTAGTTAAGATGATATGGTAGTTAGTGTCAATATTATATCAATTTAATATAGATATTAGTTATGTGCAAATAGCATTTCAATTTAATATAAATGATAATTAGTGTCAACAGCATGTTAATCAAATATACAGTAGAACTTCAAACTGAACATCATTAAACCAAATTCCTCGCCATTTTGAAGTTTATTTTTGGTTCCGATTTCTTAACTTCTTTTAACTAAAAATAAAATGTTTAATCCGAGTATCGCTATTTCAATTTTTTAGCTATTTGAATAAAAATCCTGGTCCCGAGGTTGCATTTCATGTATATTTTTCAATTTTTTTTTCAATATTTTTCAACTAATTATCCTCCTTATCGTCAGTTGTATCCTGGTCAGTAACCACGTTTATTTTGAGGCGGCACCTGGAGTGATGGCTCAGGCAAGTCTTTCACACCTCTTTTTGAGATTGGGTTGGGCAATTTGTGTCCGACAGGAAATGTTGATTATTGCTAATCAATGTCTGACAGGTTACATAATATACACATGCAGAGTGTCAGATCTAGAGTAATGTAATGATGTGTTGTCACTGGTATAAATAAATCTCTGACAACTGTGTCAGGGAGTCAACTTTTTGGCTCAGTGGTTAGAGCATTGGACTTGACGCCGGTGGACCAGGTTCGATCCTGGGCCGGGTCGAGTTTGTTACAGTACATTCCATATCATCGTGTTTGTCACCAGCAGGCAATGCTACCTGAAGCAGTAGATTGACGGAAAAAATATCTATCACTATGTTGACATGTTTGAATGATTAATTTTATTTGAAGCATCTCAGTAGATCATGAAATGTTTTTATTAGTTTTCATAACTTAATAAATAAATAAAATAATATACATATATACGTACCCCTAATAGGTGGTTTTCACGGCATAACAATTTCCACGATATGCACCGGTTATGAAAAGCAGACATGCAAGCAAACAAACTGAAATTTCCATCAGATTTTTAGTCCGAATAATTGTTATTTCAAAGTTTTCAGTTTGGTCCCAAGGACCTCAGTTTAACGAGATTCTACTGTAGATAAAAAATTAGTGTTTACCACATTTTGATTTAACCCTTTCCCTCATATAGACTCATTTTGACGCCCTCAATAGGTATCACATAAAGCCTGATCTGCAGAAAACCACAGTTAAACCTTACCAAATTTACAAAATCCTCATTTCCAGACCACTGAGGAGCAGCGAACAGCATAAAACCTGATCAGCCTGCGACTTACTCGCAGGCTGATCTGGTTTTATGCTGTTCGCATAGGTCTTTTCATGGTGTCCCCTATGAGGGAAAGGGTTAAGACACAAACTGGGAATTTTGATCCACCAATTACAACAGTATATTTTGTTAGGCAGATTAATTAAGATGTACACTGTTTTTGCTACTCTTCATTTTTGGAGACTCCAATTTTTGACTGGTAGCAACAACACCAATAAGCTCATATATGGACCATAATTTGATTTGAATGGAATGAAAGTAATTGGTCATTTTTTTTTTTATTTATTTTTTTTACGGAAGGGAGAGTTTGATTTAGTTGGGAGAATTTAATGTAGTTACTGCTGTACCACATGAATGGCGATAATGAATCTCCATTCCTCTTTGCCAGCAGAGCCACAAACAAGGATGCCTGAATATGTATAAATGGGCTACAGGGAGATATTGATTGGCAGTTACACCGTACATTATTTAGTCCCTGATCTCGCTCCACTGCTTAATTTGTATTTTATGAGTTGGATAACCGGGTCTCTGCCATGTAATTTTGTCTCACCCTTATTTATTAGTGAAACATGACCATTTTACAGCACAGAAGGAGTCACCATGGTAATAACCAGGCAGACTGGTACTCTTCTGTGAAAGGAGGGTAAGAGTATAAAAAAGCAGATTGGTTCTCTAGTTACTATGTATAATTGATATAATTTCAATTTAGAGTAATGGATGCAGTAATACTGTCTAGGTACATTTAAATATAACCATAATTTCAAGAATCGGGGTTATCCATGATAATTGGCAATAAATATTTGTGTGAAAATAACTTCTGGTAATAAATTTTTCACAATGGAATTGACCTTAGGCTGAGTTTGTGAATGACTTTAGAGTGCATTATCAAGACTCAAGACTTTCAGTGTAACAACCAGACAAAAGCTATATGGATGTTTTGTTCATGAAATATTGATAAGGCTTGATAGGCAGTAGTCATATATCACAGAAATGATTCTGTGCATTGGATTAAAAAGAAACAGTGTGGGGTATATAAACACTTGGTCGCACAGATGCACTTAGATGCCATGGCAAATGGGTTAAAATGCTACCAACACTACTTATAGTGCTAAGTGATACTTAAATTCTTGAATTTGCTAGGAACAATTAAATTCTACCATTCTTGCGATAGAAATTGACTATTATAAAAGTGTTGATTGACATTAAATTTTGAATAATCTGAGTTTCAGTCAATTTCTTTGGTACATAATTATATTTGTGGATTCCTGATCTAGTAAACCTGAGGGTCCCAACATTAGGTCTGCTTCCTGAACAGTTTTGTGTGGAATAATCTTTGTGGATAAATCTGTCCACAAAAATGACAAATAAAAAGTTTGTTTGTTGGGTTTAACGTCCTATCAACAGTATTTCAGCCATTTGGAGACGATGTCTACTTGAGACAGATATAGTGCTGCCACATTGCAGTATCACGCCGTAGACATGTAGCATGATACCACATCCAGTCACATTATCCTGACACTGGGTCAACCAGATCTGGAACTACCCTTATATGCTGAACACCAATCAAGGGGGCTATACCAGTACCATTCTTTACAACTTTGGTATGTCACAGCCAGGGATTGAACCCACGACCTCCTGAGGTGGATGCTCTAAGCACTTGACCACCTGGGACGTCAGTCACAAAATATTAGTCTTCAACAAAAATTAATGATTATTCAGTAAGATTACATAAATTATAACCTTAATAACTAATATCAGAAATGGAATATTTGAGTATATTTATTAAAGAAACAAGACTGATGAATTTGTTACTAAGTATTTATGTATGACTTAGAACTAAGTATATTGATGGTGGACTCTGAGAAAAACAGAGAAGACCCAGATTAGACAGCTGTTCTAGTCTGATCAGGGTTAACTCTGCTAATGCAATATTTTAGCTCAGATTCTATGTAGTCTGCAGTGCAAAGAAACATCCACTATTTCATTAACCAATCAAAGTTTAGTAAATTAATTAGTAATCATCATGTCATAAACTTGTACATGGATATTCATCAAGTCATTAACTTGTACATGAATATTCATCAAGTCATTAATTGTACATGAATATTCATGAGGTAGAGGTATATAGTTCTATTTGGAGATTTTAATACAAATACAGAGCAGTTTAATTTTTAGTTTTAGTTTTAAAATTTATTCAAGGAATTTCTTGAAATTTAACAAATGCTGAAAACTTCCTTTTAATATACTATAGGCTAAATAGATCATTTAGCACTACCTATTTTGTGTACATATCTGGGAGAAGGCAAGCAGAAATACTTTCTATCAAAAATCAAACATAATTCACTTAAATGAAAAACAATTTTAACCTACCATACTAACTTTACATCATAGCCTCTTAGGACTGAAATTATTATATTTTGTTTCTTTATACAATTGTAACTAAAATAACTGTTTGCTCTTGATACTAATGCTAATTAATTAATTAATTAGAATTTATCACTTAATTTATATTGAATATGACAGCTAGAATTAGTTCAAACAGTAATTATTACAATGAACCAGGTGATAAAAAAGACTTTATCAGATATTTACCCTAAAGTAGCAGCTAACTGAAATAAAACTCTGGCGTTATCTGGTCATAAGGCCAAACTAAAGCTAAATATGGTTGTTATGACGTCACTGTTACCTTTATTGGTCATTTACTATTGATTACCTTTTAGAGAGCCTGACTTTTCTGCAGGTCCCTAAGGATAGAGCAGATAAGAACACTAATGAGAGTTTGACAGTAATTCATTACACTTACGATTACAGATTGCTAAATTTATCACAGCTGCACTCTACGAATTGTAAGCAATCACTTACTTAAGGAGACGAGGAAAATCTTAAAACAATTTTAAGGCTTTGCCATAAGTCATGCAGTGAAACTACCATATACTTCTGACAGTTAAAAGCATGGTGGTTGAATATTAGAAAATATTTATGGTCAAATAGAAGGGAAATCTTACTGAATGTTAGATCTATATCTCTTCAAGATCAAATGTGTAGGAAATCCTCTAAGTCAAATATCTCGAAAAGTGTCAAGGTAAAATATATAAGAAGGATCCACAAGGCCAGACGTGATGGAAATCTTCTCTTGAAGTGAAAGGTAATATATAAGGGAAATCCACAAGGTCAGATATAATGGAAATTTTCTCTAAGAGTGAAATATAAGGGAAATCATCAAGCAGTCATTTATGAAGGAAATCTTCATGATCAAATAAGAGAAAAATGTCATGGCGAACTTTAAGGGAAATCTTCAAGGTCAGATATGAGGTTAATCTTCAAGGTCAAATAACTATTCACATTACCACACTTTATATGGGAAATCTTCAAGGTCAAAATTAATATGAGGGAAATCTTCAAATATGAGGGAAATCTTCAAGGTCAAATATGAGGGAAATCTTCAAGGTCAAATAACTATTCACATTATTTTGGGCCTAATGTTGTAGCTCATTGTAATGAAGCCACACTTTATATGGGAAATCTTCAAGGTCAAAATTAATATAAGGGATTTTTGAAGGTCAAAATCAATGTCAATGAAGAAGGCCAAATAAAAAAGGAATTTTCAATGTATAATTTATCATATCTTCAAGATGAGAAAGGAAAATGAGTGTCCTAAGAGAATCTTGATGGTAAGGGAAATATTTTAGGTCAAATAAATTGTAGAAGGGAACCTTGAAGGTCAAACACATTGTACAAGGGAAATCTTAAAGGTTAAATTCAAGGGAGAGTTTGATGATCTGAAATTTGTGGGAAAATTTGACAAGGTTAAAATTTTTTTTTTTTCCAAACTCCACACAGTGATCTCCCTTGCACGCTCACTATCAAAAAAGAATCACTGCCGTCACAAATGTCACGTGATAATGGTAAGCTTACAAAATGGCGAAGGTTTGTTATCTATAGATCTTCATGCACAGAAAAAATTTTTCTAAACAGATTGCTTTTTACCACAAGGCAATAACTGAGGTTTATTTAAGAAAATATACTTAGGAAAATGCCACTCACAGTAAAATAAAAAGAATTTGAAAAAATATATAAAATAACTTAATGGTTATTTTCATAATTTTTAAAAAAATATTTTTATTTGTTATCATTTGTTATTTATTTCAGCGAAATCAATATTATATGAATGAGAAAAAACTAAACTGATACAAACTAACAGTTTTTTTAACAATTTAAAAAAAAAAAATTATATATCAGAAATATTGATAATTCCTTAAAAAGACAACCAAATGAAGTAAAAAAATTATCGTAAATTCTCCTCAATGACCAGTTATTTTTTTCAGTTAATATAGCTTTTGATTGATTTATAATTAAAGGCTGTTGAAAGGTCATGCATTATTATATTACTCAAGTGGGCCATATGGATGATTGGTAAAAACCAATATAACCCTTTACTGCATAGAGACTCAAATGGACACATTGACAAACAGAGCAAACCCAGATCAAGCCGCTCCAGAAAGGAGTTGTCTGACCATGGTCTCATACAATATTGAAGCTCCGATTCATCTCCGTCTGCACGGTAAAGAAAAAGAAAAAAAATCCAGTGTTCCATTTATCATTTTTAAAGTTCAGTAAATTAATACTCGTCAAGACATTAATTTGTACATGAATATTCATGCCGTTAAGGACTGTGTATAGACTTTACTGCTTGCTTATCTATTACTAATAGAGGGACGTTTGTAATGTCATTCTTGGGGGAAAAAAATAAATAAACACAATATCATAAATTACTTTGTGAGTTGAAACATGAGAAAGGTGAGTGTTTGTTTCACATTTCCAATAAACAATTGATATTGCGTCAAATCTCCTGTTGGTCTTTGATGTATGCAAACTGACGTCACTTGTGTCCCCTGGTACACGCTGTGTATTGAATATATACATGTACAGTGATCAGGATTGGAGTTTCATCCCTTTACGTCCCTTGGGATTCTACTGGGAATAAAAAATTGAGTCGTGATCAATCGCAATGATGTTTTCAATTGCAATTATCTTTTTTTTTATGTTTTTGTTGTTGTTTTTTGTTTAGCTTACTAATTCTGTGACCAATGATAAATGATGCATGCTGAGTTAACCGTCAAAGTACACAACCCTGACCTTCAAAGCAAGACATATTGGTTCTCTAGCTGATTCATTTCATTTTGAAGCTTATTCAATATATATATGTGAGGCATGTGCTGTTCCCACCCCAGAATTATTATACTAAGAGTAAAGAAGAAAAGAACTGCCCGTGCTGGAAAAACTGCTGGTCCTTCCTTGAAAAATCCTAGGGACATGACATTGGATTTAATGTCCTACCAACAGTATTTCAGTCATTTGAAGACTATGACTTCTTGAGACAAGAGAGCTAAAGCGACAGTATTTCAGTCATTTGGGGACTTTTGTCTGTTTGAGACGGATATAGACTTGACTTGACTGTTTGAGTTTACCATTGCTTTGACAGTATTTCAGAGACAGAAATAGTGCTGCCACACTGCAGTATCACTCTGTAGACATGTGGCATGATAAAACACCTAGTCACATTATCCTGACACTGGGCCAATACCCTAATATGCTAAGTGCCAAGCAAGAGAGCTATACCAGTACCATCATTTATGACTTTTGTATGTCACGGCCAAGGATTGAGCCCTCAACCGCCTGATTCTGGGGTTGACACTCTAAACTACTCAGCCACCAGTACAGATGGATAGAATATGCTGTCTTTAGACATATTTAGGGAATTGTGTTTGTGTTTGAAATTGTGTTAATGTTCCTTGTTTTATTTTATGCCCCCTCACTATGTTCTACTGTATTGAGGGCAATGGATAGCTTAAGTGTGTTTGTAGGAACAAAACAGACTTCTTAAGATATTTTGAACAAATGGGCAATGAAACTACTAATGAAATAAAGCCACATATTGCTAAAGTCTGAGCTTTTACTGACTAGTATAGTTCCCATGACTGGTTGCTGATTAAACATTTATCTTTCTTTTCTTTTTCTTTGGCAAATTTTTCATCACCTGACAGGGAAAATATAATTACAGAAGTGACTGACTTAGCTATAGCGTGAGGAAGCTCTGAGGAGGATTGGTCAGTATCTCTTTTGAGTTTTCTCCATATAAGGAATTAAAGCACCTGTTTGAAGATGTCCTTGTAGTACGACAAATTACTCATCTCGATCATCGCTGATTCACCAATTTGTCCTCATAACAAGAAGTGACCTATTCGAGGCAGCGTTACCTTCCCATGATTCATGTGTTTCAACCGTGTTACTACTATAGATAGAGAGCCGAATCAGCAAGCAGTAGTGGAATTGCAAAATCCTCGCTTATTAATTCTGGCCTCATTTCTCTACTGGCAGCCTCACAGGAACGCTACTACGCTCAGAGAATCAATGGACAGCAAGGGAAATCAACAATACTTGTTGGAAATTCTGATACAGATGGTTGTTCCAGTCCTGGGAAATATTCATAGGCACTGTCTGTCTAGAAATTTGGCAGCCAGCCAAGATCTTGAAAATGTGGGGGAGAGAGAAAAGACCTTTGTAAGATATTGATTTTCACATAACCTTACAAATGTTGGAGAATATTGAATTACATTATGTGTTGGTTTAATTTTAATGTGTTTTCACCACTTGATGCCTTGCCAGAAATAAGTAATTTAAAATTCGGAACTCTGCAGAATGAAGAATAGTTTATGAGTTTTTAAGAAAAATTGAAGAGGTTGTTGTACTGTAATGGAGGGAAACAATAGAATGTCATACTGTCTCAGTACACATGTACTTAAAAAAGTTGCACTGACATAAGGGAGGAGGGGAAGGGGGATGATAAAAGAATTTCATGCAAGTGTTCAGAAAATGCCCATTTGAATGCTGCTTGTTTGTTTACTTATGGTTTCACACCTCAAAAATAGTATTTCAGTCATTTGGGGATTAAGTTAAGTTTAAACTTTATCTATTTTACAACGATTATGAAACAAGTTCTTACATCTTGAATAAATAATTCTCAATGGCTCGGATGACGGCATATGTGGTGGTCATTATGGTGAGAGGAAACCAGAGCATCTGGAGAAAACCCACGTGTCAGGACGGGCGACCACCGTACCCTCTCACGTATGTCACCCGGGATTGAACCCGGGATCGAACCCGGGATACATTGGTGAGAAGCGAAGTGTGTTACCACTACGCTATCAAGGCACCCAACTAGTCACATTAACCTGACACTGGGCCAGCCAGTCCAAGTACTGCTTGACATGATGAGAACCAAACAAGAGGATGGTACCACTAGTATTTCAATTACTTTGGTTTGTCATGGCTTGGGATCGAACCCATAGCCTCTTTATCATATGGATCATTCTAACCACTTGGTCAACAGGGTCAGTCAAAAGGATATCATATATCTGTATTTGACTACATCATCAACCCCAAACCAATCATGACTAGTGGCAACCACTGGTTGATGGAATGTCCTCCTTGGAAACTAGAGGTTGATGGTTTGATATTCAGCTGGGGTTTTCTAGAGCAGCAACATAATTTCCTGGACAGTCTTGGATTGTGACAAGATAATGTGACTGAATGTGGTGTCATACCATTGTGTCTACAGTGTGATACCAAATTAAACCTTTACTTCATGAATATTGATGTACAAATTCATGACTTAATGACTATTAATTTTATAATTTTGCCATACAGGCTGTGTAGTATCTGAGCTACAATACTGTATAAGCAAACAGAGGAGATACTGATCCAACAGTTCCTGAAGAGGGTGCTGTTAAGGTCAGTTATAAATCAATTAAGAGAAAATCCCATAACAGGAATAAGTAAGCAGGTAGCTGTTTACCAGAGGTGACTTCTAACTCATGTTTTGAAACACAGTTCAACCTGTATTAACAGTCATCTTTGGTATACAGCCAACCTGTTGTGATGCATCAATCAATTTTTTTCCCCAAGAGAGGATGCGGGGGGCATACACAGGGCTTTCTGACTGAGGACTACTCTTGATGTGGGAATTTGACCGACAAATTGGTACCGGGTCCTGGGAAATAGACTTTAGCAAGCATATAATGTGTGTAATTTGACAATTTGCTGATGCCCTTGATTGAGGATTTAGGCTACAAAAAATAAAATTTTAAAGATCAGATGATTTTGATATCATACACCCTGTCATGTGACCTTGACACCACCCCTTGTCATCTAATCTTGAAACCACATCTTGTCAGGTGATCTTGGCACCACCCCTTTTGTCAGGTGATCTTTACACCACATCTTTTCATGTATTCCTGATACCACTCCTTTTGTGATATGATATCAGCCACCCCCTTTTTAAGTTATCTCAGCATCACCCTTTTTCTCAGGTGCTCTTGACAACACCCCTTTTACTCAAGTGATCTTGACACCACATTTTTTCATGTAAGCTTGATACCACAACTTTTATCTTTAATTCCCCTTTTTTGACATTTGCTTCCCTTACCCCATTTCTCAGGTGATCTTGACACCACCCTTTCTGTCAGGTGATCTTGATACCACACCATTTTCATGTGACCTTGATACCACACCTTTTGTCATTTGTACTTGATACCACAACTTTTGTCATATATGACACCACATTCTTTTGTCAGGTGATCTTGATGCCACATCTTATCATGTAATCTTTATACATGTCTTGTGATCTTACACCACCCCTGGATACCACACACACTGCACCTTTGATCTTTATAATACTGAAATATTTTCCATATTCCAAGTGCCAATGAAAGCACAGTTTTGATGGTTACATGTATATTTAGAAATTCATGATTTTATTTGTCAAACCACTGTGTGAAACTGGCTTTTTCTTATTACAAGAATGAATTTGGGTCCTATTTTTAGGTCTCATACTCTCTTTTTATCAATTTACCAAGATCGTATATAGTATTAGGTATGTTCTGAATGAGTTTGATCTTAAAAAAAAGAGAGGGAATTTTATTATGTTTTTTTCCCAGATTTTATCTCCATACCGCATGTGGCATGAAACAGAGGCCTGTAAAGAAAAATATTTTTACATAATTCACAAAACAAGATAGTATTAATTTATATTTTATATAATTTAACCAACAAACTATGAATGGAATTAATTTATTGCTAATTGTGATTACCAACTATTGATCAGTGTGACAGTATCGGAGAAACAATGATGTCATTCCAACCTGTAACTCACTGTAGCTTTTATAATCCAGCGTCTCTGTGACACTGATCCGTGTGTTTGTAAACAGCCATAGAACCAGTCTACAGAGACTGGGCCACCGGCAAAATCGTGGTGATTCAGAACTTGACTCATTTTCTGCACTCTATATTTTTGTAGAACAGCAATCAGTTTTCCTGATTATACCTGATGTTCACTTGTAGAGGCAATCAATCAGCAGGAAAATAAGTCAGTGAGAAAATCTATTCCCATCTGCCCGACTTTCAGAATAATAGAATGTGTGTACCTTTTTTTTTTTGTAACTCCTAATTATGTTCCTGTTTAAGAATAATATATATTCTGTTGTATATACCTTTTACAGCTGTTGGATTAATGCAAGCTTCTATTTATGTTAATATTAGTATTGAGATTATGAAGTTTGTAAATACAATATTTATTATTGTGTTAATTTTCTTAACTGACTTATAAATTGCAGTGGATACATCTATTATTAAATACCAGTATCATTATTTCTGTCTAGAATCAGTCCATTTATTTTAACCTTGTTTATTTTTACATAAGGATGAGTCAGTTTGGCTAAAGAAAGAGATAATATTTAGTTTCCTGAAGAGCATTATAGACCCCGCCCCATAAAAAAAAAAAAAAATCCTTATGTATACACTTAGGTATATTCATATGATACTAATGCTGAGAAATGTTTAACTTATTTAACCAATATGGCATACAAGAATGAAATTTAATGATACATGTACCTTAATACTTATGTTTGAAAAATTTGTTTAAAAGTCGATAGGAGAAATAATTCTCTGGTAGCCAGGAAAAAAAGAGCAGATGACCAGGGCACCTACATTGTCTACACTCACTACAGGAGAATTGCTCATGATGAGAATCAGATTATCCTATGAAGTCAGGAAATAACACATACTTATTTTGACAGGGAATGTAATTATCACTTAATGAAATGAAAGAGGTGGTAGAATAGGAGAGGGGAGAAAGATGGCCAGTACCTCTGAATTGTGTCTGTCGGTTCTGACTCATATTTGTCAGGATGAAAATTGCAGGTCAACACTTGACCTTGGCAGGTGACTCACGTTGTGTTTGTGGTTTCTTGGTCTACTCAAGGTCGTTCTTACTACAGACACCTGCTACTGATCTGTTTGTTTGTAGACAGGATATGATTGTGTTACAGGATGATAGTGGGGTGGTGGGGAGCAGAAGTTCATGCAGATGCGATAGGGTGCATGAGAATATAACTAGTTAACATCACTGCATCTGGTATAGCTCCCTTGCTTGGCTCTCAGCATGTAGACTGGTTGGCTCTGTGTCAGGATAATGTGACTAGGTGTAGTATCATGCTGCATGTCTATCGCACGATACAGCACAAACTCCGCCGCAGTAGTTACCTCCCCTTACATTTGAGATAACCACTGCCTTCACAAGTAGATTTCGGCTGATATAGGCCGGATTTACTATTTCACTTTTGACTTCAGTTTTGAATTTTTTATATCAGTTTCGTCATATACCATGAAAATAACATTCGTGATTATGAGAAAATTAAAAAATAAAATCAAATAATATTTATTTCTAAAATTATGAATGTTGGCCACATGGTTTCAACTATCATCACGTGACTTGTTTGGTGGCAGTGGTTAAAAGTAGCGTAGCTTGACGTAACCGGTGCGCGGATGTGGCAGTACTACAACTGTCTTAAGTAGACTCACTGAAATACTGTCAGTGTGAGGTTAAACCCATAAAACAAACAAACATCAGTGCATGGTCAGATAATCCACAGTTGATGATTATGCTACTCTCCTTAGAGTGCAAAGTAACAGAAATTGACCATACACTACATGGACACTGTTGTCTATTACGGTAGCATACATGATTTCATATCCAAGGGTTGTGGGGGTGAACCTGGTTTGGGAATGGGTGGGTGGGGGGAAGGATCTTTCTTGACCTTCCCAGGCACAAAGTACTAGTCCAACCCAGGAACTGCATAGAAGGATCAGTATAGGTAGTTCACACTCGCTTAGAAATAGGTTTCATTGTTATTACCTTATTTTTTTTTCTTTCTCTCCTCCCCAACTCAGCTTTGATCTGTCTGTATCAGTATATTCTCTCTTTCTGATCTGCTGATATATTGTGTCATTTTTTCAGATGATGCCATGTTTACATCTGCCTGTCTACCTCCAAACAAAAGAGAGGCTTGTATCCCAACAAAAATTAAAACACATGTTGTATTGTCAATACAGTATACGCCGATGTGCATTAAACTAATAAAATGAACATTTTTTCCTTTTCACGCATGATCTCAAGCAGTCAAGTGAAATCAGCAGCTTTTCAGGACAAAAATAGCACCTAATTGATATCTGAGCCTCATTCAATACACAGGACTCTCCTTGTTAAAGCTGACTGATGTAATCAAAGCTGTCAAATGAATTGATACCCAATCATGTTTGATCAAGTGGAAAAAGGTCGACACCTGATGTACAGAGAACCTTGTCTGCGCCTCTGTATGATGTATTGTTCGGTATTGACTCACCTTTTCTTTTGGCCCAATTGTGGTTTTTGGGGCAGGAAGAAAAATTGGTGATAGGAAGTGACTCACTCACCTGTCTGGAACTAGGTTAAAGCCTGCACACACCTTGTTGTCTGATCCTTTCACCTGTTGTAACTTGGAGCATGTTCAATCTACAATTCTTTAAAATGCTGGTGTATACCATATTAGAATACTGAAACAAAAAACAACCCAAATCAGGTTAAAGGTAATTTTGTTCACGAAAGGCTTGCATTTTATTCACTTCTAAGACTCAAATAATACTTTTTTATGTAGAAACACATTCCACCATTCTGTTTAGTACATGACTTAATTATTAGTTCAATTACTGTAAAATCATTAATTTTCATTGACATTAAATTTTGTTGATTATGTGCCTAAGAGAATTTCGTGGGTACATTTATTTGTGGATCTATGTTCTAGAAAACGTAGTGTCTTTAATTTATAATAAGAGTCAAGTCTTCATCGGGATTAACATTCTTTGTTAAAACCCCTCACAAAATTAATGATTTCACAGTAAAGTGAAATTTAGTTAATTTCATTATAGAAACAAGAAAAATGAAATTCATCTCCAACTATTTAAGTATTAGTAGATGTAAGTTTGGTCGGCAGAATTTGAGTCCGGTTTAACATTAATACCTTAATTCTCTTTATTAAAATCACATTATTTTTTTTGTTAGCATTTTTATATTCTTTTTTTAGCATAAGCTTATATGGCACATGACTGTGATAAAACAAAATATTGAAGAAATATGTATAAGCGTAGAATTCACTCTGTAAGCGAAAGGCCCTGTGTTCGAGTCCTGGTCAGACTGCATATATTTCTCACCAGATCACTTAATTGCCCTCACAGTGTCTTAGAGGGGACAGCCTTAGCAATTAACTATCAATTGTCATTATTTTGATTTTATGGCATTATTTGATTTTGAAATTTACAATTGTTTATAATAAGGTCCTGTGTAAGTACAATGAATTAAAAAGTAGTATAAAACCAGATCAGCCTATCAGTAAATAACAATAGCTGAGTTCATACTTTTCTTATAGTTTTCAAGTGGAAAAGAGTCAATTTGAAAATGGCCAAGGGGTAAGAGCATCCATTTTTGGAGAAAGAGTTGTGGGTTCAAGCTCTAACTGCAACATACCAAAGTTGTTAAAAATGGTACTGGTAGTTTCCTGCTTGGTGTCCAATATATACTTAGCAGCCTCCGTGGCTGAGAGGGTAAAGTTGCTGACTTTATTACTCACTCAGCCTCTCACCACATGGGTTCGAATCCTGGCAGGGTCATTCTGATTTTCATGTGAGAAGCCTTCCAGCTGGCTTGTGGTAGGTCGGTGGTTCTATCCGGATGCCTCCGCGCATTCAGGGTCTTCCTCCACCTGTAATTAGCTGGACGTAGCTATATGACTGAAATACTGACGAAACGACGATTAACTCAAATAGTCAAGTCAAGTCTACAGCATGATACTGCAGTATGGCAGCACTATATCTGTCTCAAGTAGACATAGTCTCCAAATGACTGAAACACTGTTTGTGGGACATTAAGTCTAATAATCCAACAAACAATCAAACTGAACCAGTGAATGTACCTTGTTTTCTTCGTCAGTTCATGATCCCAGGACCAAGCCTAGTTCCAAATCAGACCCGTCATGTCTGATCTACAGTGACAAGAGGTACCTGTATGCTGCCAAAGTGCGTCATTCATGTACATCAGTCTTCTTGTTGAACCCACAGACCGGGGACCAATAGGTCTCATCTACATCTTGTGGCTAATTGACATTCATTTCTGCTTGTTTGTTTATATTTTTGGTTAATTCTCTGATGCTGCCAATGTAGGTGTTTTAAAACTGGCACCTTTTTCCTATACCTAAGAATTATATTTGCATTGTGTCGACGCCTTGGCAAACAGAAAATAAAAAAATTGTACTTAAGTATTATTTTCATACTCAAACTATGCCCATTTGTTTCAATAGGGATTTGAGTATGACAAGATTGTACCTATGTATTTTCAAAAACATGGGGCAAGAGAGTTCCTTCTGGACTGAGTCTGATCAGGGTCTTCTCTGTTTGCTCATGCAAGATTATAGCTCAGATTCTACACAGATGATCTTCACAGCAAAGAAAATCCTTGTTTCGTATGCATTTAAAGTTTTGCAAATTTGAAGTATTTCTCAAATAAAAAGTTTATAATGAATATTCATGATTAAGAGAGTAAATTCTGTCATCTGAACTAATGACCAAGATTTTAAGTTGAAACTTACTTAATAAGGCATTAATTGATTGGAAAACAAGTTCTTACTTCTACTAATCCTTTTGAACAGTACTTTGCATCTGGGAAAATCATGGAAAATCCTTGCATCTAATTGGATTCAAACCCATGACCTTGGGATCTACAGTTGTTTATGATACCATATACCATAGAATAGACCACGATGATATATAAATCAATTAGGGTTACCCTCAAATTCAGACGTGAAACCTTATCAGACTTGGAAGCTTTCAGGTTGATTTGGCATGATAGGGGTGTTGAAATGTGGTTTTGTAGGTTAATTGTATATAGGTATTGCCACAAGTACACGCCAGGTGTGATGTGATGTATTTCTTGATAATCAACAATGAGTGATATATCAATCAAGACAGGAGCTTCACCATCCTAGTCTTGAGTCATCCCAAGGAACTGTAACTCTATCTGATTGTAGTAAAGTAATGTTTGAAAAAGTCATTGCCCCCTGAGAGTCCTTATAACTGTCAAAACTGCCCACTTTCATTTGTCCAATATAACGATAATGTGTCCAGAGGACTGCAGAATTACTTTCAGTCGCTGGCTAAATTTCATGTAAGGCAGGGTTTTCCATGATGCACGTAATATCTAATTTGAAACTCAATTGTCTAAATGATCACCAAATATTTTAAAATTTCTCTCCTTATCTATTTATCAGGGAGTCAGTTAACCAATCATAGGGAAAATTTGACCAAAATAATTTTCTGACCATAGACCTGTTCATGTATAGTGCCCCCCTCCCATTTTGTAGAGAAAATTCAAGATACTGTTCAAAACACAATATGCACTTAAAGTTTCTTCTAGAATGAATGTTTTTAGCAAGCAGATAAGTGGGGTAGGGGGAGAAAGAACCTTAATTCAATGATTTAATGATGGAAAATTGTAAAGCGGTATATCTACTTTCATTTAATTGATTATTCAGCATAATTATATTAGAGCTTTTTCTTTTAAAACCATCTTTTTCTGAAAGTCAAACAGTTAACCCTTTCCCTCATAGAGGACACCATGAAAAGACCTATACGAACAGCATAAAACCAGATCAGCCTGCGAGTAACTCGCAGGCTGATCAGGTTTTATGCTGTTCACTGCTCCTCAGTGGTCTGGAAATGAGGATTTTGTAAATAAATTTGGTAAGGTTTAACTGTGGTTTTCTGCAGATCAGGCTTTATGTGGTACCTATTGAATGCGTCAAAATGAGTCTATATGAGGGAAAGGGTTAAAATGGAAAACATTGAAAATAATGAATGACAGTAGGTTACATCATCTCATGCAGTGAAAGGTATTGACATGTGACCACAGTCTGTAGGTGTGTTGTTTGTGATAAAACTGCACTTATCTTAATTAGAGGTCTTTGTAAACAAAAGATTAATAGTGATTAGGCCTTTATAGTTATTGAAAGACAAACATATGTTAAAGTATTAAAATATCATGATCAAATACCATAGTTATAGAAAATGGTACTGGGCGCTCAGCATATATAAGTTTAATTCCATGACGGGTTGAGTGTGGTATCATGCCACATGTCTTAGGCGTAATACTACAGTTTGGCAGCACTATATCTGTCTCAAGTATAGACATGCGCACAGTCTCCATATATCAGTGGGTTAATGTAAAACCCAGGAAAGAGACAAAAATGATACTTATATTATCACACTTGTGATTGGTGCTCCGTAGTAGTTCCAGAATTGCTTGGTGTGGTATCATACCACTTGTCGCCATGGTGGCAGCACGACATCTATCTCAAGTTGACAAAAGTCTCAAAATGACTGAAATACTAGTGAACACAACACGACCATCTTCGGTGGCCGAGCGATTTGACTGTCTGACTCGGGAGCAGGAGGATATGAGTGAAGTCCCTGGCCACAACATACCAAAGTTGTAAAAAATGGTACTGGTATAGCTCCCTTACTTGGCACTCAGCATATAAGGAAAGTTATGGGACTGGTTGGCCTGGTGTCAGGATAATGTGACTGGGTGTGGTATCATGCTGCATGTCTACAGCATGATACTTCAGTGTGGCTACCCTATATATCTGTCTCAAGTAGACATAGTCTCCAATTGACTAAAATACTGTTGCTCAGGGATGTTAAACTTAACAAACAAACAAGCAAATGACTGAAATCATTCCTGACAAAGGTATGTTTAACCCAAGCATTTTAATTTTCACAAGACACAGAGAGACATTGATGGCTGCATGCAGATGGTCTGCCTAATATGCCTTGTGCATGGGACATGCATCCTACAAGGGTTGTCTCATAAGCCCAAACCGGCTGCTTTATGGACATGACACTATAAATTAAAGAAACAAATTCTGTGTCTACGGAAGCAATAATTATTTTGACCCTATTCTACAAAGACTTCAAACACACGAGAGTCTATTTTGCATCAAGTGCATAGCTATATCAGCTTAAAAATATTTCCTGTTTTGATATGTAAATTATAAATGACTGAAGCCAGTTTATATGATATTAAGATATATCCTGTACTCAGACATTCTATGGGGAGTCTATGATGATGATGATGTATTGGGGTTTACCGTCGCTGCGATAGTACTGCAATCATATAGCGACATCCAGCTAATTACAAGTGGAGGAAGACCCCGAGTATACAGAGATACCCGGGTAGAACCATAAGTCTATAAGGATGTATTTATTTCATAATTTTTTTTTATATGGATTCCTTTTTCAAAAAGTGCAATATTAAGTAAGAGATATTTTTATTTGTATGTGCGATATATAAATATGGATATGACTTATTATGTAAACATATTCAATCTGAAAATTCAACAGAAATTTGAAATTTGCAAATATTAAACCATCATGCACTAACATAAAGGCAAATCCAATTGAAAACTGTGTTTTGATTCTCTTTCTTAGTTTGGACCACTTTGTAACCATACTCAATCTTTTAAAAAAAAAGTTTTCTTATAATGCCATGAATAAAATTATGTACATATATGTATGATTTAGTAAATAAACTGCGTGGGGTTTCCACACATGCAATAATGCTGCCAGTTGATTAACCAAAATGTAATTATATATACATGTGTATATCTTTCATCAACACAAAAAAGTATTACTGAACAGAATTTGTTTCAATATATTTGATGACAATGAACAAATGAATTTGAAAGAGTAGGGATTTCATAGGTTGAGCCGATTGATATTTGAGCGAGCCGGATCTGCTACCACTACAGGTATGTGGGGGGGAGATACTTTTCTTGATGAATCAATAGTTCAGCATTAGGATGGGTTGATTACTTTGATTGTGTATTGATTCTGGTATTGACTCACAATTAGGATTAAATTGGCATTGTTAATTGGCAAATAATTTCGCAATAGCAGCAGTTTCAGGCATTGTGTGGGAGGGTATCTGAAAACACAGGGCAGTGACTGTATGAAATTGCAAACATATGTTGGCAGTGTAGGTAACTTTAAGAGATATTTCAGTTCACATGAATTTTTTTGTAATGATAATTACATGTACTTGTGTTCTTATGTTTTGACATAGTTTCATTGTTTAAGAAGATAAAAAGGATGGAAAATAAATTGATTGGCATTTATGTTTAAAAGTAGTTGTCCCTTTCCCTCATAGAGGACACCATGAAAAGACCTATGCGAACAGCATAAAACCAGATCAGCCTGCGAGGATATTGTAAATAAATTTGGTAAGGTTTAACTGTGGTTTTCTGCAGATCAGGCTTTATGTGATACCTATTTAGGGCATCAAAATGAGTTTATATGAGGGAAAGGGTTAATTAATTATGAGTAATGATATTGTCTATTTAATATTCTCAGTACCTCTCTACTGGTATTGTACTTGACAAGGATTTCAACTGAAGCCCAGAAATAGCTCTACGGTTGATTCACAATTAAACATTCTAACCTTCTTAACTTTAAAATTTACATTGACTTGCTAAATTGACTACACAGGTCAATGGTCCAGAGGCAGATCAGAAGGTTGTGGGTTTCAAACCCTATCAGGAAAAAAATATTTTTTCAAGATCCTTCCAGGCGCAAAGTACTGGTCCAACCCAGGAACAGTCAATAGGTTTTAGTATAAGATGTAGCAACTTATTTCACAAATGAGACCAATCATTGTATTCCAAGTGGTTAGAGCATCTGCACAATAACCAAGAGGTTGTGGGTTCAATCCCCTTACATGACATATTAAAGTCTTTCAAAATACATGGTTCTGGTATATCTTCACTATGCTTGGCTCTCAACACATAATTAGGGTGAGTTCCAGGACTGGTTGGCCCAGTGTCAGGATAATGTGATCATCGAGGGATGACCGCCAAACTACTCTAAGTGCATGTAGAAATAGAAGGAGATGGAACAGTTTCTTGGTCAACCCTCGTCCTGCTACTTGTCTTTGACGTGGTGACGTAACACTAGATGTCTGTCTCATGAAATGACAGAAATACTGTAGGTGGGATATTAAATCCAAGTAAACAACCTTAGATAAATGTCAAATACCACTGTGTTAAACCTGATCAGCCTGCAAGTTTCTTGTAGGCTGGTCAGGGTGTTAAGGGTAATTTTCTGAACTTCAGACAACTTATGCCTGGGACAGTGTTCTGGATAAATGACCTCATGTATAACTACTAGGATGTTGCTTTAATGTGATTTAATACAGTCACCACAGATTCAAATATTAACTTATTGTATTCCATATATATACTTGTCAAGTATATGTATGCAACATGTACTTTTCCCAAACACACAGTTGTAAAAAGGTAATGTTATATGTGTAATTTAACCCTTTCCCTCATATATACTCATTTTGACGCCCTCAATAGGTATCACATAAAGCCTGATCGGCAAAAAACACAGTTAAACCTTACCAAATTTAATTACAAAATCCTCATTTCCAGACCACTGAGGAGCAGCGAACAGCATAAAACCTGATCAGCCTGCAAGTTACTTGCAGGCTGATCTGGTTTTATGCTGTTCGCATAGGTCTTTTCATGGTGTCCTCAATGAAAGGGTTAAGGATGTGATAGCATTTATGATGTGTTTTATAAATCAATTATATTGATCTACATTTTTTTCCAATTTCATCATTATAATTGTGTATCATTGGTTGACTAAGAACAGTGCATAATTACTGTATATAGAAACAGAAAGTGATGGAGTAATTTTGTGGTCGACCCTTGATATAATATATATAATATGTTATATAGACGTGATAAACATGCCTAATACAGTAATGATAATTGAAGTCTCTTCAACAACAGAGAATATCCATTCACAAAATGATCCTCTGAAATGCAGTAATAAAAGGATCGGTGCTGTTTCAATCAACTATTGATTTCCTGTGAAAAAATAAAATCGCATCAGCGATTGAGGCGAGCTATTGAGAAAGCATGGTAAACATCACGTGCCAGGAGTAACTATATTACTTGTTAGCAATATTTTATGTCTCCCTTCTTCCGTAGTAGCGTTAATCAATAATGGAGCTGAACTGGCCATGATGAAATCTGTTAACCAGTACGTAGGGGTGTACTATGTAGAGACATCACGAGACTGCCATTGAGTGGGAGAGTTGAATTCTCCACCACACTGTGTTAACATGTACCTAGACTGTGCCAGGGCATGAGATAGTTTTTCTTAGGTCATTAGCACAACAGTGGTATTGTATTGGTGTTCCGGATTTAAGGGATTTAACGCAAGTGGAACACACTGGTGGACACAGGTGGATGTGGATGGATACTGTGATGTCATCACTGGCCACTGTGATCGCTGACCACTGACGACTACACCTCTGAAGTGACCACTGGACCCTGGCCTCAGAGACAGAGAGTTATCAGAATAGTTGAGTGACTGTGTATCTTTAAAGCTGACACAATTTTATATTCTCCGCCAGTCTGTATTTTATAGTGATTGAATAAATTATGCGATCTGGTCTGTACTTGGCAATGTGCTGAGGATATGTACTTTTGAGGGACACACAATGGAATTATAAATTGGCATGTTGCTTGAATAAATTGGATCTTAACTGGTAAGTTAATTTTCAGATAGAATGATGTAGATCTATCACAGTGTTGTTAGACATACAGAGTGATGTCATTATGTTTGTTACAATGTAATTAAGTGTGTATTATTTTTTTTTATTATAACAACTAAAACATTAATTTAGACAGTTTTCTATGTGAATTTCTGAAATATAAGATCTTGTTCAGATAATTTTGATAATCTATTGTTTGAAAAACATGATTATCAGTCCACAAAGTCGGTAGCAGGGTTTAGTAGTTAGAATTTTAATTATCAATGTTTTATTTTAAATATGTCAGTTTACAAAACAGGGACAGGATTTAGGATTCAAGGGGATTTCATACAATAGAGTATAATTCCCTACAGGTAGGGAAAGACCACCAAACAGGACAATTAATGTTCTGAGATTCAAGCTTTTTACAACAACTATAATTCAAATTGCTGGGATTTGAAAATTGAGGGTAGATATTGAATCTTTAGCTGGGAGTAACCTGCTCAACAATTTTAACAGACTCTACCACACTACCTTCGTCTCTAGTGGGGCAAAGTGTTTTCTCAAATCACCCCCAGTCTGACTGTTAGACTGCATACACTCTTTAGATTGAGAGACCGAAAGTGTGTCAGTGTGACATGTTGCAATGTCTTCCAAGTGAAGCCTACAGGCCAGTTCAAGACACATGGGCTGGTGACTGTTGATACATTGCTTAATACATAGAAAACCCAGACCAAACTGGAAGCATATCTCAGTCCAGTAGCCTATTAATGAATCAAAGTGAAGATCACTTTATTACACTCAATAATAATGCCAGTCTGGCTATAAAATGGATCATATCTTGAAGTTGTTCAGTGTTGTTATACCATTACAGTGCAGTTCATACTAGGAGGGACAATGAAAATAAGTTTTAGAATGGATTTCCAGGACCTGTTGATCTGAAAACAAAATATGCACTGTATATATAATACCGAATCTTCAAACAAAAAGATAAGATGGAGAGTCTCAGGGCTAGTTGTATGGCCTTTAAACTGAGTACAAGTTAACCACAAACAGAAAGCTAACCATAAATTATTGACATGTTAACTATTGTTGCATATATACACCCATTTGTGGAGAAAATAAAACTGCAATCCTTTGTTGCCATGTAATGCAAATTTAAAAGGTCATGGATCTACCCCTTGTTTTATCATACAAAAGATTCATTTGGACAGTAACTTCTTACAGAATTTTGACCTTTGACTGGACTATGACTGCTTCAGATATTTTGTAAAAGATGTTGGAAACTCTTGATTGTTTACTTATCCTTTGGCTGATTAAGGACATATTCCTTCATAATGTTTTTAACAGTACCTTCTTACTGACATGCAGTGCAGTGATATAATGACCTTGACCTCTGTTTGACCTTGACTTTACACCATGCATATTAGCAGCATCAATATATAAAGACTCGTTTGATATGAATGACCTTAATGTTTCATCCCCTGAAAGAGACACAGAAAGTCAACTTCTGACAACAGATTCAGGACAAAAACTGTACCCATGTCCTGGGATTTATCTTCTTTTTTATGTTTTTGACCAAAAATATTTGATACCAAGAGTACATTTGCAGGATTTTAAACCAACAATTTTTGCAGTTTGTCCTACTTTAGGTGCTCTTCTGTTTTTGGAGAACCAAACTACCGGTTTTCAGGTTTGCATTTAGTTCTACTTGGTACAGGTGACTTAAAGGTCATACCAACATTATCCGACAATTGGATCAACAACAACAAAAATAAAACATTTCAGGTTAAGTTAATGTTGATATTACACTGAGAGTTGGCATTGTCGCATAGATCTAGAAAAGACATGGACAAAAATAAAGCATTAACTATCAGGTAACTCTTGACATTAGCAGGAAAGCACTTGTGTGAACTGTGTGATACAAGATGATACTGATAATTATCTCTGATAGGAAAGTCTCTGCTGTGATGGATTGCACTGACAGAAACATGATGATCAAAGTCAGCTGGAAGCTGTGAGAGGATCAAAACAACAGTGCTACATCCAGTAAACGAGCACCAAAGTGACCTAGATCATAAGTGATCATGATAAACAAGTGAACCAGTCCCAGAGCTTTAATTGACTTGTTAACAGTCGACAAACCAGTCTGGAAGTTTGAAACTGGTAGATGGCAACATTTTAATTGTGATATTTAATATATATGTGAATTATGGTTGTTCTACTGTTAAGAAGAACAAAAGATTATTGATCATGTATTGTGTAAGTATTTAACATTAAGTTTTTCTCTCATTTGGAGCTACACATTTTTTCTATGTGTTAATTGAGGCAAGAACAAATTAAGTACTAATAGAAAACCGGACATATAGCATTGGCCTCATATACTGGACATTTTATGGGGTGCATGAAGCAATGGAGAAAGGGAATATAGCGCTATATTTGACAGGTACCATTTATAATGGTTGATCCTTCAGTTGAAGGAAAAAATGTTTACTAAAAGTTGGAGATCGAGCCCTAACCATTTCCTGTAAATTATGAGAATGTTCTCTTACTGTAATAGCTGGCCATGGTGGGCGCATGGTTAGAACGTCATGGGTTCAATCCCCTGCTGCAACATACCAAAGTCGTTAAAAATTGTACTGGTATATAGTTGGTGCTCAGCATATAAGTGTAGTTCCAGGACTGGTTTGTCCAGTGTCAGGATATAAATGTAAATGAGTGTGGTATTATGCCACATGTCCATGGTATTATGCTGCAGTGTGGCAGCACTATATCTGTATCAAGTAGACATTATAAGTCTCCAGTTGGGTCTGGGACATTACACCTAACAAACAAACTGTTCACTTGATTTTAGACTTCATGACAGTTTGAATTCATTACCAATGCCCATTTACTTCAGCAAGATACAACAATTTAAATCTAGGAATTTATATCAGTATGAGACAAAGCTTGCGTTAAGGTAAGATACTTGTAATGATTCAGCTACATTTTGGACCATTTAACCTCTACCAAGATAACCAAGGTACCATAATGATACATTAGGAAACCTTGGTTATCTCCGTGAAAGTCCATGAGGTTCAAAATGTAGCGGAACCATTACAGGTATCTTACCTTAAGATCAGGTTAATGCTCAGAACTGTCTACAACTTTTTGTGAGTAATGGTACTTTGCTTTCATTCTATACAACAGGAATGCAAATGCTAACGTAAGCCATTGTTACTGGTAATGGAACACTTGTCAGGGCTGCTCTTATATTATACTCATATCTACAATTTGTACTGTGTAGCCTGGTTAAATTACCCCCAGATCCTCAGCTTTGAAAGTTTCAGTCATTAAAGTAACAAACCTCCACTAAATGACCCATACTCCCCCACTTGCTCTGAAGTGTTTTTGTATTTTGTAAGGAAATAAGATTTTTTAGTTCAAGGATTGTATGCCTTTTTAGCTCGACTATTCGGAGAATATGAGAGCTATTCTACTCGCCCTGGCGTCGGCGTCGGCAGTCATATCTAGTCATCTAAGAAACCAGTAGGTGTATTGCAATCAAACTTCACACAAGTCTTTCTAGGCACAAAACAAACCTAGAGAACCAAGAGGGACAACTCTTGATTGAATTTTACTCATATTATGGGCCTTTTTCAACTTAGAAATTTGCGTTAACATTGTTGGTTAAAGTTTTTGTGCAACTTAGTCCATGTCATTTCTCATTGAACCACTTGGAGTATTGAATTTAAACTTCACACAAGTCTTTCTTAACATGAAACCAACCTGCAGAACCAAGATGGACAACTCTTGCTAGAATTTGACTCAAGTTATGGGCCTTTTTCAACTTAGAAATTTGCGTTAACATTTTTGGTTAAAGTTTTTCTGCAACTAAGTTAATATCATAACTCTGTAACCACTTGATGTATTGGATTTTAACTTCACACACGTCTTCCTAAGCATGAAATGGACCTGCAGAACCAAGATGAACAACTCTTGCTAGAATTTTACTTAAATTATGGGCTATGGGCCTTTTTCGACTTAGAAATTTGCGTTAACATTTTTGGTTAAAGTTTTTTGCAACTAAATTAATGTCATTACTCAGTAACCCCTTGGTGTATTGGATTTAAACTTCACACAAGTCATCCCAGACATGAACCAAACCTGCAGAACCAAAATTTTAATAAATTTAATTAATTAAATTAATTTTATTTTTATTAATTTTTCTTAAATTCAGTTTATGATTTTTTAAATTAAATATTAAAGTATTACAGTATTTTATATTTAAAATTAATTTAATTTATTAATTCCTATTATTTTTTAATTAAAATTATTAAATTTATAATTATTTTTAAGTATTTAATAATTATAATTAATTTAATTAATTACATTTAATTACTATTTATTAAATTTAATTAATAAAATTTCTTAAAATCTTAGTTCTGCCGGTTCGTTGCATGTCTGCTAAATTGAGTCACATAAATTATTTTAATGCTGCTTTAATACAATGGTATTGCGTTACTATCAAATACCCAAATAGTCGAGCATGCTGTCTTTCGGACAGCTCATTTTAATATTGTAACAATATAATACCTTAATTATTTTTCAAGATTTTTCTTTTTTAAGTATTTAAACTTTGTTTATTTTGCATTGATTATGAAACAATTTGAAATTAAGTTATAACAACTTCTATGAATATCACTCTCAATAGCTCTGGTGGCAGTGTGTGTGGTCATTATCATGGGAGGAAACCGGAGAACCTGGTGAAAACAGTGTCTGGATGGGTGACCACTGTACCCTCTCATGAACTTGAACAGGAATTAATCGAACCCGGGACGCATTTGTGAG